>VZZY01014535.1:0-154026 GCA_013400335.1 Eurystomus gularis
CCCCGGGGAGCGGTGCCCGCGGCTCAGGCTCACGGTGCCAGCCGGCCCCGGGAGCGGCTGTCGGGCCGGGCCGGTGCCCTGGAGCCGCTCTGTGCGAGAGGGGGAACGCGGGGCCGTGGGGTAAAGGGTGCCCCGAGCAAAAAAACGCTGCTGGATGAGCTGAACTTCCCGGCGCTCCGATGGGATGTGAAAGGGTCGGTTATGTCTGTGATTAGGCATTTGCTTTGGGAAATAACCTGCCTGTCCTGGAGTCAATTAGTGACTAAACTTGGAATTTTCCTTCCTTACGCTGTGTGTCACGGTGCACCTGCCTCGTTTAAGGATCTGTCACCGCTTCCAGAATAAACCCCCTCTGTTTTCCAGGGTTGCTGCTATTAAACCTATTATACTGGAAGTAAATGCCAAGTGTTAGTCCTGGTCCAGGTCTCTGGCTGGGAACAGTGTCTGCTGCAGAATGTGGCGATTCAGGCTCCAGTCCTTCAGGTCATTTACATGCACTTGAAGCCCTGTGAAGCAATTAAGTGTTTTCTTAGGTTTCTGTGAGCCTTTCAATTATCTACAACGATTTTTCTTAAACCTATTTTAACATTTCAAAACTTCATTCACAAGCAGTAAAAGAAAAATAAATAAAAATCTGCTGTTCTTCTGAAATGCAAGGTCTGAGTTGGATCAATAGAAAGTAGTGGATGTTTTGACATACTGACACTATTTTAAACCTGCCTGTTATAGTTAAGAACTGCGTGAGTTGTGGAATATTTACGTAAGCCTAAGTAGCATATGTTGCAATATTTAGGCAAAACTGGGTTGTTTAAGGACATGCTTATAAGCCTGTCCTGCAGGCCCGTTCAAATTGGCTGGGCATGGAATGCAATTTGAAGGACTACCCGGCGTTATTGGCGTGGGGGTCAAGGTTACTCTTGATCTTGCCCGAGTGTGCTTCAATGCAGTTAGAAAGTAGTGATATTTGAGTGTCATCTTGGAAAGAGTGGAAAAGACATAGCAAATGTCTTTGCTAGTACTAATTCCAGACTATTTAAAAGGTGTTATAAGATACGGCTTTGTTTATGCGTTTACCTCCTAACTGAAGTACTTCTCATCATTGTAGCTAAGATTTAGGCATTCCCAAGAGTATTCTGAAAGCCTGTTAATGGCACTTCTGTATGCAGGGTCATCTAGTTAGGATGTTTTTCAGTGGCAGCACTGGAAGGGGCAAGGCAGAAAGGGCTGTTGTATGCTAGTAATTGTTGAACTAGAAAGGGTTATCTGTTCAAAGAGGCAGGCTCTCAGACCTAAAGTTTTCTTTTAACTGTAATCACAGAATCTCGCTGCCCCGCAGGAGCTGGCTTGAAACATAACACTAGAAAAGGAGGTCGATGCTGGAGCTGCAGGACACAGCCCTCCATGTGGGAGATGGATCATGGTACTAACTTTAAGTGAATCAAGATTGTGCATTTAAGCTGGGAACCTGCAATGTTTTGTTTCAGGAGTGCAGCGTATTGCCATAGCTTTTTCTGCTTCCTTTGCCATTATATTGAAATTACATCAGACTGTTCTTTTTTTAATATAGTGATCAAGCTTACTATATAAAGGGTGTCTGTAATTGCTTTCTGTATTTTTTTTATGTAGGTTGGGTAAGATTAAGTGGCATCGTAAAAACTTCTTATAGCAAAATCAATTTCCCAATGGTAAAACTTAATATTTTAGCAGCAGCACGGCACCAAACCAAAGACTATATGGACAGTGATATAACAAACTTGCTTGTAGTCTGGGCTTTATGACTCTGTATCAAAGCATTCAATATTTTATTGCCCACCCTTCACCCAATTAAACTGAAATTGAATGAATTTAAAGCCTGAGGAAGTTGAATAAGCAAATGTATACATTCTTACTTTTCATCATTAGTCAGCCTAATTTACTGTTTCAGGCTAGAGAGGTATGTGGCACGCACATAATCAGTGCAAACATGTGATTTTTTTGATTAATTGACTTATTGATTACCTTGAATTAAAGTGACAGTCTTTAAACCCAAGAGCCAGTGTAAAGAAGAAACACTGCTATTTTTTTTTCTGTAGACCTTGAAAACACAAGCTTTTGCCACCCCATTCCCTGCTACTGTAACTCTCACAGACAGCTGTGATATTTCCTAGTTACATGTGTAGATTATTAGGGGGAAATTCTCCTCCCCAGCCTTGTTCATCTGGGAACAAATAAATGCTTCCCCCCCCCCCTTTTTGCTTATTTGTTTTATTTGAAGGTGGATGCGGCATGCAGTAACCCAAAAGAAGAGATGAATGCAGGAACTGGGGGGGGAATACTTAAGTGTTGGTCTGATGGCACAGTGAGTTCACATTGCTTGTTAATAAAGGTTTATTTATTACTGAGTAAAATCATCTTGTAACTGATAACAAGGGGTAGGAAGAAATGCAATTTCCATTCCTGCTGATGCATTGAAGATCTTGCTTGTTGCACTGTGTTAAATCCAGTTTCTTGCCAGATTAAGGGGGGGCTAATCTCTGCACATGCAGTTCATGTTTCATGCCAAAAATCTACCAGCATTACAGGAGGGAAACCCATTGCTGCAATTAGGCTTAGACATCTGCATAATTATTTTTCCCTGCCATTTAAGCTCCCCCAAAAGCAGGCAATTTGAGCTGTGGGTGCCTTGCATTGAAGTTGTATTCCTTCATGTGACCTATGCTAAATTAGACAGGCCACTGACAGTTTATAGCTGGGGTGTGGAAGATTTAGTGCTCTGTGTATCTGAGGTCATGTGTTGCTACAGCGAACGTGTCAAAAGCAACTCATCCATAGAGGTGTTCCTTTCTTCTTCCAAATGTCAGAAGAAAGGCATATTTTAAGGAGATTATTAGTAGGAATCTTTGAGTGATATATTTTGTCTATGTCACACTGCCAAAATTGTTGCTCTGGAAAATGCGTACAGGTTTGTCTGTCTCAGTGTGGGACTCTTCTGTGAGATTCAGTAGCACTGACCAACTTCCTCTAGCTTATGCTGCATTTTATTTAGCAGGCCTGAATGGGGCAGCCTTGCCGATGGTAGAAAATATCCAACAGCCTTGTTTCAAAGTCACAGGGCAGTATTGCAAACTGCGTTGAAGAAATCCTGATAAATGCCTTCACCTTGCAGTGTCAGACTTGCATCATTTAAAAACAGGCTGAGCCCATACATGTTTGACAGTACCTCTATTGGGTCTGCCGCAGGAGATTTAATCTAGCAAGTGACCCAAATATGTGCACTAGGAAGAACGAATGTAAGTACACTGGGGAAAATTGCTTACCATCTGTCTCCATGTTGTGTATGTATACTTGATAATTAATTTACATCTGTGATTTTTATGCCCCCCTTTTTTGCCATCTACTTCCAATTTTTCAGCTCTAAGTGTAACTCTCCAGTAGCTTTCAGTAGATCCAGTTTGCAGGTGACTGCAATCTTCTGAATTCTAGTGGTGATGCTGGTGGTGGGGAAAAGTGGGGAGACGGGGACTTGTATGCTTTCTCTGTAGTGTTTTTTCTCTTTGTCCTTCCTGTTTCGTCTCATGTGCTAATTTCAAATTATCATAAAGATAATTTGTATATGAAATGGGGACTTGAATCCAGAGAAGATGCCTGAGTAACTGAGTCTACATAGTTTTCAGGTACTGTAATCGAGTATCAAATGAGCAAACCAGTCACTGATTATGTAATGTGATGAACCCGGCATCATAATATTCTATTAATATGATACTGGTTCCATTTTTAAATGCTGAACATAATCTGAAAATATATTTGGCTTTTGAGGTAAAAAGCATTTCTCCATAAAAAGTTGTGTTGAATGAAACACTTTGATCAAAATGTGAAATCTTAGTTTCATTGAAATAGTGGTGTTTTTTTTTTTTTTTCTTTTACAGTGGAGATGCTGTAGTACAGAGATTTTTTTGGAAGCAAAAAAGAAATTATGTCCCCACAGGCTTTATTTTAAGATTCTTGTTCCATATATAACACTAACATAAACCTTGTCACTTCTGGTAGCTGGTTCAGAGAATAAATTCATGACTGTTAGCAGACGGAGAGTCTCCCTGAGTCACTGACGGGATGCGCCTCATCTGCAGGAAGTTCTTGCAGCACACAATGGAGTTACAAATTCAAATGATCCACTTTCTCCAGCATCTCCCATATGTATTCCAGCTGCACTTCTGAATCCTCTAAGTTTGCCAGAGTGAAAGCTGCTCAAAAGGCTCAGAAGTCTCTCATCTCAATTTGTTAACCATCTGATAGCTGCAAGAGTACTGAATTAGAGCTCCTTTGCCTCCCTCATCTGGAAGTTTGCCCTTCCCTCATTCCTGGCTGCAGGGATTTTTTTTTTTTTTCTTCTGTGAAGTTGACTGAAACAGACTTTACTGTTTGTTTATGCAATTTCTTTCTTTAGCTGAAATATTTGATGCTGAAGCTGTAGATGCAAGCCTGCAGGCAACCTGTGGTGAAAGTTGCTCCAAATACACAGTTGGAGAAACTACCTCTGAAGACAGAGATGCTTATTATTATTGTTGCTTACGTAAAAGTGAATCTTTCTTTGGGCTGATGTTTTAGGTTAGATTTTTTCATTTTTGTTTCTGAATACTTTATAGGCTTTACACACCTATTGGATTAACTGCCCTTTTTTGAAAGAGAAACCTTTTTAAATGGCACATTTCCCTCAATGTGATTTATCATCCCTAATTTTTGTTCAAAATGGTTGTTTGAAACATGCAAGCATTTTACCCGGAGACCTGAACCTTTACGCTGAAAGTTCTTTGTTCTTGACACTTTGTCCCTCCAGGTTTTAAATTAATTTTGGAATTTCTCTTGATTGTGGAAGCCTATTGTTTGCCTTTGAGGCTTGGCAACTAACTTTGAACTCCCTGTGCTTTCCCACTTTGGGTAACTGATCATATAAACTTTCCTTATCTTCCTTTATAGTGGGAGCTTGTTCTGTAGATAGGTTGCTTAAGTTGGGATAGCAATAGGATTTAATTTTACTTCTCTTGGATCAGGTTCTTAGGTTGTATTCTCACAGTCTCAGGATAGTCCTCTAGACTTGAGATATTTGTGTTATTGCTTGCTCAGGTGGTCCCTCCCCAGTAAGAGGGAGAGGGTGTAAATGCTGTAATTTCTTTCCTGGTTTTACCCTCTGCAGAACTGCATACTTAACCATTTTTTTCCCAAAAGCTGCCTGTTGCTGAGTTAAACTTGAAGAGCCAGAGGAAGTTAGTTTTTGGAATTGCATCCTAAATATTACTTAATGTGTCGACTTGACTAAAGGACAGCTGAAATAGCTTGTGGACCTGTGAACGACTCGTCACAGGCATCTTCCAAGGCAGTGGTGTGTTCCTTGGCTTTGCCTTGGGAGGATGCTTCAGCCTAGCAACAGGGTTGCTGTTGTTCGTATATGACAGCTTATTGTGAAACAAAGAAACATGCTGGATCACTGGGGCAGCAACTAAGGATCAAGTAATCTGTCAATCTCTATTTCACTTCAAGGAAAAAGAAAACCAGTAAATCAGACTGTTTGAAGCTGATGAAACTTGGCCACCCAGGCTCCCTATCTGGGAATGGCTGGTCATTGTGCTCCGATGCCCTGCCACTGTAGCCATTCCTGGCCTTGTTAAGCTTCAAGTAAAAGTGGCGTCCTTGAATACCAGTCCTTGTGTTCCCTAGGACACTGAATTACTCTGTTAGCCTTCATTGTCCTATTGGCTTCATGAGGAGATTTTTTAGAGCAGTGGGAGGTTTGAATTGGGGGTAAAAAATGCTCATTTACTGTTTTCATATCCCTTCTTTTCTTTGTCTTTTCATCTTTTTCATTGCTGTTTATTGTATTGGAAGTATTGTGCTTTCAGCATAAGCTGTTTTGTCTTTTATATTTTAATTCTTTTGTGTTGTTTTTTTTTTTTTTTTTCCCCAGTGATTTATTCAAATAGCCCATATTCATTCTTCAAAAACTGTTAAAAATCAGAGTAACCTCTAAAAACACATGTAGGTGTATATACCATTACTGTAATAAATAGACTAGTGGATTCTTGTTATATGCCTAAAACTTGAGACTAAGTCTTTTTTGGCATCTGTCTTCCAGCAGAGAGCTGGACAGGCTTCCTATTAGTCTGCCACAAAGGCTCCTTAATTTATTTGTGAGAGTCACTGTTGACTGCCTTTGAGCACTTCCTTTTCTCCAGGAGTTAAGCACATTGGTTTCAGCAGCACTTCTGGTCCCAGCTGGCCCAGGAAGCTAGAGACTGACACATAACTGAATGATTATTTTCCACATGATGGTACAAACCATTAGTGCTAAATGACTGGACTGGTTTGTGGCATCCCCTATTATTCACCAGCCTGTCAGTAGACCCTAAAGAACTGGCCCTGACCTCTGACCTATGATTCAAGGATTCAAGCAAGGACAGGTTTTTCTGAATTTAGCATCCTTTTTCCAGGATGATTTTTTCTGAAATTAACACTACTGCAGGCTATTTTGCCAATGAGAGGACTGTATAATTTTAACTCCTTTGTGTTTTAGTCAGCTAGTCTGCTATTAGTTCAGAGGAACAACACAGTACTTGGTGGCAGAACGATTGCTGTAAAGTCTCTGCCACTGCCTGGATGTTATTTTCATGCAGCTTGCTAATTTGCATACTTAAATCCTCAAAAAAAATACTTGAACTCTTGAAACAGGGTCATGGTTCAGTGACCAAAATTGTCATGGAAACAAACAAGCGGCCTAAGCTGTTCCTAGGTCTCTGTCTTGTCTATCTTTCCCACCTATGTGACTTTTAACATATAACAGTTAATAACTGGCGCTGGGCCCAGGAACCAGGTTCCAGTGTGCCACTTCAGGGAAACCTGCACCCTGTGCTTAGGGCACCCTTCTGGTGGGAGACCAGTCTTTGAACCCTCTCAGATAAAAGATGAACACTGCATGTGTTTGTCTGCAGTTCCGTCTGGGGATAACATTTCATTTCTGTAAGCAGCGTTTCCAATTGCTTAGCTACCTACTCTGAGTAAATGCGACTTCAGTTTTTAATTGCTTTTCTGAGAATTTTCTTCCCCTCTGATGCCAAGGAGTATAGCTTGGTGGCTCTCTGTGAATTGAATACTGTTCTTTAGAAGGCAGCGAGTGGCTGGTGAGTGCGTAGACTCCCAACATCATGGTGCATCAGGAGTGCCTTTATAGTATCTAACTTCAAATGTCTATGTGGGAATATTTCTGTTGATGCTGTTTAAAATAGCTCTTGGGTTTTGCTCAGTAACTGTTGAAGCTGGTAATGGTTATTTACTTTGGTATTAAAAACCCCAGCATGTATGAGTTCCAGTGTACGAGTAAAGAACCACGAAATACTCTTCCACTGAAAATAGTCTCCATAAGTTGATGTTTGTAGTGGTTTTAATGTGACGGAATTACTTAGTGGGGGGAAAAAAAAAAAACAAGGCAAGTAGATATTGTCCATTATAAAGATCTCTAAGAATTAACAGTGGTACCAGGAAAGTAAAGCTGTCTGTACATAGTGGTCAGCCAAGGCCCTTATTATGGAATATTGCAGTTAAAACCAAGCCCCAGATCCATCCAACCAGCACCATTGTTTGGTGTTTATCAAAGGGCCCCTTCATATAGCTTCATTCAGATTCTAATAGAAGATGAAAGACTTCATGAGCATGGTGTGCTGAAGTTGCCTCTAGAATGTAGGCAGAGGTGGTCTTCCCTGTCATCGTTTCAACTCTAAATACTCTGTGTGGCTGGTCTCTGTTTTGGACCCACACGTCTCATGGTGTGCCTGTCTTCCAGCCCAGGGTGTTCCCTTGAGGTGTGTTTTAGCATGCTTAGAGTTCAAGCTGCTGTAAGTGCTATAAGCAAGGATGTGAGCTGTCCAATTGAAGTTCTTTTATATATTCATGTCTATACATTTGACAGGCTTTGAAATGAAAGATGCAGTTCGCCTATTAAGGTCAACATCTTGGAAGCAACATGAGGAGGGCTATAACTCTTAATCCAGAATAATTTTATTTTCTGCAAATGAGTAATTTGTTCCAGATCTCTAACATGAAACTTTGAACTGAGAGTTCCTTCTGAAAATCAGCTGCTTCTGGGACTTTGACTTCGGTGTCTTCCAGTCTTTTGTGTGTGCATCATTTGATTTCATCATTTTCAGGGTGTTTTTGATGGTGGGCCTTTGAGAAGGCACAGGAGGATCTCTCTTCCCAATGTGCAAAGCAGCTCATTAACTTATAGACTTAAAGATCTGCTTTTTGAAGCACACAATGCTTGTGCCTTTATAGACTCCTTACTTTCTCTTCTGCAGGCTGATCCTGTTGGTGCTTTTGGCCTTTACGTGATGTTGTAGCACTATGGTAATACAGGAATGTTCTTGGTTTCATTTTACAGCCTAACAATGTTCCTGGGTTGGGATCAGTTGTATTTGGCTGGCTTCTTTCTTTGAGTGGACTTGTACTGGGCCACTTTGAGAAGGGGATTAGGTCTAGTTGGAAATTAAGATGAGATGTCTGTGGTCACCTCTGGCCATTAGAGTAGCTTTCCTAACTCCAAATAACACTGGGGATTTTTCTTACTGAACTAGAAAGAGCCCGCTCTGCTGTGAGTGGGACTCTTGTGAGTAGAATCCACTTGTAGCTGTTCTGTACTTTTATGAGCCTTCTGCTATACTCTTTTTTTTCACACTTCTTTTCAAAAATAGATTTTTTTCTATTGAAATAAAAATATGTTTGAAGGAACACTGTGCCTTGTCATATCCTCTAATTTCCAATGGGATCTTCATGTGGAGATGAAGCTGCTGTCATACCTTCTCTTGTACTCGATACTGTATTTATTTGATTTGACTGCTTAGTGTGGCAACAGTGTTGATTTTTTAATTATTTTAATAAGAAGATAATGAAATTAGGCTCAGCTGTGAGGCATAGGCTCAGAAGCGAAACAGAATCTTAAGAAGCCTTATTTTGTGTGTTACGTATTGGTCCTCTAGGTACCACTAAAATAAGAAAAATATTTATGTCTTGGGTTAAGCCTCTTTGTATTGGCCTGGCTGGCCTTGTTGGTGCCACAGTTTCACCAGTGAATCTTCTCTGAAATAATTTGTGAAGCTTCATTTGGAAGCTTCGTTTGTGAGTCTCTAGCAAGATTGCTCTCGTTCTTTCTTTGGACTTCCATGTGTCCTCCCAACTCCCATGCCAAAAAGAAACACTGTACAGTTCTTGGGAAGATACTTCTAGGTATGATATGCATCTATCTGTGTATTTCCTTGCTGCAAAATCTTGAATTATAACAAGTTTCCTTGCAATAAATTCCATGAAACTTCAGTGTATATGCTTCATTTTCTTCAAACAATTTCAGTTGTATTTGAGGAAACTTTTAAAGTGTGGTGTTTTCTTTTTTTTTTTTTTTCAAGAGGAGGAGAATTAGTCTTGCAAAATTAAGGTTAGTTGCAGGAGAAAGGTGTCCTTTTTAATTAATTATTTGCAATTAAACTTCTGATATTTTTCGTTTTATAACTAAGCAGAAGAAAACTTAAGCTTTTTAAAAGCACTTTGGCACTTTGATCTAAATTAAGGTTCTAGTGCCCGAAAAATAATTTAAATGCTGCTTGGCTATATAAATAAAGCTTGCTGAAAGAAAAAGTACTAAGAGAATGATGAAAAAAAATTAATCAAATAAGATAGCATTTTTGTGTGTAGCAGCTTATTTTTGTAACAAACGGTTCTTTATAACACCTGTATACTTTGAGTAAATTTGTGTGAAAAGACATAGCTGTATGTTCTATTCCATTTCACAGTACATTACTTGTTTCTTGTATGTAAATCACTTGACTTGTTATAAAAAATTAGCATTTCTCTTTAATAAACATTATGCTTCTGGAGAGTTCTCAAGATGCACTTTTTTTAGAAGACAAAAGACTTAGGTATGAGGAAAGGCCACAAAGAAAATGGTTCCTTACATTGCTGGGATCTGCTTTCTTAGCATGAGGCCAATCTGGATCACCTCAGTACTGTCTACATTGGAGTTCACTGCCCGTGCTCTTCCTGGGCTCTGCACCAGCTCTGTGTAGCTTCAGCTACCGTTATGGAGCTGGTTATGGTGATGCGGCTTATGAAGTACTGCAGGTGGAGCCCGAGATGAAAGCCTTCTCCAACTGAATGGGCCTGGGTCTGTGTCTGAATGTGCCCCGAGCTACTATGCAAGTCATTACACCTTTCACTGCTTCTGCTCCTTCTCTCCCTGTTTCTGCTTCTAATGTGATTGCAAGCTCTTGGCAGCTGAAGCTGTATCTTTAGTAGGGTCTGTTGCACTGGATGGCTCAGTGTGGCTCGAGCCTTGATAAGGGCATCTGACTGTGGGCATCTGGATATTTTAAAATGATAGCTTGGGCTTAAAGAAAGAAAGTTTAATCAAAGTTGATTTATACACTTTCCCCTTTCCATAGAATTGCTATGTATCTAGATGCTGTTTAGCAAGAGAAAGTTACGGTTTCTCTTGAGTGTGATCTGCTGTAGCAGTGTACTTATTTTTAATAATAAAAAAAAAGCCTAACAAATTCTGTTTCAATTAATGCTGAATGAGTAGGTGTATATGCATTCAAAGCAGAACCCTGATTTATGGTGGACTCTGGTACTTGGAGCTTCATGCCTGGCAGATACAGAGTTAAAAGGAAGAGGAAGGCTTGAATGTCTGGGGAGTAGGAAGCTAGTTGGTCCTCTGGAATTTAAGAGCCTGCTTCTGGCCCTTGTGAAGAAAATAACTGAAGGATATTAATAAAAACTGTTGATGTTTATAAGCAAATGAAATTGATCTGCTGTGGTACCATAAACTTGCGAGAGATTTTTCAGGAAACTCTACTACTCTAGGGGACAGTCAGGTCTTCCTTTCATTTAAAAAAAAATGTTCCATTTTCAATCAATGTGTGCAATCCTCCCTGAAAACAATTAAAGACCACCTTTTTAATGGCTAGGAGAGTGTCTGGTGAGGAAAGGATCTGACAAAGAAGAAAGACCTTAAGGAATATTGGCTTTCACCTGGTTGTGTGCTGCATACCTAATCTGCTAGCTTGTAGTACAAATAAGCATTAATATTTGGTATTTTACTCTTTTGAAAAATGATAAAAATACAAACTGTATGGAATATTTGTAGCATTTTTTCCATCTCACACTAAGATGTGTGCTCAACCTACTGTAATTCTCAGCTGTTGACTTGATGTGCATGGAAATCATGCTTGTTTTGCAGGAAAAGGGAAGAGGAGGTTTGCTGCTCTTTATGCAGCTCTAGATCTCTCTGCTCCTTGGGGATAGTGTTGGAAAAGGAATCCTATCTCTGCAGAAAAATTGAACAGGACAGGTCTGCAGGTACCATGGTGATGAGTATGATATACATATCTTGAAAGGCTCTGATGCATAGCTTGAAGCAAGGTACCACCCTGTTATGCAGTTTCCAGAAATCACATGCTGTGTGTGATATTCAAATCTACCAATTTGGCTCTGTGCTTGGCTTGTTCTGAACACCTTGCAGACTGAAATGTGTAAATTTTGTTGAGGCTTCCCGTATTCGAGCTTATTATAGGCAAGAAGTTTCAGTTCATGTTTGCACTATGCTGATTGTTAATGATGTGAAAAAGTGTATGAGCTTATTCTACAGTGAAAAGTTTTAAAATTCAGCTTCTTACTACTGAATCCTAATGTTATGGTGCTATTTTCTGAATAAGTAAAATTACTTTAGAACCTGAAAATGAAGAACTAAGACACAGGTAATAAGTATGAAAAAGATTGCAAGATTCCAGAATAAAGAGTATTTTAATAATGTCTATGCCTCATTCTTTCTGTAAATAATTAAGGAAAAATCTAAATTACATGGATGGGAATTTTCAGTAATGGATGGGATTAAAATCAGTTTGATGAAATTTTATTTCATTCTGGTCTAGTGTAATTTAAACAATTCTGCTTAAAAGCATAAATGGATGTTAGTGGGAGCAAGGCTGTAGGGACATCTGTTCATTGTGTAGCACAGTGGGAGTGATGGCTGAATGTTTTTGCTTGAACAAGGGCATGGACAGCACTTTTATTTTGCATGCCTCTTTTAAGGTAAGAAATTGTGGAGAAACATTTGTGTGTAAAGTATGAAAATACACAACGTTATACTTTGTATGCTGCTATATGTGGCTGAAAAGATACTAGTGAGTGGAGTGTATTTGTTTTCCATCCTCATCTTTTGTGGGCTGAAATCCCATATAAAATGCATAAGGTGACAGAGGACAGTCCACTTAAGGAAGAGCAGATATTGTGATAATTCTTAATGTGAACCTGATATCATACCAGCTAGTCCTTTGCCAAGAGTAAGTGAGCGTACTTGTAGAATAAGCTGCTCAAGACTGCTTATCATGCTGTATTTTGTATTCTAAAATGCAGAAGAACCCTGTTCATAACAGGACCGTTGCATTTAATATGCATATTTAATTGCATATATATTACCAGACATAATTTTTCATCTTACTTGTACTTGCAATGCTGTCTTCTGTCTGCACCAGCCATGCAGGTCATGGAGGGAGTAAAGGGCTGGACCCTGCAATCAGTGAATCTTCCAACAGAGTGATTAAATTAGTATCAAATTATGCCCTTGGGAATTTCTAAGCTCATAAATCTGGTAAGCAGTATGGTAATCAGAAAAAGCAAGTTGTTTTTTGTATTCAGAGAGTCTTTATTTCTTCAGTCACTGTTCTGAATTTCAGCATGAGCTCTTGTGCAGCAGGAACTTCCATGGTTTTACTTTCTGCAGTAAACAATCTCTGTTGACTTTGCAATTTTGGGGTTTCCTTTTTATTCTGCTGAGGTTAGAAGTCAGGTACTTGGGTCTCCTTACAGCATCCATGCTAAATAAAACTAAGTGAGGAAGCTAGTGCAGAGATTGTATTTCAGCTATTGCTTCAGGAACTGACTAAACCGTGATTTAATTGAATTCAGTTTAGATTGGTTGAATATTGCTGCTGTTGTAATTAAAGAAAGAAAACTGCAGCTCACTAATCTGTTTTTCTGTATGTTTCTTGTACCTGCCTGAAATCTATTTTTTGAAGTACAAATGAACAAGTGAACTCTCCAGCTAAGCAAAGTCAGTGTTTGTGCCTAGGTGATTATGCATTAACTACTTCATGCTTACTGGAATGGAAAAAATGAGCAGACTGGAGAGTATGAATAGCCTGCTTAGTAATATCCAAAAAGGAGGAAAAATATAACCTAATAATCTACTGTAGTGATGATCTGTTTATTGTGTCCTAACTCAGTTAAGGTCAAGAGAAAAGCAAATAATTTTGTAGGTCCTACATACCAGTAAGAGATAAAATGGCAGCGTATACCTTGGCTTTGCTGCTGAGACTTCAGTTTTACAAACACTTGGACATGTGTTCAGCTTTTCAGATGTAAATAGTCCCATTAGATGAAATCTGGGTCCAACTGGAGTCAATGGTAAAACCTGTGGCAATTTAAATAAGGCTAGAATTTCATGAATGAGTTCAGTGAGACTACTTGTATACATAAAGTTAAACACATGGCTAAGTGTTTGCAGGATAGAGGGCCTGCAAGGATATGAGAATAAGACCCTTGCGACACAGTTTGAAGTCTGACCTGTCTTGCTGTTGCTTGATGGAGAGCCACAGTGAGGAAGTAGGTGAACCTTTTGGGCATAAACAAACACAGAGTATATAAAACATCATAAATAACTACAATTCATAAAACGCTTGGTTGGTCCTAAATAATGAACCAGTGAAAATGTTTATGGGCTGTGCTTGTTCTTGTAATATATTTTTATTTTATATTTTTTGGCACAAATGCACGTAAGGAATTAGTATCATTATTATGTTACGTTATTCAGAAGAACTTAGTAGCAGGAGATGCTTTCTTTGGGAAAGGGGAAGGTAAAATAGAAGTTACAGACCAGCCCCACAGCCCCCTACCCCAGTCCACTATGCAATCATAGACATCATGCAATATTTGATAATGAAGTCAACTGTTGTAATCATCATGTATATTAACTACTTAATTTCATCATGCGTGGTAAAGAAACACTGTGGGTATTACTGTAACTGATGATTCTCGCCCTCTGAGGCTCTCTGCTCCAGATGTTTCACTGTTTTGCGAATTTGATTTGGAGCTGCATGTGCAGCAAAACCACTGTCATATACACCAACAAATCTCGGTCTCTCTCTTTGTGCAGAACATCTTTGCGGAGCCTGGTTTCATGTTTCTTGGTGAGAAATATTATTTGAATGACTGCCCCTTAATCCTATGAGATTCAGATAAGTGCAATTTTCCAGGTTTTTGAGGGAGTTCTAATTTACATTTCATAACACACACACAACCAAGCAATTAGCATGAAGTCTTATGGCAGCCTGACAGTCCTTTGTGCCTATGGAAACAGTTACACAATAGTGCATGTGCAGATAACGTTATCAGGTGCCCTTTGTGTGCGCTCACCCGTTTTACCTGGAGCATACTAAAAAGCTGCAGCCTAATTCTCATTTAAACTCAACCGGTTCTGTTGTATGATGAACTTGAATAAAGAGAAATACATTGAGGTCTTAAGAAAATAGTAGCTACTATTCGTTCTTTTAAATGACTTCATTTTGGCATGCTGTTGAGGCTATTTTTATCTCTGTGCATGGCTTTGCAGGAACATGGACACACTCCCCCCAGCAAGGTTAGATTCAGGTTGCCTTCAACTTGTAGGCTGACTCGACTTTCATTGTCTCTCTCTCTCTCCCTCTGGGTGCAGAACCTTGTCTCTTCTCCAGGTTGGAGATTAAGACAGGGAAGACTTTGTGTAGTGGACAAGTAGGAAAAAAAGTAAAGCAGCAAGGCAGTAGGAGGTTCCCCACTAGTACAAAGCTCTTCAGCTGACTTCTCAGTTTTTGTTGTTTTTGAGGTTTAAGGGAGTTTTGTTGCAGTCTGACAATATTCTGATACAGTTCCATTCACTTCTGTTACATTATCCCACTATCTAGGCAGTGGTACCTTAGGGTGCTTTCAAGAGCACTTGAGAAGAGATTTTCCTGCCCCAAGGAGCTTCAAACTGAAAGATATGAGAAAAGCAATGCATGGAAAAGAGGCAGCATATGTGTAGTGGTCCTGTGTATTAGAGACTGTGTTGTATTTGCAGGTATGAGAGCCATCTAAATGTTATGGTGACAATGAGGTGAGGTATGGAGAAAGGAGAAGGCAAGGCAGAAGACAGAGAAGGGTGGAATGAGATATAGCCCTTGGTGGGGCTTAGGTACATGGGATGCAGAAGATACAAACCCGGTACACAAACTAGGAGAAAAATTGCTCTCAGCATGTGGATGCTGCTGTTGTGTTTGCTGAAAGAGACATTAGCTGTATGCTTCAACAGTTTCAACTGTTCCTATTGTAGTGAGCCAGGCTGGGTCAAACTGCTCAAGACAAGATGCTTGTATCACTGAAACAAACCTGAGGTCGATCACACCATCACCACAACCAACAGGTCTAAAAGGGGTAACTGCTAGTAGTGGAGGTGGGGTTAAGCAATCAGTGCTGATAATCTGATCGGAGGGTACCAGGGAAGCCTGTCCAGGGAGGTTTCTGTGGTGTTCACTCCTGCCTTTCATGAGTTTTCAGCTTGCTCTTCTAGCCTATTCTCTGTCCATCTCCCTGGGTGGTTTTCTTCTCTCATGTTTCCTACAATGGAAAGCTAATAAGACGTATACAGAAAACAGACGCTGGAACCAAAGTAGGAAAAATGAGCAATGTCTTAGTTAATGGAGTTAGGCCCATTCAAGGAGAAAGACACAATGCGGACTGAAAAAGGGATAAATTGTTTGGGAAAGGAGAATGGATAAAACAATGTGGCTGAAGACACATTGGCTTAGCTGTTGCTGTGCAAAAACTAGATTGCTGCAGAAGCTACAGTTTTGTGGCTGCCTTGTTTGGCTATTCCTCACACTAAATCCTAGTTTGGGACAGGCGGCAACGATGTGAAGCACTGCTGCTCTGAGCTGGTCCTTGCCAAGGCTGCTGTGTGGCTAATGAAGCATTAGATTTTAACCTAGTCTTGGCAATAGCGGTTTGGATGGAAGGCCAAGCTGAACTATCAGCAGAGACAATGCTATTTTTAGGGCTATGTATATGAAGAAATAGTTGATGATATAAAGCTATAGAAACTCTTGGAAAGTGGCACTGTGCCTTGTGCTTTGAATAGTTTAATTCTGAAGAAGTTTTCAAATTCCTCTCCACATGAGAACTGACTGAGAGATTCAAACATAGCATTGCAGAGCATGTGGCATTCATTTATTACCCCATTATTAGAATCAATGTTATGAATTAAACGAGTATTCTTTTCCTGTGTTTGCTTAGGTTATTGTTATAGAAGACAAACATACATCTTTAATTCCTGGTAAATAGACTTTTCTCTTTCTTTTTGGACTTCATCTTCTTTCCTACTGTGCCTTACTGTAAGAACAAAGGAAAACTTAACTTTTACACTAAAGACGAAATGATTTGTAAAGACACATTATACTCCAAGGCCTCCAAGACTTGTGGTCTGAAACTGGAAATGTAGGCACACCTAATATCTTCTGAGACCAGGTCAATGTGGAGTTTTATTGAAATGTTTGGTGGATTCTCTCAAGAATGTTGAATGAAGCTTTAAAAGATTTCCTGTACTTCCCTATATATTGTCTGACACAAGCTTGGCAGAAGTGCATTAATTAGACTGCTATCAATTTATCATGAAAAACAGAATAATGATAGTTCTCCCCATCCCCACTTGCTAGTTCATGTATTTCCTTCTCACCCTAAAACAGGAAGATACTCTGAGATTTTAATTTTAGCATATTTCTTAGATGGGAGGAATGCTTTAGAAGTGGCTATGGCCTGCATTCACCTTTAGCTGATACGGCATTTCTCGTAATACGTCTGTATTCTATGCATGGTGCTATCAGGCTTTGTGCATAGTGGCAGAACTGGTCTGCAGATGGTGTGGGAGCAGCCTGCTTGCACAGGTGAGCCAGTAACAACTACAGAGAAAGTTGCTCTGGCAGTACTGCTCTCACCACAGCTATTGGTCAAGGTGATACTACAAAGCCTATTCAAGTGGTAGGTCTATAACTGCAATATTCAAAAGGCAATAATAAGGCCTATTGTATGTGAAAGCAAAAAAAAAATATATTGTGGGCATTCAGGAATGCAGGTACTTTTCATAGCATGAATTAATCACTGGCTTTGGTTAATTATCTTAAGCCCATGTGGCAATAATATTCTATTTTCAAGGAGGTTTAACTGGAGTTACAGAGACACTGCAAATATGAGGGACAACTGCAATGTCTGTCCACCCTAACAAAGGACTAATAGCAGAGAATGATCCAGGGTAAAGGCTGACATATGGGCAGTGCATACTCTTTGAGTTCGAGGTCTAAATAAACTCACAGAGTCTGAGTTGAAACATTGTATTTTTGCCTCAATGTTAATCTGAGTTGGGTTTAGATATTTGTGGCATATGCTGGAGTTGTGGCTCTGTCTTCAGGGCAGACGTACCCAGAAAGCTGAGATGGGAGATCAGTACCAGACTTTGTCAGTAAATTACTTATCTGCAATATGGACGGTTCAAAAGTATAGACAATATCCTTTGTAATTTATTATCATAGCATTAATTTTGAAGCAGTCAGATCTTTCTAGATTTGGGTCCTCGCTGTCTGAGAGGCTATAAAAATAGAAACTGTACCAGTCCTGAAGTGTTTTCCATTCAGGCCCTTATATTCTGGAATAAAAAACCCCACCTAAAACCAACATGCTTCCTACCTACCCCTGCCCATTTTTAATTTTACTTAGTAGGATTCTTTATATAAAACGAAACATAGGTATGGCTGTATTATTTTTTTAAGAACATAAAAATCTTAGAGATTTTGCTCATGTTTTATTTCTGGTTACTTCATGCTGTAGGTATTGATGAGGTAATGGAAATCTGTATCTGGAACGTTGGTGTAGGGAAAACAAATTATGTGCAATGTTTTTCATCAACCATAATTAAAGAAATGACTTTTACAATCAAAATTAATTGCATTTAATAAAGGATTGCTTATTTTTTTTGGTAATGTATCCAAATCACACTCTCATAACTTTCCCTTTGTGTTTCAGAAAGCTGTTGGAAAATTTTGTGTTGCTTCTTCAGTGTATCTATCTGTAGGATAAAAGTACTTTCTGAAGGTAGCTGTATTTCTTAAATCATTGAACCAAAATGCAATGGTTAATGTTAATAAATATTTACTTTGGTTTTAAGCTTGGAATAATCAGCAGTGCCACAAGCTAATCTGTGGATTTGCCTGAGGTGGTGTTGTGAGCCTTGATATATTTGAAGTTATGCTTATCTGTTGATTTGCTGAATAAAATTTGCACCTTTAAAAAAGACCAGCCCATAGCCTTAGCTAGGTAGATAATTTTATGCGTATTTGTGAAGTGGTATTTTACAAAGTCTTTTCCCTTTTAATTGGTTTAATGTTGCTTTCTTCTATGTGGTGTTTTTTTTCTTTTTTTTGTCTCTGACTTTTTTATCTTCCACTCCTAATAAGCTAGTATTAAGAAAAATGATGATTTTAATACCAAACAAAACCTAAACCCTACCAGAAAAAAAATGTTGGGACCAAAAGCAGTTTGATATCATCACAGACTGTGAACTGTGAAAGTGATGCAAGCTCAACTAGTCTTCTTGCATGTCAATATTAAATTTATTTTGTCTCCTGTTTTTTTTTTTTGTGTGTGTGGGTTTTTTTTGTTTTAGTTTTTTTGTTTTGTGCATATCTGCTTGTTCTTTCCTACCTCACCCTTAGATCGTATCTCCTGAGCACTGAAGACAAAACTGATTGCAGATAGTACAGTGTCCTGCGGGAAGGTGTCTTTGCTGATGGGTTGGATTCTTTAAACGTTGTTACTCTGTTCTCTGAACCTGATCTTTGTTTTGTTGATTGTTGTAATTCATGAAACCTGCTGCCTCTTGCTTATGTAAGTATTTGGTAAGGCCGAGTGTCAGGATTTTATGTTGGTGAATGTCAGTAATGGTGCCTCTTCTATATTACATGAAGTTCTTGAACAGTAAGAGAGCATAAAACTGGAAAATAATAGGAAACAATGGTGTAAAATACATGCTGCTGCTGAATTTTGCCCATGAGCTGCAGTACACCTTCCAGGACACCTTTGCCAGGAGGGCAAATCTGTGAAAGTCTTCCCCTTGTCGGGGTCAGGGCCACCTTTAGATCTGGAGCATCTTCAGGGCAGTCCAGAGAACATGGTTTCCCAAGAGTCGTTGCTGCAGCCCTGGCTGAAGGCCCCTGGCTTCCCACCCCCACCCCACCCCACCGCTTTGCTCATATAATCCTGCAGCAGCTGTCGGAGTTTCCCTTTGATTCCTCTGGCTTCAGCAAAGCTGCAGGGGCACTGGAAGCCTGGCCCTGACCTCTGCTGAGCTGATAGAGATAAGAGCAGCATCATCCCTGATGAAACCTATGTGCCATTGCCCTATTTCAACTAAGTGAACCCTAGGGATTTGTTTTCCAAGGATGAGCGATAGGCGCTCCTCCCCCACCTTCATTGCTGGTCCCAGTGATGCCAGCTGCTTCTGCCCTGTCCCTGGTGCCCCCACGGGTGGGCTGTGGATTATTGATATGCTGTCAGTGATTCCCTGTGATCGCATTCCTGCTTGGGAGAGCTGGAAGCAGAAAGCAGGTGTTTGTAGATCAGGTTATGCTCAATGCTGATTGGGACCTGCTGTCTCTGGTGTTGTGATATACTGCAAAAAAGTGTCATCAGTGGGTGTCTGTGGGGGAGCTGGGGGCTGCTCAGCAATGAGATAAAAAGACAAAGCTGCCAAGTTGGTCCTGTGTTATGTGGGGCTGCTTGCCAGGCTCAGTGGAACAAACACCCCTTATTTTTGATGATGTCTCACTGTCCCTGAAGTAAACATTTCTCTTAAAAGTTTTCCTCTTATTATTTTTAGCTTCAGTGTGGATGTGTGAGCCGTCTGTACTTAGGATGGGTACTCTGCAGTTGGTTCAATTCTTTTCCTACAAAGCATCCCCAATGAACTGATTTGGAAATGGCTTAATTATAACCTGCAGTGTGAGGAGCCTGGCAGTGAGAAGGATAGGGTTCATTTCAGGTGATTAAATCATTCCCTTAATACTGGTAGACACTTTGAACATATGCTGCTCAGATTAACGGCCTCCACTTTAAAAACATACCTGATTATCTGACAAAATAATTTGTTTTCCTAGAGGTAAAAAAATAATGTTACAATTCTAAATTAATCTGGATTAATTTTTATTAGCATAGTCTACTTTCTTTTTTCATTTTGACACCATGTTCAACTATGCTAGGTAGACTCAATAGTTTTAGCATTTGCGCTTGGTATGTGAGACCTTTTAAAGTGTCTAGGTATTGCAAATTTGCCTTTCCTAGAGCTTCCATGTTACTCTGTTTAATAATAACAACGTTTTGTAATGCCTAGAAATGTACAGGGCTGATAGAAAGGTTGTCCCCTATTATTTCAGCCTACAAACACTCTTGAGGAGCTGAACTTTGCAATAATTCCCCTGCCCTACAGCCCCTCTAAGTTGCTAACATGCAATATTTATCCCGGTGTAACTGCTGAAGGGTATGTGTAAGAGACAAATGTATTTCTACATCGACTTGTGATGTCATGAGATTAGAATTGTATATTCCTTGCTTGGATTTTACCCTTATCAAAATGTCAAGATCATGGCTTTGTTACGACGCGGGTGGTGTAAGCTCGGCTTTGACCCTTCTGCGAGGTATCAGACATTCCTTTCTGAAAACATGTTAAACTTCAAAGTCACTTAGTCTCAAAGTGTTTCTCTTCATCCTGATGCTGAGGATGCTGGTCTGACAAGGTGTGTGTGATGGCAGCAGCTGGGTGATCCCCATTTGTGGCTGAGGACACAAGCTTCAATATAGGAAGTTCCACTTAAACATGAGGAGGAACTTCTTTACTTTGAGGGTGGCAGAGCACTGAAACAGGCTGCCCAGAGAGGTTGTGGAGGCTCCTTCTCTGGAGACTTTCAAAACCCATCTGGATGTGTTCCTGTGTGACTGGCTCTAGGCGATCCTGCTCTGGCAATGGGGTTGGGCTAGATGATCTCTAGAGGTCCCTTCCAACCCCTATGATTCTGTGACCTCAGGCAGCCCTGCTCCCTCCTGACTGCTGGAGAGCCAACCTAAAACCTGGACACGGATGTAGGAACCTGCTTAGGGGAGCCTGAGATGCTGGTGCACCTTGTAAGAATTAGTACGTAAGTGCATTTTGCACAAAGGGTTATGAATACAGTCATATCAGTGTTTAAAAAGCAGGGTAAAACGGAGCCCTTTGTGATTGTTCATGTGCCTCATGGCTGCCTAATCAGAAAACCCTTAATGTGTCTGTTCTTTTCCCTTCTTTTAAAGCAGTCAGAAGTATGGGTTTATGTACTAGAAAGGGGAGTCTGTCTTTTATCCCTTCCCTTTTTCATCCAAAAAGTGGTAGGAAAGAAGGAAATACAAATGCAGTGCTTGGATTCATTTTCCCCTGTTTTTGAAAAGGCCTTTTCTCACATACTGACTGTAGCTTGTGCTTTGAAAAATGCTGTTGTGTGTGTAACTTTTAGCATGCCACAGAGTGACTTTGGGAGTGCTGAATGGGGACTAAAATCAAATCCTCCTTTGGCCATTCCTTGGCCTAGTCAAGCTTTATGCTGCTGTGCCAGTGGCTGTCTGCAGGTCTTGCAGATTTACAGGCCCTAGTCCAGGGTAATTTTCAGGAGTTCCAGTTTGTGGTGTTCCTTAAAAATATATTTTCCCCAAATGTTAAAGCTTTTATATTCCTATATAATCCCTTTGTTCGAAGAGATAATGTACAGAGGGGAAGAATGTCGTCTTAGTCTCAGTAAAAAGCAGTTTTTCAGAAGTTTTACTTTCTGGTTCCAGTTTGATCTTCCATAGTTTTTGGTGTTTGGTTGTGTTTCTGTTGGGTGTTTTTTGTTTTGTTGTTTGTTGGTTTGTTTTTTTTCTCCTGAGGTGGCTGTTGAGTTTATCCAGATTTTTCAATTGTGTTGCATTGTGTTTTTCTACCTTCCTCAGATTTTTATCCTTTACTGTGGAAAAACTAACTGGTAATTCTCTTTTTTCTATGGCAGCTTTGAAAATGACCCTGGAACAAATGACACAAGTGATACAGAAGTGCTGTTGGTCAGGCAGTTTTGCCTAAATCTTTGCATTGATGTGGCTGGGCATGGCTGGCTGTAATGGAGGCAGATCTACTGGCAAATGCTTCAAGGGCAATATACAGTTTTTTTTCTCTTCTTTTCCAGGTATTTTCTAGTTTTGGTATTTATTCAGATTCCACTCAGATGCTTCTTTGTAGTGGTTTTAATTTTGGATTGCTGAGGAGTATTACTAACAATGCAATGTCTGAAGAGATCTGCTTGGTTTTTAAAGTATTTTTGTTAATAGTTGACTATATATTTGCAAGGTCAGTCTTTTGCAGAGTGCCTTAGTGTATTTATTTTTTTGTTTTACCTACCAAGACAACAGGCTAAGCTTTCTTTTACACTGTCAGCTTTAAACCAGTGCCAGTGGAGAAAAACCTATTGTGTGCGTGTGCTTCAGGGTGGTTGTTCCCCCAGAACAGACATGTGTAAGGAGAAGTCACATTTGCATTTGCTTGGTTTGAGCTTTTTTTCAAATTCTGCTTCAGTTTAAGGACCTTCTCTCTACAGTGTTTCTCACCCAAATAGTTGTGTGGAAGAACCAGGAGGTGAATTACTGGTTTCGGAGCAATGTTGTACTTTTAACTGAGTGGTGTTATAAGCTGTTTAATTGTGTATGATCTGTGTGGTCTTTCATATCCCTTCTAGAGGAGATATTCAGCAGATGTATTGTAACTAGACTCTATTGAAAAAGGTTACAGTCTGGAGAGGAATGTCCACTCTGTATTTTAAATCTCTTCCATTAAAAATTTCCTTTGTTGCCAATGAAATAAAGCAATGATTATGTTATAGAGCTGACAGTTTTGCTAGCTATTCATATTCCCACAACAAGGCTAACCTTGTTAAACTGTTGAAGATGATGTAAAATTCAAAGACTCTTATTAAAGTTTTCAATAGGACCAAAATATAATTTACACCCCCTGCCCCCCTCCAAACTCCTTTCTCAAGGGGATAGAGGAAAGGACCCCTATTTTATGGATTTTGGTAATTACAGCAAGTAATTAGGCTGCCTCTCCCCCTCTGGTGATGTAAAGAGCTCCACAGACTCTGTAGGCTGTACTGCCTTTACTGGGGGTTAAGTGTGTTGGGGTTCTCTGCTGCATTTCCTGCTGCTACTTTTTACTGTTCCTTTGATGCTGTAGGTCTTTGCTGTGAGGAGGAGGAGCTCATACCCATGCCTCATTCATAAGTCTTGTTCCTACTTTATCTCTTCATAGTAAGAGGTGTTATTTTCATCACTCTTTTTTCCTTTGATCCATATACTTAGGAAACAAGATACAGAGACTGTGGTTGCTCTCTCTGTTGCAGTTACTGATGCTTGTTTAAGGGCATTTGACTTACGATTTTACCACATGCATTGGGAAGGAGGAGGAAGCAAACAGGTACCTGTGCTTACAGTAAAATGATATTAACTCAAATATTGCTCACTTATCCTCCCTCTTCTAATTCAGAACATCAGTGTAAGACTCAGGAGTGAGCAACCTCCAGGGAGACCATGATGCTGCATCTTCATCCTCTCCCCCAAGCTGCTTCTGAGAGAGAGAGGAAGTGATATTTTTCCTTACTTACGAAGTTGGCAAGCTTGGTGATAGCTATTTTATTGAATAAAGAGGAAAGTGGAAGCAGTCTGAATTCTGTTTTTTTTCCTGCTCTGCTTGTTCTTGGTGCATGTTTCGGCAGGTGTTCCTCAGTCCTATCAAATATCAAGAGCCTTTGAGATTAATAAAAAATATTCAGATGTATTAAACTGTCTCAACAGGGCATGTTACCTGTGGCTGTGTGAGGCATCAGGGAACCTTTCTTTCATTATGAATGATGCCAAGCTGCACCACAATGCTGCTTTTGAAGCTGTCAGCAACTGCACTGTCTTGCTGTGTAGCCCATTTCTGATTTAAAATCTTGAGTCTGAATAACACACTAGTAATATGAGTAAGATTTATTTTGCCTGACTTCCTTCTTAAAATATTTAGGTCTAGGCGAAGGTAGTTAATGCGGAGAGAACGTTGCTCAGAGGCAACAAATATGGGCAGCTCCTGCAGGATCAGTGATTTTCCTTATAAGAGAGACTTTTGCCCTCCTCTGTCTCCATAATGCTTAAGTAATTTAAATCATTTCAATCAAATGTCTAAACTGTTTACTTCTACATGTACGATAGGATTCTCCTCTTTAACTTGAGCATAGTTATTACAAGTACATTTGGAAATAATAATCTTGTGGTAAGGCGTGGGTACTGGCCTCTTGGTTTAGATAACCAAGATATCAAAGAAGACCAAATAGCATGGCTAAAATATGCAGAATATATTGAGTTAGCTTTTGTTTTTTAAAAAGTCTTCCTTTGCTTGCAATGCTTCATTAGAAGACTATCATGTTGAAAAATGATAGAGAGACTAGCATTATTGTTGATCTACTGTGTATACTAATGCCAGTATTTTTTAACCAGGATTACTAGCAAAAAAGATCATTACCAAATCAGCAGCACATCTTTTATCCTCTTTTCCTTCTCCTGTTTTTAATTTAAAAAAAAAACAAAACAAACCCAAACCAAAAACCAATAAAACCCACTGTGATTAGCTCTGAGCTGGAGTTTCAGCTGATGTAAGTCAATATATAGCTAGTAAGCACAATTAGGCTGACTCACAGCAAAGAAAGATGTTCCTTATTTCAGCTTTCAGATGCAGGAAGAACTCAGACTGATTTTTAAAACCAGCTACAATTACAGCAAATTAGAGAAATCAAAATATTCTATAGAAACATGGAGATTACATGGCGTTGTCTTGTCCTAGGCATGCAGGAAGAGAGAGACGTGATGCAAGTGATGTGGTTAAATTAGGTCATGGCATGGGCTTCAGTGGGGATTGCTAGAAAATAGTTTGCACAGTGGAGGAAAGCTTCCTTCCTTGATTGTTTCCACCTGGTAGCAGGCTATTGTCAGACCAAGGACCTCTCTGCCCCTTCGAGCAGCACTTTGAATGATAAATACACTGTGCATTGTGAGTGAGTAGTGTTTGGATAATAGCTAATTCTGTCTGGCTTCGCTTTACAAAGCTGTTCGAAAATGTGATAGGGCAGCATTCTCCTTTTAGGAATATGTGTTTTCCCACTGCGGTCTCACTTGGGAGACTGTTCTCCTGGGTTTTTGTTTTTTGTGTTGCTGCTTCTGCTGCAGCAAGAATTGTGGTATGATTTCTGAGATCAGTATAAAAATGAGAAGTGTTACGTCAACGTGTTAAAGCATTGTGTTTTCTTTTTACAAAAATGCACCCAAAAGTTGTTAATGAGCACGCTGCCTTAATCGAAGACAAATGAAGAAAGAGTCCTTTCTTATAGTCTTAATTTAGCTACCAGGAAAGAGATGAGTACATTAATTTTAATGCATTTGCCTTGCCTAACACAAAAAAAAGGGGAAGAAGAGGGCATGCATGTGAAGTGATATTGCTACGCTATCTTGAAAAAAATCATAATGAATTCTAATGCTAGCACTCACTCTTCAGAAATCAGCTCGTCTCATCTAATGCTGCTTGTGGAATTCCTCAGAAATTCAGTCCAGTTTTAGCAGCTGAAGGCTAGAATGTGAAAATCCCTCCTTTTGTAATCTGTGCCTTTTAAAAAATGTACTTGGTTTCTGCCTTCAAAGTCTGGAGGACTTGGAAGAGGTGAAATGGGATAAGCTTTCCTTAGGAATCAACTGAAATTGGTGTTTCAAGGCAAATGTGCTGTACACAGGATTACTGCAGACCACCTCTTTACACCTATTTAGTTTCATATTCTTGTTTAATTTCTCTGAAATTATGGTACTGTAGCCCAATTAATAATTTGGTACATCTATTGATGGTCTTGGGAATCAAAAATTCAGAATTGAATTGCAGTGATTAAAAAATGTACCAGCAAGGTGATTTTTGACTCTATAGATATACTAATAAATGCAATCACATCGGTACTGACAGCCTATTGCTTGTGTTGGACAGATAGCTTTGTCACAATTGAACACACGCTTTCGCTTCTACGCCTACTGTTCCTGACTTGAAGCAGGAGGCAGATGAATGAGTACTGCTGGGGAAGCATCATCTGCCTGCGCTCCCCTGGCTTGCAGGAGCTGCTTGGTATTAGTTGTGGAATATTAAGCTGGGGGGATTCTGCCTCAGTATGTTGGAATGAGATTGCCTATTTCATTAAAGACTAATTTGTTTTTCATGGGGAAATACCACAGGCTTTGGCAATTACTATACTTTTTAAGATTGGGAGAAAGATGCTTGGATGAAATCTAGCAAAGACGACTGTCAGTGCTCATTTAGTAACTCCTTCGTGAATCTGTTTGAACTGAATTTGCATGATTGTAGCGGACCCAGAAAGCCTTTTGCAACAATTTTCCAGTGATACCACTATATAATCAGCTGGAGATAATGGGTATGCTTCTTCCAAATCTTTTTTCATGGGCATTTCTGGCCTCTTCAGACCCTTCCTCTGCATCTCTGGGTGCATTCTGGAATGCACTGGCACTGCCCCGAGAAGACACATGAAGGATCAGTGGGTAAGGAGGAGGCAGGACACTGGTCTTTTGACAGAGAGATGAGATTAGATTCTAGATTTTCAGACTTGATTGTGCATTTCTTGAAATCAGCAAGGTTGAAGGACCAGAGTCTTGCAAGGTGCATAAGCTCCTCAGCTTTGAGCCTGGATTGAAAGTGCACCATACTTCTCTGGTTCATGATCTAATCTAGGAATTGAATTGAGTCCGTGTAACTTGCATGCTAAATTTTGAAATGCTTGCCAGATGAGGAAGGAATTAAAAAAAAAAAAGGAAGTTTGAGAGTAAGTAGTGCCAAGTAAGCTCTAAAGTGGCAGCACTTTTTTTTTTACTTCAAGTAGTGGAGTAGAAGGCTGAGTCTTGAGCTGTAATGAAAAAGGAATTTGTGCCTTACAGTTAATATTGTTGGGAAAGTTATGGATTTGTAAGTGACACGAGTTCAAGACTGACAGAAAAAAAAATACCTTAAATCTGAAACAGCAGTACAGGCATATTTGGTTGTCATAGGGTAGGGTGGAAAGTGTGTGGGGAGCTCTGTGGGACAATGTGATTTCTGTTTACAGCCTATGGAAGTGGTTAGCAGCTGTTTATTGCCCTTAACAGCTTGTTCTTAATTGACAAGGTTCCCATCTTGAGAGTTTTCAATCATATGCTTTTATCTCATTGGACTTGATTTCCTTTATGCAGTATAAGAGGCCTGGCATATCTCTTCCACCATGCTGGCAGAAATCAAATTGCATCAGAACAATCAGACATTGTCAAGTGAGTTGTCATTGAAGTCTTTCTGCCTGAGACACAGCTGTTTCTGAATCGTATGTTATCACAACAGCTACAAGCCTCAGTAATGCTGCATGGGAAAGAAAGAATTATCACTGAATTACTTTTCGAAAGAGGAATGAAATCTAAGTGAACAACCATCTTTAAAGAAGCTGAAGTACAGCTTCACTTGCACTTACTGCACCATTAAATATGCAAAGACCACTTTCAAATATGGTGTTACTGGACTAGATAGTCTGTTCTATGCAGATACAATTCCAGTATGCCTTTCTGTGTTTGTGCTTGTGCATATAGAAAACTGACTTCAGAAGTTCATAGTGCAGTTCTTAGTCTACAGTTGCTATTGTAATAACTTGATAATTTGATAATAATTTGATACCTGGTATTAAAGCTGGAAGTAGCTTTGTCGGTGTGCTTGTAATGTTTACTAAAACACATCTAGTGACCTTTTTTTAACAATGCAGAGGTAATTTAATACTTTCTGAAGGTATCATTGCTGTTTAAAAGATGTGTTGGCTAAGCTAAAAGATAATGGAAACACTAAAAATGCTTTGGAAACCCATTTGAACACTATCTAAAATGTTTCATTTCAAATTATGATAACACTTCACCTGCACTACATCGGTTTTCTGAATTTCCATAGCCTTTGGTTTGATCCCTCCATGGACAACTGAGTCCTGCTAGCAGCAATCTTTTCAAATGCATTGCCATGGTTGTGCATGCATTTCTGTATTGTGATACTATTGCCTCCAGTAAGTTTTCTAAAACCATACTTCCATATCTAATATTCTTGGTTAGTAATTTAACCAATCTCGTCTATAAATGTGATCTTTTTTTTTCCACTTCATTGCTGTTGTGTGTAGCTGTGCAATTGCATGGCCTACTTAATTTTATGGTTTATGGACAATCTCTCTTTAAAGGATTTGGGAATCCCTCTACCAATTAGATAACATCTATTTTGCCATTGCTCTCATATAATTGTGTATGATAACAGGACACTGAGACTCCTAAAGCAATTTGATTAGTCATTCAGATAAGAAGTCTTACCATAAATCCTTGTTGACAGTGGAATGGAAACAGTGCTTTTAACAACTAAGGTGGATATACAAGTGCTCTAGCATTCTCTGAGAGTGCTACAAAATGGTTTCCTATAAGGAAATTCCTGTAGGGTACCATATGGCCATACAGTCTTTGATTTCTTTTTTAATTACTTTTCTCTTTCCCAGAAAAAGAAAAAAAAAAAAAGGACCAAAAAAAAAAAGGACTTACTGGAAAGGTAGTGGCCTTGTATTTCACAGGTAAAAGCATTGCTGTCCTCTCCTGGGGAGAAAAGATGTGGGAAAACAAGGTGAGGATGTGTGCTGCAGAAGTGTTGGGGATAGGCAAAGTCCTTTAAGTGTTCATGTTCTGTAGTGAGGGGAAAAAAAAAGGTTGCAGTGTATAGTATGAGGAATGCACTTGACCTTAACGATGCTCATGTTGTTACAGAGTGAGACAAAGATGCCTTTTTTGATGTAAGCATTTTTCTCTTGAATCTTTAAGTTTCGCAGTTGGTGGGAAGGGGAAGAAGCTGCATGTGGATGCTTAATTAATTAGCAGAAAACATAATTTTGACTTGTATCCTTGATTTATTGTTGAGCACTAATAGTGAGTGACAGCCTGAAGAATTCTCTTACAAACATAGCCTGCCTCAAACTTCACAGCTGGGCTTCAGCTTGTCTTTAGCATCTGTGTTAACGTGTGTTGGGTGGATGCCCAGGTTGTCAGAAATGTCGGTGACTCTGCTCTCTGCATCTTCTTTGCAGCATCAGGAAACTGAACCAGAGATCAGGAAGCCAGCTTGGATTTCTGGCTTCTTCTGCCTTGCCTTATCTTTCTGTGACTGAAGGCATCCTTGATTACAGCTACAATATGAGCTCTTTGGTCTCAGAAGAGGTGTGCTTGGGTAGCAGGGAATGTAGCAGTCTGATTCCTACTTGCCTCCTGGAGGTGAGGTGGGACAGAAGGGAATCACTTAAGAGATGAAAAGCACTTTTAAAAATAAACGGGGTAGATAAAACTCCCAAAAGAATGAAACTATTTGCAGGACACGATGAAAGTTTCAACATTTGCATAATTGCATTAATGTGTAAATCGAATGCATTTCTTGCCTCACAGTGAGAGGCTGTTTTTAAATATTCTATGAAATTTTTGTTTAATAATTGATAGTGAAAGAATTTTTTTAGAGCATGTAATTGAGTTGGATTCATGGATAAACAAATGAAAAGTGATTTCCATCTGTATTTCTTGTTCCACATAAATCCCCAATTTTCTATGCTCTCTTGAGTACTCTTAGCACTTTAGAGGTAAACCCTTTATTTTGTATGACATCAGAACTGCTTTCTCAATGAAAGCAGTTACTAGTATTAAAGAAACATTCATTCTTCAGTAACAATATTACTTAATTGAAAATCCTGATTGCAAATACTAATTCATACTTCTCGGTGACCTCCAGGTATGCTTCTAATCTTATTGTCACTATAGAAGAATGCTTAAAGACCAAAGACGGGTATTTTAGAGGGACCGTCTTCCCATTTTAGTTAACTGAAGATAATTTAATATGTATCCCTTAAAACTTGGTGTCCTCGATACGCTATTGTAGCATTTTCTGGCAATTTTGTTTTGTCTTTCAAGACTGTTAATTGATGTATTCATTCTTCGTGAAATGCTAGGCATAGATCTGTTGCAGATTATGTTTTTACAGGCTTCTGCTATTTTGACAGTACTGTCGCCACCAGTAAAGCAAGATGGATTTAAAATTGCATCTGTACTCTGCCAGTGGGTAGTGCATCCAATTTGAACATGAGGAGCTAGCCCATTTTTGTTCTGAATTCAGGGGAAAATACAGCCTTTTCTGAAAGAAGACCTGATCTCCTAGAATGTTAATTGCCTTTAAAATATCTTGCAGAGCTGCATGAACGTAGCTTAGTAATTATGCAGATTTAATCAGAAAAAAGTGTGTTAAGCTCCTTGATACAGGAAGCCTTGTATAGTTCTTGAGCAAAGAGATTTATATCACACTGTCCATCAACCTAGGCTTCCGTGGATTGTTCTGAGCTGCAAGCACAGGGACCAGCTTTGGAAATGGATAGTTTCACAATTGCTTCAAATGTAGCTTGCAAATGAAGTGCTAAGATTTAGTTAAGGAAGATACATCAAAGGTTTATGTGCTTAAAGGAATCTTGGAATTGCTAAACTCTCTGGGGATAAGTCCTTGCAGGTGATTAAAAAGTTAACCCTTATCAGCATTTTGCATTGATAGGCAAGCCAAATCCCTGCCCCTGTAAGGCATTGCCACTGTTCAGTGGGGCAGTATTGGAAAATGCCTTACTAGGAATTAGTTGGTGCAGTGTCACAGTCATCCTTTGGAAATTGTGCTTACTAAGTACAATACTGCTCTTGAGGAGAAATAACATGCTATCAGGAAATAACTGAGAAAAGTGTATAGTATGCCATATACAAATTGTAGGGGGAGGCAAATTCTTGGCAAGAAATTTAGGAATGTTTCCATTTAAGACTGTAAAAGTCTAAACCATTTCATTTCTTTTTTTTGTCCCTCCAAGAGGGAAAAGAAACACTTGCTTCTCAAAAATTGTTAAATATTTTGTCCCATTTTGTAAAGTCAAGTCTGTTGCTGTTGACTGTCAACTGGGGAATGTAAGGTCTCACCTCTTGTGGATATGGTACTTAAGATACTGTGTACTCTACATGTTAGTCACAGTTAGAAGTTCCTATCAAGGAAGCCAGCAAATGAGGAGATAAGGCTGTGCTTAAAAATGTACAAAATGATTGTAGACTCATTTATCTGACTACTCTGGTACATGCTGCATTAAAGTACATAATGAATAACTGCATCATGGTTCATGTAGGGTTTAACATTCTTAGGTTAGGCTTTTATCAAAGGCATTAGAAGAATGAATAGCTATCGTATGTATAAATCACATGGATAAGCAGAATGTAAAGCAGAAGTGAAGTATGCTGCACCCCTTAGTGGCTAATCTGGAAGGGATAACAGCATACTTCCCCTGGAGATTTATATAGCTACCCCTTCAGTTCACATAGGTCCTGTGCTGAATCTTCAAGCTTCAAATCCTATTTCTTTATTTATAACATCTTATTTATTGTTCAAATTTGAAAACATTATATGAAGGTAGTGTGGAATTCCCCCCCCCCCCCCTTTTTTTTTTTTCCCCCCCTCCTAATTTTGTACTGGGTAAGAAAAGATCTGATTAGCTTGTCTGGTGTATACTTGGAACACAACCAATTCAGCCACTTCTCTGGTAGAGTTTGCAAATAAAAGAAAGCATGTTAAAGGTAGAGATTGATGGTTAACTGGTTTTCTAAGACATGCTGAGAACAAATGAAGTGAAGTAGCTGTAGTAATGCATTTTCATCTCCTTTGTTTTGGGTTAGGGAGCTATGACCTTTATTTTTTACTGATGACCTTTCAGCTGCAGTTTGTGTTTTGGTCATCAAGTTCAATCAAGATCCAGATTTTGGTCTTGATTTTGATGTTACTGAACTGCTGTAGTAAGCCACCACTCAAATCTCTTGACAGAGTGAAGTTACTACAAGGATAGAGTGATTTACTTGTTAATGGTATTCCTTACCATTGCTAGGTGGTCCCTAGCACTATGTGCAAGTGCAAAAGATAGCTTGTGTTTGTCTGCGAAGTCTGCAAGAGAATCTGTACATTGGTTCTTGGAAGAAAGTGTCTTCTGCTCGCTGTTATGTTGAACATGCCTTTAGGAGAAGCACTCAAAAATCAGACTGCTTGGAACGGGACCAGGCTGTTTTTCTTTCCTTCAGAATTTACTTAGTTTCTTTTTCCCTTTGACTGGTGTGAAATTCTCTGAACTAGGATTAGCTCTGGAGCAGGCTGTGAAGTCCTTCTGTTTTCCCAGACTTTAGGAAGAGGTGGTTGTGTTGGCTTTACTCTCCTTAACCTCTGTTCTAAACCATGGTCAGTGTATTCTATGGGTTTCCAGCAAGCAACACACCTTATAGAAGATAATTTATTTAGCCAGCAACCTTTTCATGAAACACTGAGCCTCTGGCTATGTATAAATATATATCCCCATATTTTATCTACCTGGGGCAATGTCTGCCTGAAAATTACCAGGGGGGAAAAAAACCTTGCTACTCACTGAATCTGGCTTTGATGATAATAGAAAGTGAATTATATTGAATCAAAAAGAATGTAGAATTTTAAACTGTCAAATGAAATTAAAAATTAATCAAGATGAGTGATATTCTTCCTGCGTTCTCTTTCTGCCGCTGATTTTAAGAGCTAAGCATTAGCATGATATGAGGCTGTGGGTTGTGTAAAGACATAAACCATTTCCTCTTGTACCATCATTTTTTCCTGTTTCAGTTAAGCAAGTGAAATGAGGACTGATCAAGTCTCTAATACTTCCTCTGTAATCAAGTTTTGTGTTTGAATTATTGCAAATTTGGTTAAGAGGTGCCTGTGACTGTGCTGATATTTTGATAATATGGAGGTGCTTACAGTCTGATTAACACATGCTGCATTTTTCTTCTCTCCTGCTGGGAATAAAACTCTGGGGCTGATAAAATGTTTCCTGACCTTGAATGGGAGGGCATAGTTCTTTCATTCTGGATAAAGATGTAAGTATGAGTGCTGTTTTTTGCAGATTTTGTTGCAATAAAATTTGAGAGGCAGAGTAAACAATACAGTTTGTGAAAAAATGTGCATAATAAATTGGACCCTATCTACCATTTTTGTTTAGAATTGTCAGCTATTTGTTGCAGTAATTGTCCATGAAGGAGTAAGTTTAAAAAACAGAAGTTTTTCCTTTCTACAACATGTAGCGAAGAAAATAAAAAGCGTGTTTTGGTTTAAAGGAGTCTTCAAAATTTGTGCTTAAAATGGTGAATTAAAAAATACTTGGGATAATTGTAATTGGTTTTTGTGTATACAACAGCTGGGAATTCTACTTTGCAGCTTCTTAAAAGGGTTAGTTAATAGAAGGAAATTGAACATGTCTGGCTTTAAAAGTTTTTAAAAAATGTATCTAAAAAATTTATGAAAACTGCTTTTTTTTTTTTTCAAGTCTGATTTTCCAAATTAATTTAGTGGCACTTCCAGATCTTTCAGGATAGTTTGAGTTTGAGTGCTTTCCTTTGGAGCTTGCAATGACAATGTAATGAGGGTCTGTATACAACTGAGGTTGAATTAGGAAGTATTGATTCACTTACAGAGTCAGGAGAAATGCCCAGTTGAAAGCAGTTGAGCTAGTAGAAATTTAGCTTTTCATAACAACTGAAGAAGAAAGTCATGGTGTGTCCTCCTCCCCTGGTTATCCAGCTCAGATTCCTTAATAACAAAGGTTATCTTGGTGTAGGTAGGGTTCCCTCCTAAGGCAGAAGTCTCCTCAGCTGCAGGTGGTAATGGATGGCTATGGGTGGAGATGCAGGTACAACCTGAGCTGGGGAGCTGTTTGTCAATCACTGAATCACAGTTCTTTCAGGAGGTGGCTCCAGATCTTGTCAGGAGTCCCATTTGGCCTTCATTCAAACCTGATCAAATAAAGGTGAGAGAGAAATTTATGTCTTTGCTATACCAGCCATTCTCTTGCGTGTATTTGTTTTTAGTGATTAGCACACCACGTCTGTCAGGAAACTGTCTTTAAAATGGTATTTGCACTGAGTGCTTGACATCTTCTAGCACATCGTAACCTGAGGGTTCTCCAGCAGTCTTGAAACACGGAATGTGGGAGCATCTTCTGTGTCCTGTGAAACAGTAGGTCCTTCCCAGCTCTACAAAAGGCATAAGTACTGTAATCACTGTTTAAAAACATCAAAAATACTAGCTGCACAGCCCTATGGCAATCCTAGAACTGGGAGGGTAGTGATCACCAAAGGGTGAGAGTTGAAAGGTATCTGGTTTTGTTCTGATGTGTAGAAGAGTATGGCTTGTGGCCACCTCAATGATGTTTGCTGTCTATGGGTTAAGGAGGGTGGGATGAGAGGAGGAGCTCCGGAAGAAGCCTTTTGTTCCAAGAGTCCTTTGGCAATTAAGGTTATGGAGAGCATATCTACACCGGAGATGATAACTGAGCAGGAACTGTGACTCTTTTGTTGCTATATTGTTTTTCAGGTTGGTGGAGGAAGAGAGGAGGGATGCTTGTAAAAGGTGTTTTCCTCCTAGGGAGGGTGCTTTTCCTGTCTGAACCTGTGACTGCAGCAGGAGGGAAATGGAGGCCATAGAGCTTGCATGAGCTGTTTCTCCTGTAGGAAGAGGGGATTTGTAGGTTGCAATGCGTTTATGCTAATATGCAACTATCAGCTGGGGGATAGTGCTGTGATTCCACCCTGATCACTCCTTCTTCTCAACTATCAGCGGTTTGTCTGTCAGCTTCTGTCTATAGGTAATTGTAACTAGCTTGGTTCCTCCTCCTGGGCTGGGTGGGAGAGATGCCTATGTAGCTACAGCAGCGTCTTACTCGTGTTTATTAAATAGTTGAGTTTCTGACAAGGGAGGGCAACATTTACCAAGAAGTCCAGAGAGGTTTTGCTAAGGTGCTAAGAAAGTGATGGGAGGGATTAGAATTTGCAAAGGCTGATGCAAACCTGCACTTCTGTCCGGTTTTGCTAAGGTGAGGGTCAGAGGCTATTTCTGGATACACTTTGGGGGCTTTGAAGTGGTGGCATTACTTGAGTTGGTAAGTATTGCCCATGTAAAGGTTACGAGGGTTGATCACATCACACAAGACTATGAAAATGAAAGCTATGTTATTTTATGTAATGATGTTATGCCTGGCTCCCTTCTGCTCTGCTCAGTGAGAAACCATTGGTGGTGATCTTGCAGGCTGTTCACATAAGAAAAGCCAAACCTGACACAGTTCATCTGGTTAGTTGATCTGACATGGTTCATCTGATTTTTAGCTTGCTATTATTGTAAAAAAGGTCATCATTTATGGCTCTGAAGTTCTAATGTGTTATGTATTAGAAAACCTTTTAATAGTTTGTCAGTCTTTCAAATTAGATGTGTTTATTTTTGTTTTCTGCAGTTTTTAGCAGATAAGTGGTTCTTGAAAATCATGCCTCTGATTTATTGATGGAGATAACTTTATGCTCACCTATTGCCTAACTTTCTATTGTGCCTTTGAAATAAATGGTGTTGGGTTGGAACACTATTTGTTCTCTGCAAGTGGAATATTTCTTGTAAAGACCTCTGAAGTGGTTAAATACATTTTGTTGAGAAGAGGTTGTTTTTCTCATAAATACGGAAAGTAGCAGTAGCAATTTCTTTCTTTGTAATGTTCACAGAACAGTATCAAAGAATTTGATATGTGTTTAAAAAACAAACATGTAGAAGAACAAAAATATGAAGAAAGGCTTTGATGGGCTTTTTTTTTTTTCCTGTGCTCCTATACCAGCAGGCAAAAACAGAGCTCTGAGCCTTATCTTGTAGGGATTTACACCTGATAGGAAACTAGAGTGCGTTTTGAAGGACAGAAGTACAGTGTTGTCTTTGGAATAGTTACTAAGCCGGGTAGCATGACTGTTCACAGGGAATAATGCCTCCAGGCTTTAAGCAAAGCAGTGTGGAGGATGTGAGAATAACTGGCCCTGGGAGATACCAGAGAAAGCTGGAGCCTGTCGGATAGGCTTCAGCATCCCAAGGCATCTGATCTACAGTGAAACCCAGCAGAAATAATGGTACTTTAACTCAGGTAACAAGAATTTAGGATCCAGTGTTGCTGCTTATTTCTTTCCTGAAGTGGTCTGTTGACATTTATGTTTTTTCTTTTGTGTGCAGATGTGACTCTCTGGGGCTATGGGAAAAGCTGGTAGTAAGATATAAATGTGTGCTGTTTAATGTGTCTTTGGCTTGGACATCTTGTATGTTTCTTATATAACCCTTTTGAACTCTTTCAATGGGAATTTTTCATGTGAAAGATGTATTTAATTTCAGAAATTCGGCTGTGCAGTTGCATGATCCTTAACGTTTGTGCAGTAGTAACGTAATGTGATTTTTACAATAATGGGATTTGCAGCTCTGGGCTGCAGATTTTAGTCCTGCAGTACCACTTGGAAATAAAGCTACCTAAAATGATTAGCAAAATTATTTGTATCTTTATTAAGCATCAGAGCCAAGATTCCTGTCCTTTGAGTGAGCACCCTGCTCAGGCACAAGGCTCTCCCAGGCAGCCCTCCCAGCTCTCTTCCCTCCTTTTTTTTTTCCTCTCCTCTGACTCTGCATGTTTAGTATGTTTTGGCAGTAGTTTCAACAGGAAAGACTCTGTCCCCTGCTGACCCCTGGAAAGCCTTCGAAGCTGGTAGTTAGAGCATTTTGCTGAAAGGTAAGATATTGTGTTTCAGAACTGGAAGAAAGGGGAGTTGGAGCCCGGCTGTGATCTGGGAAGGGAGCGCCAGCAGCCCTGTGGCGCCGCGTCCTCCCCTGGTGTCTCAGCCTCCACGTGCTAGGCAGTCACTGGTGGTTCTCTTAAAGGATTACTTTTTACAGAGTGAGCCACCGGTATTTTATTTAGCCCCCAATTTACATTTATCAAAAGTATGGAGCAGTAATCCTGCTTATGCTGACCTAGAGTAAAATGGGGGGTGTGAGGAAAAATCATCTATTCTTCATTTTCAATATGGCTCTGCCATTGAGCTTGAGGTATGGTAGGGCCTGCATCCCATCCGTTCAGCAAACTTGAAATAATAGGCTTTTTGAGTTGTTGGTAGCAGTGGTATGCTTGTAATTTGCTCAGTCTTCTAATAACTTGAAGTCTTTTGCACAGAATGGAAACAAGGAACAGGTTAGGTAAAAATTTTTAAGTAAGATGACTAATAAAGATGTTTTACTGAGAAAGCATTCTTCTTGGTTCAGGGGTGTGCACGCGGTGATTCCACTTCCACCCTGTATTTCATATAATCTTGTATGTTTGCCTGCATTGGTTCCCTCGCTGCTTCTTCAACTCTGAACAAGTCAAAGTGACATTTCATTGGTTTATCTGTACAGGGAGTCCTGTACAGGTAACACAATAGTACTGGTGGGCATGACAACTAACACTTAAAATATTTTTCTTTCATACAAAAATGACAGTAATGCGAGAGTAATATTAATAATTAAAGTCTTTCTGAAACACTGTTTTGAAATTGATTTGAACCCACACTCAATTAGGACAGCTATGCTGAGAGAAACTCTACAGTTTGATACGTGGCTTTGAACTAGTACCTATACATAGTCTTCAAAAATAGCTGTGCTATTATTTCCTTTAAACCAAAAATCTTATCCCAGCTTATATACATAGAAAGAAGCAGAGGCTTCTGTAGCAACTTAAATAAAGGAGAGTGTAAGGCTGGTGATGCTTTCACTGTGACATCAGTTCAGAGCTGCATAAAAATAGAAGTGTGTGGGAGCGGCCAGAAATGTGTATATTTGAGATGAAAAGGTCACATTTCTGCATTTGAGCATGTAGGGATGCTGAGTCTGTTCAAACACAGGGTCACTAGTTAGGTGGTGATAGAGGGTCTGATTCTAACATTGAATTCTACTGCTATAAATTAGGTTTATTTTGAGGGATGGCAGGGTTGAGTTTGCGTTTGTGTTAGTAAGGGAAACTTTTGGCTCAGCATTTGCTTTCAGTGCCAAAATCTAGCCCACAGGGGTAAAGCTTCTGTCATTGTCTAAGTCCCCAGATGCTATTTTCTGGAAGAAGGTAATATACAGATGCAACAGAACTGTTCTTGGAGTACCAGCTGCAAAAGATTGTATGTAAAAAAAAATGTTATGGATAGCTAGCATATAAAGAAAAGGGAAGGTAAGTATGCTGTTGCCTGCATGTTCTGCTAGAAAATATTAAACTGAAGTACTTTCAAAGCCAAGAGGAACTATCTGAGTAAAATCAGAATAAAAATATATTTTCATATAAAATCAGTGTAAAGCTAGAAAGGAATGTTAGGACATCCTGTGATCTGAAGTAGGGTCTGAAATCACCTTCCTCACTAGGCTGTTTCGTGGGAATAAGGATAAGAGGAACCTTTGAAGGACTAGGAAAGTGGATGTGTGTTGAACTACACAAATTGGCGGAGGAAATCAAAGGCAGGTGTTATCAGCTGGACTGGTTTCTATTAACTTTCAGTCATCCCTTTTGTAAGACATGACAATTACAGGACAAAAATGTAATCTAGGTTTATACAACACTGCTGCTTGAGTACTTTGCTATTTTTTCAGTTTTTATATTTAATCAAGGCTTACAATCTGTGCATTTGTGGCTCCTAGAAACCTGAAGACTGGTATATTCGCTACCTCACATAATGCATAATTTCTGCAGTTATGATCATATCTGCCCACCTCACTTTTCATCTTCCTGTAAAGCATAGAAGAGCTGAGTTGGTTTCTTGGGTATTTTTCTGTTAAAATCTAGTCTTGGAGTTTTGGATGATCTCTGCAGGGGGACCCTGGTCGTTAAGCAGTTGTCTCTGACAGAGTGTGAAGTGAGTTTAGGAGGTGGGTTGTACTTATGAGGGCTCTCTCCCTGCCGTTCCCTCCTCCAGAGAGAGGTCAAATTTTGTTCCAGATTTTGTTTAACAGAAGGATCAGCTTGTGCCATGTGAAAAGTTGAATAGCCAAATTGTCTTTCCTCCACTTCTCTTGAAGCGTTCCTCAGTGTTCACTTCATCAGCTTTCTCAGGAGAGGAGGCGTAGAGGAGTTAGATTGCCTTATAAGTACAGTAAGTTTATATTTAGTTATAAATATCTATATAATATCTATAGCATAAGTAATTAATTAACAATGATAATTGAAGCCAAACAATACAACTGGAGGGCAAGATTTCACAGTCTGACCCTGTAGGGAAGAATTAGTACATCAGGTAACAAACCGACCACACACTGCATTGAGTTATTGAAAGTCCAAATGATTTTTGCAGTTTATTTATGGCCAAAACATAAATCCAACCATAAGTTTAGTTTTTGTAAACTATTTAGTGTTCTGTCTTCTAGACCCTAAGTTTAGAAGAGTGTCAGACTTTCAAAGCAGCGCTTGTGTGTAGTTTTGTTGTTTCTGTACCTGTGTCAGTGTCTTGGTGTCTTGGTGTCCTAGGAGTTCTTGACTTCAGACTATTTCCAGAGTTCTGTGGTGATGCAAAATGCAACAATCCTACTGAATTCTGAGAAGGAAAAATGCAGGATATTATTTGCATTTACTTACTATTTTTTTTCTTTTGTTAACATACAGCTGTAGAGTGGGAAGCTTAGCAGCCTTCATCAGCGCTGCTCTGAAGGCTGCTTCCAGGTCGGATATAGAGAGCAGTGGAGGTGACTTCCTGCATGGTTCCCCCCATCAGCTTTTGATGCTGGAGAGCAGAGCAGTGAGTGTGTGCCTGGGGCATTCCCTCATTCCCTGGGCACTCAGGGTACATGGGCTCTGTAGACCTTCTGTAGACTCTCCTTCTCTGGAGATTTTCAAGACCCATCTGGATGCGTTCCTGTGTAACCTGCCCTAGATTCTATGGTCCTGCTTGACAGGGGGGTTGGACTCGATGATCTGCAAGAGGTCCCTTCCAACCCCTAACATTCTATGATTCTGTGACCTGCAGGATGTGTCTTGGCTGTCTTAGGGCATGTCTTAGGGCATGAGGCTGGTTGGGAGACCTCCAGTCAGCTTCGTCCCTAGAGTGTTTCTTGGGAATAAGGGTAAGAGGAGCCTTTGAAGGACTGGGAAAGTGGATGTGTGTTGAACTACACAAATTGGCGGAGGAAATCAAAGGCAGGTGTTATCAGCTGGATGGATTTCTAGCTCATTGTCTTGTTTTTTCTTTTTTTAACTGTGTTTTAAGATCAGTACATCTTTTTAGAGGGTGAAGGGAATCTCATAGTGATGAGATTCAGCATTGCTATGCAAGCAGACACTGCAGTGGGTTGGTTTTGTTTTTTTTTTTTTTTCTTGTTTTTATGGGTAAACTACGTTTCTTTGTGGTTGCTGACTAGCCTTCACTTTTAATCACATAGGAATAAGGGCACATCAAATACCATGCAATAGAAAAGGCAAAATAAAACAGAAGAAATAATGTTGAAGACATGATATATACAAAGGAGGGAGCTTCCTATGCTCTTTTACTGTATAATTCTGTGTAGAGCTTTTTATTACAAGATTTTTTTTTAGTTCTTGACAATACAGGTTGTCAAAGACACTCAGCTGATATTGCCTCTCATGTCTCTATTCTGAAACAAGAGTCTGTTAAAATCACTTGTAATTTTAGGCGAAAACTGGAGTATCTATTTTAGCAGGGCTTTCAGCCAGAAGCAGCCACTGAGCAGAATTGGTGCTTGATACTTCATGTTTCATGAAAAAAAAATTGAGGAATATTGAATGAGAAAATACAGATCTTTCAAAATGTGGAAGATAGCATTTGCAACTGTCATGTAGTCCAGCGTCTTATCCTCCCAAATGTCCAAAATAATTTACATCTAAAGCATAGAAGTGTTATTTTTTTGTAGCATGAGCAATACCGGAAAATGTCTAGAAACCTTTGTTGCCAGGAAAACATGGTAAATCTTTTTTTGTCTGAGTTATTGAATAAATTTTGCTGTAGTACAACACTTGGATTTTACAACACTTACATTTTACTGATAATGCTTAGAATATAAGTTTTATTGTGGATAAACATCTTTGATGTGATGTGCTGAGATTCCAGAAAATCAGTCATGTGTTGCATTGTCTCTGTCTAAGCCCAAGTTAGTCCACTGGTACATACTTGTGTGATTTGCAGATGAGTAAACAAACGGCTTTATTATCTTGCCAGATGCTCATTTTCTGTAAAACTGGCAGAAATTCTTTCTGATAAAAAGCATCTTTAAAGGATTTTTCTGCTTCTCCTTTTCATCTTCTTTCCTGGGACGGTATGCTAAATGATGATCTCCACTCCTCACTGATTGTGATAAATTCATAATTTTAATAGTGAATCCCATCATCCTGAGCTCAACCATTGGCAAATCACAGCTCTACAACACCTAAGTACTGTTCTTGTGATCTCATGCAATCCTATCCTGTTATATTTAATCTCATCAGGATTGATTTTTTGACTAAGCAAATGGCTTAGTCTTTAAGAATCCATAAGGAAGTGCCTTGCCAGACGTGTTTTTGTGTCTCATGACATTTAAGTTTGCTGTGATTTGAGATTTTGTAAGAGTATATTCAGCTTTTTTCTGACATTTGCTAGGAGGGTTTCATTGCTGATCCTCAGACTCATAAATGGAGACCACAGTTCTGTTGCTGGATGCCTTTCAGAGAAAAGCCTGTTTGGTTGACAGGATGCTGGTTCCACGGTTGCCGCTGCTCAGGGTAGTCAGGCAGAGTCTCTTTGAGAGCTTAATCCTCTGTTTATTTTGAGGAGGTGGTTATATCTAGTGCAGCTAGTATGAACTGAAGAAAAATAGCAAAAAAACCCCCCTAGAGTAACAACCGTTTTTTTGTTTTGTTCTTTTGCAGAATGGATTAATCTAAACCAGAGTGATTAATTAATTTATTTATTTTTTAATTGCCCAGATCATTACTTTAAAAAAATCAGGAAATATTGATTATAAAAAATGTTCCATTCTATATGTAACTATTATGATGTATTGGAAAGTGACATAAGTGTAATTATTTAATATGAAATTTAACTTTTTACCAAACATAATTGTTCTTCTTCCCATGTTTACTTATGTACAGTCCTAATTTTTTTGTTACAAAACGGTTAATGACACTTCTAATTATGTATTTTTTTCCTAAATATTTTTCCAGCCTATCTCTTGTCAGGCTACTTTTGGTTAAATATTGTTGTGCTGCAGTACCTTGCATGTTATTGTATGGTGTTCTTGAGACCAATCAAGGCCAACCACATACTGCTCTGTATTAGCAAAAGTGCAGCCAGAAGGTGGAGGGAAGCAATAGCTCCCCTCTACTTGGCACCTGGGAGCTTGCATCTGGGGAATTGCATCCAGTTTGGGACCTCCCAGTGCAAGAGAAAGAGTTATGAAGAAAAGCGAGTCCAGTAGAGGACTGTTGAGATGGTCTGGGGGCAATGGCATAAGTACAGGGGGAGGATGAAGAAGCTGGGTTTGCTCAATGGGAAGATGAGAGAACTGAGGGGCATCTGAATGCTGACTTCAACTATCTAAAGGAGGACATTCAGAGGAGATGGATCTTCTTGGAAGTATATGGTGAAAACAGAAGACATAAGTCACATGTTGTAGCAGGGAAATTCTGATTAGGTAAAAGGTTAAAAAATATCTACAGTGTGAGTGGTTAAGCGCTGGGAGAGGTTTCCCAGGTTTCTCTGTTCTTGGAGCCTTTAATAACTGGACTGATCAAGGTATGGAGCAAACTGATCTTTCTTTGAAATTAGCCCTGGCTAATGCAGGGTCTTGGACAAGATGACCTGTAGAGGTCTCTTCCAACCTGAAGTACTTGATGATTTGATGAATAATGGAATTCATTATTTTTTTTTTTTTTTTTTAGTTTGACTTGCCTTGCGTATACTAAGAAAAATTACATTTATAAGAACTTTCCCCCTAAAGTCTACTTACCAAAGGAGGTATTTGTAGTGATCTAATTGATTTTGCTTACCCATGTCCCTCCAGATTTATTCATGGGACTAGAAGACATCACACTTTCAGTTTACCGATGGACTGGAAAATAAGCTTTCCTGTTTCTGCAACTCCCTGTGGGTTCATCAGTTTTGAATAAATTAGTAAGTGAAAGGAGCTATTTGCATGAACCAAGATTAAAAAAAATATAGCCTTACTGTATTCACAGAGCATGCTATAGCTGTCAAAGCTGGTTTATCTCTTTAATGAACTACACGTGCTTAGACAGACAAACATGTGGGTTTTTTAAGAGCTTGCTATAAAGTTTGCACTCTTGCATCACCAGACAGAAAATGGTGTTCTTGAGAGTTAGTACATTTTGTATGCTTGAAAGTTCATCTGTCTTGATCTTCTCTCATTGCCAGGCAGACCAGGTGCATTATGTATGTAAAATAGAAGTACAAAGAATATGTAAAAAGAATAAAAAGGGTGAAAAGGACTTTTTACTGGAAAAAGAGCTTTAAAAAGGCAAGAATTTTGTTCTGAAAATTTCTAGCAACTAGTGCAGGTCAGGCCTTTATTCAGTTTGGGCTGTATTGCTGGATTTTCTTATTTTGTTATCTCTCTATTTGTGTAGCTCTTTTCTTTTGGATTGAATGTTTACTGGGGTGGAGGGAAAGTTTTAAATGAATGTAATGAACAAAGTTGCCTGAGTGAGGTTGTGCTTCAGCAACACGGCTATTTTGTTTTTCAGTTGACTGCGAACTAAATGTAGGGAAACAAAGCTGGGAAATGTCCTTAGACAGCATTTGTTCAGCAGTACATCACCTTTGAAAACTGATAGGGCTGATCATCAGCTCAATTTAACTTATCGTAATTGGATTGTTTTCATCTGTCCTAAATCTTACCTTTTCACAGTGACTCCCTGGTAGGCCTACAGAATATTAAGGAAAGACAGAGGACTTATTTTGTGGGGAGGTGAAGGTGAGTGAAGGGTAGGACTGGAGTGAAAAGATGGTCTTGAATTATTTTAATATGATTTCCATTCACCAATTATTTTCTCCTTCGTCTCTTACCTGGCAAGCCTGTTGGTCTCTCTGACTGACCCAAACCAGGGCTTACATCCTTTCATTTCCATCTTCCACCTTCTTCCTACCTCTCCAGGGCCTGAATCACTCTCTTTTTCTGAAATACTTATCAGAAACTATGTAAGTAGCTCAAACTATATACTATGGGTCAAACATCCTATTCCTCATTATATGTGATTTCCACAGGTGGTGGAAATTAGGAGGCGTGTATGATGAGAAATAGCTCCTCAGAAGCATTCATTGGTTTCTGTTTCTTCTGTATTCTGTTTGCAGCTTGTGCTTTGCCCCTCACTGTGCTGGTTTCTTACACAGATTATGAGATGGGTCTTTAAAAGCATCAGTGTGTACCTAGAAGTGTAATGAATAGAGTCACTCCTTTCTGTCTTAACTTGCATAGAGAACACTGGGTGATATCATAGAATCATAGAATGGTTTGGGTTGGAAGGGACCTTATAGGTCATCTAGTTCTACCCCCCCTGGTGTGGGCAGAGACATGTCCCACTAGGAAGGACTATTCCTCTCCCTATCATAAACTCCCATCTAATTTCTTTTTAGTAGAGCTACTGCCATGTATACTCTTCAGCTGCTGCACTTTATTGAGGAAAAAAAAAAAAAGCAAGAAACCCAAACCCCAGCAAAATAAAACCTCAAACAAACAAACCGTCTCCACCAAACCTTCTAGAAACTTCAAACAAAAAGACCAACACCAAACCTCTAAGTAGTCACATTGTGAGTGTCCTGAGGGCTCCCAGTCTGTTGAGAAAAGTATACAGGAAGGGTGGTTTGGCTCTATATTGATGTGTGTGGTCACACTTCTCCTAGCTATGCACATCTATTGTGGACTGTTTCAGCAGCACATTTTGTCCTCTGATCCTACTTAATGATTCATTCAATGCTGTTGGTCATAAATGATCTTTACTGTTTAAAGGTAAAGCTTAATGGTGGATAAAACATCTTAAGGAGAGGACAGGCCAGCCATTTCACCCAGCACTGCTTTAGCAAGATCTTACATAGTGGTTTTTTGTCTCTGACAGTATGTCCTTTCTATTTCCTCTTAATATAATTAGGAATGGAATTCTATTTTCTTTTATCTGCTTTTGAAATATATTCATGGTACTATTTTTTTTTTCTCTTGTGGAGAAAAATAAACTGCATTTCCAGGGACAAATCAGACCACAACCTTAGAAGCAATGCAATTTAGATTATAAAGCATATAACCTATTTAATGCATTAGTAATAGCAGTATTTTTCCAGTATAGAGCTTCACAACAAAATGAGAATCATCACAGCTACAATTACGTATTTCAGATGCTTCAATGTATGTCTTCTACAAGTGAAATCAAGTGGATACTATTCTGTAGCAAGAAATGGGTTAGACGGAAGCAAGGTGTGTATTATTGGCCTTTGCAGGTGTCTTCAGGCTATGAAGTTAAGTTCATTGGTCTTGATTCTGGCTTTAGGGGTCAGCAGTGGTGGCAGGCACAGCTTTGGTGCTGTGAGATTTGTCTCTAGCTTCACCATTAGTTTCTTTCTGTATGCAGTGGTGATGGGGGTGGGGGATAATGTTGTAGCTGAAGGTCAGCCCAGAAAGATGCAATCTGCTGGAAATGTTAGCTTGTTTGAAAAGCATTTTTATCCCATAATGGCTGAAATGATGGCACCAGATGCAGAGTAGTGGTTTTGAGATTATTTGTATTGATCATCTTTGCTTGTCTCCTATTTTACTGACTAATAAGTACTGCTGAGCTTTTTGTCCTAAGCTGATGATAATACATAAGGATTGTCAATAGCTTTCATTATCATTATTTTGAATTTGCATATTAACACACACATCATTACCCTGTTCTTTATGGCTGTTTGCTGTATGTGTTAAGGGAGAGGAAATTAAAAAAAAAAATCTGTAGTTTTAATTTTGGTCTGGACAATAGTCTCGATGCAGTAGTATGTAATAATTAGAAAGGGCTATAGATAGATGTTTTAGAAACAACAGGTTTTTTTGTTTTCTTTGTTGTGTGACCTTTTCATCTCTTTGATCCCATAAACTGTGGACTGCGTAACCTTGCATTAGTAGAAACAAGAAATGCTGTGCATCATCTAATGACATATTTCTTCTGGCTACATCAAAGAAGGTTAGATAAGATCTGTTGTAGGAAATCTGCTGCATAGTCTACAGGAGCGAAGGTTGTAGCCATGGACACTGTGACTTCATCTTGCAAAGAAGGATAAAACTGAAACGGACTTCTATGCTGGTTTACCTTAAAAAGCTTAGGGAAACCTTGAACGTATTTGAAATAATGTTGACAGTGCAAGAGCAGACCTTCTTAAGTTAAACTTCCTTTCCTACATGCTGACATTGTAAATAGTAGTAAGAAGTTACTGAATGTTGATAGGACTTGTAGCTAATTTTAGATGTTTGGAAGCTGCTGTTTAGCTCACTTGTTGATACTGTGGTGTTCACAATTCTCCTCAAGCAAAGGTGGTGAACAGTATTTTTGTCTTCCACCTGAATCTGAAATAGTGGTAATACTGCTTTTCAATATGTGTTGCTGTTGTTTAGCCCTGAGGTTAAACAGGTTTCATTATGTCCTCTAATATGAATGGAGAAAAATCTGGCTTCATTCCAGCCTCATCTGTAAAATGGGAGTAATATTTTCATTATTTGGAGATGGTGCAAAACTGTCAAAGTAAGTTCAAAGGTGCAATCAGTGAATCTTCTTTAACCATACATGGTGCTTTTTATCTTTAAATAGAATTACTTCCTCCCTTGAGAGCTTAAAAATGATTACATTTTCTGCAGTAGCCTTGCAGAATAGGAATGTGTAGGCAATGTGCAGAAACATTGGGATGGAATGAGTTATTTCAAAACAGCATGTACAGGGGGAGAAAGGCCAGTCACTGTTTTACGTAGAATTTCCAAGGTGCTTGTAACTGGTTGGAATTATTGTGTGTAGGTACAGCACAGGCAACAGCTGGCTTTGATGTTAGGCTGTATCTTCTGTCCTCTGCAGCACTTTCCTCCTATTCCTGGCAGAAGGAAATGTGACATCTGCATTGAGCAGGTGTCCCAAGGCTTTGTGCAGTGTGACAAACTGCCCCGCAGTGAAATGCTTCTCCTTTGACATTTTTGTACCATTCATACGTTGTTCAATATTATTGGGTGCAACAAATCTATGGTGATGTTCACATGTAATTAATGGCTTTTAAGAAAGCTGTGCAAAAGTGCATTTTTCAGCTATACTACATTGTGAATGACATTTGTGGAGATGTTCAGTTGCCTCACTTAAAAGCTAGGCTTCATGAAATACAGAGGAGATACCAAGGTAATAAAGTACTTAATACTGGCCAATGGAATTGATTTTTGCCTATTTTCCATGATTATGACTGAATGTAACAGGTATTTTCTTTCTCTTGTAGGAGAATGTGTGATGATTGTAATGAGTAGCAACGAGGTGATGTTACCAGTGTCAAACTTCCTGTGCATAAAGTTATTTGACAGCTGACCTGGCTTGGATCAGCATTTTCCTTTAATCTCTCAAAGTGCACTAAAGGGATCCTACTCCCCTCTGCCTCCCTCCCATTCTCAATGACTAAATGTCTTATCAGAGATAAGTCTTTGCATCTAATAGGAAGAAAAATAACCAGTGTAGGAAGGAGGTGAGTTTCCTGTAGCTGGGCCCGTAGTATAGGAAGAGACAAGAATAGCTTTTAGATGAGAGGGGTATCCTTCAGGATGTAGAGGAAGGAAAAAACTTGACTCAGGAAAATTCAGTCACGAAATCTAGAAATTTTGTAATAAATATTTTCAGGGGTAAAGTAGATGGGATAACAGTTAAAGAGTTCAGTTTGAAACTGTTTTTGCAAAGCTTCTCGTGGGAGAAGTGAGGACGCACTGCTATTTTTGCTCTGGCTTTTTAACAGGTACAAATCTTTAGCTTTGGCATTTCTCATCTTGAAAATCTATTCTTAGTTTAAACCTAAATAACAAAACTCACATGCACATGCTGAAATATTGGTTGTATATGACAGCTAGTGTGTAAAATGCCTACAGTAACAAAAGATTTAAAATAAATAAAATAGTTGGGATTTTTTCTTTGGCATTAGAACTCCTCTTACCTCAGGGCAACACCTTTTCATCTCTTTTTATTGTGGATGAAAATGCTTCTGATTCTTTGCAATTCACTTCTGAAGTGGAGGCTCTTGGTGTCTGGATTGCACTTTGGCTATGTGCAATGTGAAATCAGATTTTTTAATAAAGTTTTTTGTCTACTTAAGGAAACTTTGAATTGTAAAGATGATGTGGTAATTCTTTAAAATCTCACCTTTCTTAGAATTCAGTATCAAATGATAGTCTGAAGTTCCTTTGGAGTCCAGTGTATGCTATTTAGATTATGTAGAAGCTAATCACATTATGAAATACTTGTAATCATTTCAGACATTTGGCTTCTTGGTTGTGAACGTCAATGGTATTTGTAATCTCCAAGCTAGATCACTGGGAAGAACAAATCAAAATACAATTAAGACTGTCTTAAAAGCACCTTTCCACTGATACTCGTTGAAATTGTGCAAATGGTTGCAGTGGTTGCAAGTCAACGCTAATTCATCATCTGTTTTGGCTGGCCAAGGAACTTAGAACTGCTCAATGAGTCTAACTGTAGTATTTCAACTTAGTACAGAATGAAATGAAAAATATTCACTAAAACATACCAAGAAAGGCATCCAAGACAGCTAACAGCAACCAATCTCTGAAAAGATTTCTGTAAACAGAAAAATAAAGACTTAAGAATGTTTTTTTTTGGATATTCTCATGTCCTTCAAAATATCTGTGGCACTTCCCACTTCACTAAGTTTGTACTTCTGCAACACTTCACATAATATCAGTAGAACAAACCTTTTGGTGTAAAATCTTTTTATTAAAAAAAAAAATAAATTCTTTAGAGTGAATAAGCTTTTCATTCTTCCACTCCCTTTTTTTAAGTCTATCTGTAGCACTGAAAGCCTTTCCTCTTTCAAATTAGCATGGAATCACAATTTGATCATTTCCTTACTGAGCTTCTACTATTTGTTTAAAAAGAAAAAGCAAATACAGCTCTCCACAGCAGATGACTCCAGCCGGTACGTTTAGAGGGAGCTTAGCTGCCAGGGAGCTTTTCTGTGTGTTAGTCATTCATTGTAGAACAAGTTTGCCTAGAGCCCTTGTGGTGCTTGCTGGATTTGGTTTGTGGGCCTTACTGGTTTCAAGTTTTTGTCATGTACTCTTGTAACCCTAACATGAGTTCTATGACAGCAAGAACTGTTAAAAATACTATGCTGCTGATCAGGAGGGTATAGAGACACTTGGAGTGAATGACACTGAATCAATCAATCCGTTTTAGAGAGGTCAGGGTCTTTGGGTTTGCAAATGTCTACCCTTATTACCCTCATAAAACTGAAAAAGTGCATTGTAGGCTATGAATATTTGCAGTATTCTGTAGGTATGTTTAAGTATTGTTACCTTCTTGGGTGATTTTTTGTTGATCTAATTAAAGCTGCCCCTTTACTGATTTTTGAGTGGTGTGGTTGGTGTTTCTTATTGTGGAGAATGCCTGCTCAGAGCTAGTTTAGGAGCTTTGCTTTTAAGTGTGGTGTGGAAGTATTTTCCTTGGAAGCTGTGGCCCTCTGAAGGGTAGCATTTAGAGGATGATAGAATAAAGCCTGGGAATTATGCTATATTGCTCTTAAGCATGGTAGTGTGATCTGGGTAAAGAAACTTTCTTTAGTGGCTGAGGTGAAAACAAGCATGGGAAACACTTCATTCTTCTAAAATATGCCTTAAACTCTTTTATAATTTACTTCATTTTGGAGATTTTCAAAGTGGTAACAAACACGACTGAGGGACTGTTGGAAGTCATAATGATGAAATAGGTTGTTACCACTTACTGTGTGGTTTGCTGACAGGGCTCGGTAAGATGCCATTCAACTATTAAGCATAATTTTCAATATCAGCAGTGTTTCTGAAGGCTTTTGACCGTTTTACTGTCCTCAACAGTATACCCCATAATTTATATCTCAGTCTTTGAACATCAGGAACACTGGAAAATATAAAAATAGTGTGAGGTTTCTGAGTAGCACTCTAAAAAATGAAGATCTAAAATGAGTTCCGATTCTTAATTAAGAAAATGTGCTTAAATTCATCCTGTGATTTTAATTTTTTAAAAATTATTTTTTCCTCACAGCAGTGAGTAAGTAGCTGCTGTCAGGTTTCTTTCTCGCTTTGTGACTTGGTTGGATGGATCAAGGCGTATTTATTGGCTACAGCAACTTGTTAATACCTTCAGAATACTTTAGTCATGGATTTTCCTTTTTTAGTTGACAGTAACTTTTAGCCTGTAGCTGATTTATGCCACGAGGTTCTAATCTGGCATGGAAACACTCTGATTCAATACAAACTGGACAACTAATTCTTCAACAGAGGAAGAAGCAGAGCTAAGTAAAGCCTGCAGAGTCCAGAGCAGATGAGTCTTGGAAGCTGAGCTGTTCAATTTGCAGTTGCAGTGAAATGACCTCCCCCATTCATGGCTGTTTTATCTTGTTGGAAATGTTGGGCTAGAATCATGTTTACTACAGCAGTGTGTGGTACGTGGCTGGTCTAGAGGGATTCATCTGCTTCGCATACCAGTATGCAACCACAAACCATATGCCTTTAGCTGCTCAGTACAGCTCTTACGGGTTTGGGGAATCATTAGCCTCAAAAAATGAGATGGGGGAAAATGTCTCTGCAATGTTCTGTTTCATCAGGGGGTTTTGCTTAGTAAGCATACATACCATGTTAAATAAGGATGTGGGGGAAAATGTACCTATAAATCTCAATGGCTTTCTGCCAGTCTGACTTGAGGAAGAGTTTTATCATGACTCAGCTGTGATGTTTGAGCAGGGCACATCAACCTGAAAATTTAATGTATGTAGAAATACGAAAGCATCCTCTCTATAGCTGTGATAGATTGCTGATGCTTCGGAAGAAGGTAAAATCTCCCCTCTCCCCATTAATCTAAATTAATTAATCTTCCTGGCTTGTTAATAAGAGGAATAGTGAAGCATGGAAAGTTGCCATCTTTTTTTCCCACATCCTAGGCAGTAGTTTTCATTGTCTTTAAATTCTGATTTGCCCCTTCACTAATTCTCTTTTGTGTGCTGGCTGCTTGGGGCCCATATTGCTGTGTATACCTGAAAATCCTCCTCCATTCTCATTATTAATTCTGTTAAATAAGTTCAGGATGGATGAGCTGCACTTTCTTTCCTGTACAACTTGAGAGGCAAAAAGGTCTCCACATAGCAAGAGATACCTTTTAGAGAAGTGAGCTGAACTTCTACTAGTATGTTCCTTAGTCTTCCTGGTAATCAGTGGAGTAGCCTGGGCTGTGTGGTAGAGGTAAAAATAGATGCATCTTTACCCATTTAAATAGTTCATAGGTGCAGTAAGGCGTAAATATATGGTTATATTCTTAAATTGGCACTAATTTCTTTACTATGTTAATTTTATTCAGTACATGGTTACGTGCTCCATTGTGCTCAGGAATGTAAAAAAAAGGCACTTGGATAAGCATCAGAGTATCTCCATATTTTAAGATTTTTTTAAAAAAGAATTTACAGACAAAATTGTACCTCAAGACCAGGTGTTGGACAAAGCAAATGATAAAAATGAAGCATTGACAGATGGAGAGTAGTGAAAAGTTTGCTTTCCTAGCATCAGCTTATTATCTGCCTCGTGGTGAATAAAACTGCTGTTGCTGAATTGTATGAGTGTTTCATCTTACTGTTCCTGGCCTAAACTCTTCTTGGCATGTTATTATTTTGCAGATTTCCTCTCAGCCTGGACAGAAGGAAGAGTGATTAGAGCTGCCTTTTTTTTTTTATTTTTTATTTCTAACGTCAGAATGGGGAGGCCTAGTAGCATACATAATTTGATTAAGTGAAATATAGATGGAACAAAAACAGAGTTCTTGTACTCCATCAACCTTTTCCTGTCACTGTAGAAAACCAGAATGTTTTAACTCCTTTTTTTTTTCGTTCTTCTATCAAATGCTCACAGTATATGCTATTGTTTACCCAGGGCCAAAACTAAATCATGTTTGTGCTTATGTGGGACTTCCAACTCCTGCTTCTGTGTAAAAAGTAATACCATTGTGATTATCAGGCCGTGTCAACACTGTCACTGATATACATCAAGATTTGTAAATGACTGTGTCAGGTAGATCCAAGAAAAAACACCTGAGTGGAATGACTGCAGAAAACAAATATTAGAGGTATTTAATGTTGCCATCTGATATACATAGTGAGCTAAGGCTACTAGTTCTTAGTATTCCATAGATGAGCAGTAAAATGACCAAAATGGAAAGTGGTAGCCTGTGTGAATGCTGGTCAGTACTATTCCTTGGGCTAGAGGCTTTAAAACAAACTAACCTGTGAAAATAGTTCTTAAAAGGGATGGCAAGGAGAATAAAAGGTTGGAGAGATGAGCTTGAAATTCATTAAAACAGAAAAATACTTGGACATCTCAAATTACTTTTAATGGATGCTGAAGTCACAGCTTAGTTTTAAAAGTTCAAAGAACTGAAAACACACTCAAGAGTATCATGCTTATTGTATGTAACCAGGTGCTGATAGCTGTTGTCTCCTGAGTAATAAATTGGTAACTCTTCTGGAAGCATTCACTGTTTTTAATGTGATTTCTGAAGATGGGAAAGAATGTGTTTCTGCATCATCTCAACTGAAAGAGATGATGAAAGCTGGGGGATTGCTGGAGTTGGGTAGCTGATGAAGAGCTGTGCAGGCTTTGGTTGAATCCAGGATTCTGTGAGATAATAGCACAACAGACCATAAAAATGACCATTTCCAGTGGTGCATTTGATAAATTAATCTTTTCCACTGCCAGATATTTAATCAGAGTAAGTGGGCTAGGAAGAAACTCTTTTTTTAAAGGTGCTCGAAGATTAAAACATGCCAGAATGTGTTGAGCTTCAGTGTATTGAAGCTTGGCAAGTCTTAGGCAGTTGTGAAAATCTCTCTTACTAAAAAGTTACTGTTATGAAAGCAGATTTTACTAATCAGCTGCATTTTGTTGGTAAAACATCATTTGTTACTTAATTATGTAAGCAATGTATTGTATTCAGACACTTCTTCAGTTAAGCCTCTTGTAGGTTAGCAGAGGGTAAGTACACAAAGCATAGGTCTGTTACTGAAGGGTGTCATTGCTACCTGACAATCAGTTCCTGTCTTACAGATGCTCCTGTTTTCACCTCGACTTGCAGTCTTACTTTAAGATTTTTATTTATTTATTTATTTTTAATTTCAGGCAAAAACATAGAATTTACCTAGTATATACTTTGTCTTCTGAAACTTGGGAATATATTTTTTTATTTACCTTGGAATACTAGAGGATATTTTTATGCCAAAGGTGGACATATGGTATTTAGGAGCTCCCATAAAATGTCATTTATTATTTTTCCGGTAAGATGATGGTGATTACCTCAATTGCCATTGAGGTAATTTTCTTCCTGAATAACTGACTTATTTAGTAGAAACTGTGCAAGAATTGCCGACTTCTTAATTAAGTTTTTAATTTTATATGCTCAGGTAAGAAGATTAACAGCTAATCTCAATGCTTAGAAATATCAAATGCCTTATCACCAATTTCTAGAGGTCACAGAATCTGTTTAATTATTTGCTAAAGCGTGGGTAACCATGATATGCCTCCTGATGGACTGAAGGCTGCTAGTAGATCGGAGGCTGATAGTTGCTCCTGATCAAGCTAGTAGACTCTGCTATGACTTCTTAATAGCAAGCTCCTGCAGTGATAGCCTGTAGGATTTTGGGGTTTTTAATGTGAAAAATAGAAGGAAGTAATTGATTCTTATAGTGCTTAACTTCCTAAAAGTTTCTGGTTTGCTATCATGTCATATATTCTAATAATGTTTTGAACTAAGTAGAGGTCTGATTTTCCTGCAGTTCCTCTCCATTTTGCATAGTTTGCACAAACAGCTTTGCTAAGTAATTATTTGACAAAATTGTGTATACTAATTCTTCCTGAAAATATTGAATGGGATATTAATTGGATTGTCTCACTTTGACACATGACTTTAATCACATGCGTTGAGCTTTTGTGAGTGTAAGCGGGTTTCTTTTGTCTGCAACAGCTTGCTCACAGTTTGTGTGAATTGATGTAGCTTTTGGGGACTGCAAGAATATTTGCCTGTGGGGTTTCAAATGAAATTAGTTTTCTACAGCTGTCGGCCTGCTGATGCCAAGAGTCTACAGATTAAACTGTTCCTTTCTGTTGTAAAGAAAGATGTGCAAGCATGCTTGTAAACTCTTACCTCCACTTAGCCCCCCCCCCCCAAACCCTCCACCCTTGATAATGGCTTTCTCTGAGCATGAAAGCAAAAAATATTAAATAAAAAATACAAAAATAGGATCTTCTCCAAGTTAAAAATGTATTTGAAGTTGAAAGTTGATGTTGAATGTACATGTCTTGTTGCCATCAGCTGTCTATATTAAATCATATAGCAGTTTTAGCTTTATATTTAGGATGGGAAAGAGTAGCTCCATCAAAACAGCATCAGTATTTACTATACAAATGTCCAATAAGCAGATGCTGAAATTTTGAGTCTTAAACTTAGTTTGGTCAGCTTCTGGTGTGCATTGTGTAAGCAGGCTCTCAACAGGATTTTGGAGTCCTGGAGTAAAAGGCTGGGAAATAATTCATCTTTCCTGCAGACGCTGCTGGAGCATACATACGCAGATGTCTCATGCATGTGGTTCAGGCACAACCTTCCCAAACCTTATGAGCCTTTGTGCTCCTTTTTTCAAACTACATGTGTGCAAATCATGGCAGAATAATGAAAATGCATGTACACACGCATGTGTGCACATACTTTCACTATCCCCTATGTGTACTTTTACAAAGTCTTTTTGGCAACTAAAACCTGTGTAGTATTTGGAGCAATTTTAATTTTAGTAGCTGTCCAAACATACTTTATTAGCAGCTAGATGGCTAAGACAGGTGATGCTCAATTTAGGTATTGCAAAAAGAGACTTGAGTTAGTTTTTAATTTCTGCTTCTTTCTTTCTTTCTATGGATTATTTTAATACTCCTCATTTAGTGAGTGGGGGAAGCAGCATTACTTAATACAGCTCACCTGTACTAATGAAGTTGGCAACCAAAGAATTTGCATGCTATAATGAGGTGCTTGTATAGAGTAGGTTTTAAAAGAAGGGTATATAATGAATTGTAATGGAAAAAAGGTATGGTGGGAACAGATAACATAGTGAGTGTGCAGTCTGTGAAGACTGCAGAATGTTTTCCCTATGAGGACAGTATGGTTTCTTCAAAAATTTTAAATTTACTTTTTTATAATTAATTCAGACAGAGAAAAGAGTGCTCATTTCTTTGCTGCTTGTCGTGATTAAATACTACTTTGCGTTGTATTATACTTTATTACAACAGTTTAAGCTCTCATGAAAGTGTAAGAAACAGGTTAAATGTCTCTTGACTTAATGAATTGCATTAAATATCAGAAAAAATGGGTTAAACTTTGAATTTGCTTCAGGGAAAAAAGTCTCACAGGGTTCAGAGTTCATGTTAGAGTATTGTAAATAGGAGGAGCAAGCAAGTTCCAGAGGAAGATTGCTACAGCAGAGATAGCTCATTCCAGGTTTAAGCTCGTTGCTGTAATGACCTGGAGTGTGTCCCAACTGCTATTTATTATAAATCTGAACAATTGTGTTATGTTAATAAGATAAAATGAAGAGTGATATAATGTTGTCTGGGAGGATCTCAGGAGAGCTTGGGTGCAACTCTGAAGGATTTAAGTCTTTATTATGTGTACTTTGCAGAGAGGGGTGAGCGCTGAATGGGCTTTCAGAGAGGCTTTCAGGCCAGGTTGAGCCAGGCTGCCTGAAAGATTCTTTGTATACTCTTGTTGTTACCCCCTCGTGGCTTGAATTTGAGTAAGGAAGAGAGAGAAGGAGTTTGTGTCAATGTTTACAGACTAAGTGGTAACCTTTTTCCTTTGTTTTATTTGTTAAAAAAAAAAAGACAAACCAAAACAAACAAAAGGGCAGGTGCCATTGGGAATTGTGACCTGACTGTGTTCTTCAAGTCACATTTTTTTTCGTCTTCGTTGGTCTGTAAATTCCTCAGATCAACCTCATTAGAGCTCACAAGGTTAAAAGAAATGTCAGTCCTTGAGGAGGTGATAAGGGTTAGAAACACTGGTTATGTCTGGAATAGAAGTTTGCAGCAATGAATTTGATGGTAGAGGAAATAAATGTTTGGAAGCCTCATGTTGATAATGCAGAATTCTCTACAAGTTGGTACAGTCTCTCTTGTTGAGGGAGTTAAACACAATTTATGCTGATACTTTAGCTTAGAATCATATTGCATGTTACAGGGATGTCTATTGATCTGCATACAAAGTATCTGAAACTTTGAATACATATGTTACAGTCCTTGCTGTTATTAAATTAATAAGAAGTAGTGAACATAAAAGCAGTTAACATCATCATGTCCCCGGTCTAAATTCAACTATCTGTAGGAACTGCTTTGGATAAACAATATGAATCAAAACTTCTTCCTGCGTGCAGAAGAGCACAGTTAAATCAAAAGACCTAATGCTGAACATAGTGGTGTAGAGGTTTTTGCTCTCTTTGAGGATAATGTAATGAAATATGAGCAGCTGCATTTAGGACTTTAGTGACTTTAGTGAAAGAAAATAAAATTCTTACTTGCCAACTTGTCAAAAAAGTTTTTAAAAAAAGAAAAAGCCCAGCAAACCCCTAAGCTTTGTAATCTGGTCATGCAAATGTTTATCATCTTACAGCTTTATTATGGACCTTGTCTACCTGGATGCATAAGAAACTTGCCGATTAATTTTCCTTCTTGGGGTTGCACTCTGTCTTTCAGACGTCCTTGTGATCACACTCACCTAGTCTGAATTGAACTTACAATTGAAGTTATTTACTTCCTCCTTAGAGACTTCCTGTACAGTGAAGCTGATTTTGCTTAATCAAAATCAGACCTCATGAATTTAGGCAAATACTGTGATTTTAAAAGTGGATACTACATTGTCCAGTACAAAAACATGAATGAAACAGTAGTCTCTGTTCAGTCTGTCTTTGGGCCATAAGAAGCAAAATACAAGTTTAGGAAAAGGGGGATGGGGTGTGGGTAGTCACAAGGTCAAGCTTGTTAACAGAATTTACATGAACTTATTTATGGATGTTCTTTTGTAAGCCAGTTTCTTTAAGAAAGGAATGTGTTGAGAAAGCTGCGCCAACCGTCACTTGTCATTTAAAAAAGTATAGAAGAGTGTTTCCTTGCAGGTGAAGGTGTAGGTAGAGCAGAGTTGTGTTGCCTCTCCCAGGAAAATCCCTCACCACTCAACAAGTTGTCCATTGCAGCTCTTAATCCTGGAACTCTGGAAAAAATGAACTGTACATTTTCTCCCATGAAGTGGCTGAATGGGACTAATATAGTATTTGTACTGTGGAAAGGAAAGGCAATACTGAACCCCTGGAAATAACTCCACTATGATATTCTGTGTTCCTAGGCAGTAATCTTGTCATACTGGAGTGAACGTATAATCATACATAATATAGCAAGGCAACTTAGGGCCAAGATAAAGACATAGCACTACTTAACAGATGCTTTCTGTAGCTATCAGTATATAAATTTTGTTAATATGTATAAAATAGTTCAAAAATAGAAAGGGATTTTACAGTTCTGTGTTAATTGATGAGTTAATAAAATACCCCAATGGAAGTCCAGCTGTAGCTTGAGTTCTAGGAAGCAGTGAAATGTTTCAGCTTCTCGAACCATGTAAAGTTATATTTCCAACAAAATATACAAAATGGCCCCTTTTTTGTTTAAAAGTGGTTTTGGTGGCTCTTTTTTCACTTGTGATGAGTTTGATGTCTATATTTATTACATGGACAGCTATAAGAACACATAGCAAGTTCAGACATACTTTGTTGTTAGTAGTTATTAAGGTGAAATGAGCAGAACTGTGTAATATTTAACAAGCTATTGGAGAGGCTTCAGTGTGTTCCAAGGCAAGTTCGCAGCATGATGTGCCATGAACTCCTGCACGTGGGGACTGCGTGTGTGCCAGAAGCAGAGCTATCTCATGTCTCTGGGCACGAACCACCAATGCGCAGTGGCAGCCCAGAAGGCCAGTCACATCCTGGGCTGCATCAAAAGAAGTGTGGCCAGCAGATCGAGAGAGGTGATTCTGCCCCTCTACTCTGCCCTGGTAAGACCTCACCTGGAGTACTGTGTCCAGCTCTGGAGCCCTCAACCCAAGAAGGACATGGACCTGTTGGAGCATGTCCAGAGGAGGGCCACGGAAATGATAGAGGACTGGAGCACCTCTCCTATGAAGGAGTTGGGGCTGTTCAGCCTGGACGAAGAGAAGGCCCTGGGGGGACCTTATAGCAACCCTCCAATACCTGGCTTGGCTACCTCGCAGCCACAGCTCTTACTAAACCCACATAGGGGCCTATAGGAAGGCAGGAGGAGAACTGTTCACAAGGGTTTGTAGCAATAGGATGAGGGGTAAAGGTTTTAAGCTAGAAAAGGGATTTAAGTTAGACATTAGGAAGAAGTTCTTTACTATGAGGGTGGTTGATCACTGGAACAGGTTGCCCAGAGAGGTGGTGCAGGCCCCATCCCTGGAGACATTCAAGGTCAGGCTTGATGGGGCTCCGAGCAACCTGACCTAGTTAGAGATGTCCCTGGTTATTGTAGGGGTGTTGGACTAGATGACCTTTGGAGGTCCCTTCCAACCCAGTACATTCTATGATTCTGTGATTTACTAGGGGTACTTGAAGAGTAAGGGTAATTCATAACATAAAGTAGAAACCATTCAAGGTAATGTTGCACTTCATGACCATTCCTCATCTCTTGCCTTATTTATACGCTTTTACTGCACTTTCTACTCCCCAGATAGCCGACAACCTTGGTGTCCTACAGAGTGCCAGTGGCTTGATGTTTGTCATCCATGTGATTTGTACTGGTGGGTCTCGTATGCTGCTGGCTTTTGCAGAAATGTTTGGTGGTTTTGTGGTCTGGAACATGTAGTTTTATAGTGCCTGAGCAGCGGCCGACAGATTTGTTTCACTTTAACCAAAGCCTGATTCAAACCATTTACCCCAGAGAATGAATCCTGGCACCTTACATTGGTGCTGTTGCTGTAATAGACATCAAGGACAGATCTAGGCAACTCTGCATCTTCAGAGTTTATATTGTGGCTTTCTTGTGCAGACCTGCTATTGCTGTAGACACATTCTTTTCCTTATGCCTGCTGAATGGAAGAAGGGTGAGAACAAACTACTTAAGATTAGAGGAAACATTTTCAAGAGAAGCACTCAAAACAGGATTCACCTCCAGCTTGTTTGCCTCTCATAATTTTGAGTGCTCTTCATTAACTGAATGTTGTATGCTATTTTTCCTGTTTAGACCTCTAGGGAAAATTTACCTTAGCTAAGAGAAACATATTAATACAAATTAAATACCTTTACTTCCCCCCACCCCAGATGACATGCTGTCTGCCAATGCACAGCAGTATTAAGTGTTTCCAAATTCTAATTGTTGATTTATTCTTTTTTCTTTAGCAGTGGAAGTGCTTTTCAAGCTGTTAGCAAAAGTTGGGCCCCTGCATTCTCTCCAGAATAGCTTGTACAGGGGTGGCTTTAACTTTTAATCAACTGATAGCTTGTTCTTGCTTTTTGCTGCACTTCTGGCACTTCAGCACTTGCAAGTTTGACAGTGTTTTGGCAGGACTTCACATGCGTGTTAGTTCTGTGCGGTCACTAGTCTCTTAGCTGTGTTAAGTTACTGACAATATTGCCAGCTTTTACAGTATCACTGGAAGTGTTCCTTGCTCTTCTTATTTTGCTTACTCTCCCTTGCTCAGGTAGTGTATAACAATTTGCTTGGAAAATATGAACCAAACTCCAAAGTTTATCAAGAAATTTGTATTCCAGAAGCAAAACATCTGTAGTCTTATTATGTGTCTGTCTCATGATGTACTACTGCAGACATTTATCATTCTGTTTTGATAGTTACTACATCTTAATTGCTCAGTCATGTCATGAGCAACTAATGTTCTCATTTTTTTTCTGTCAGAAGTGGCATTGTGGGGAATGCAAGCTAAGGAAAATTGATGCTAACATAGTAAAAGGCTTTGTAGGCACTTTTTTTTAACGTCCAAATGCTGACTGATTTTTCTGCTCTGTTGGATTGATCCATAGAAGTTACGATTCTAAATATAAAAAGCAGCATATAACTGAGGCTATATATAGCACTACCATTGGTAATGTTTGCCACTTGATTATGAGAGCAAGGAGAGCGTAATGTTTGCCCAAGTTTATTGAAGCTATGCCTTCACTTGAAAAAGGGAAAGTTGAAAATTATCAGTTCTCTCACTACACTAAGATGACAGAGTTTGAGTAAAATGGGAGAGAGTTCCTCCTGAAACTACCCATGTAACTGAACTTCAGATGCTGGTGGTGTATGTGAGCCTCCTGAGAAAGGCTGGAAAAGAAAGAGCTTGTCAAATGTAGGATAAGAGCCAGCCAGAATGGCTCTACAGGTCTTCAGTATTTCAGCTCTGGATCTCTATTTCCAGTCTTGATGCATGAATGTCCTAGAAAGCTAAAAAGCTTCCTTCTGTTTTTAATATACTCATAAAAATGTACATGGGTAGTGCCAGCATTTGCCACTGACCTGCCATTGCAATAGCCAGCATCAGTTCTGTCCTACCCATTTTGAGGAAAGGCTGAAGGAAATGTAGGGATGAGTGTCATTCCCAAAGTCTCTTGCTTTTGGAAGCTGCTCTCATCCAGGCCAGAGCAGGTAGCATTATGATAACCACCTTAAGGATTCATGGTGCTGAAGAAGGACGATGTTGTTTGTATTGTGCTAAACTGAGAGCTCAAGCTGAGGTACCTGGGGAGATTCAAGAAGAAGAGCAGGAAGAAAGAGAAATACATTTACTTGGTTATGAGCATGCTGAGCAATGGTCTCTCTGGTATACCTTGGCAAAGTAAAAGTTTTGTATTGTGATGATTGCTCCTCAAAGTGAAACAAAATTTCCTTTTCTCAAAAGCCTCTACAAGAGTTTCGCCTCATGTATTAATTTTGTCTTTAAACCCAACTGTAGTTTTTGAGCAACTGAGTTGCTGAAGACAGTGCTTATGTTGGAACTGCTCAGTAGCTTAAAGCAGAAAGCCTTGTGGGATCAGGATGGAAAAGGAGGGGGGTAATCTGTATTTCCCTCAGGTGTAGATGAAAACAGTGGGATGCAACATTTTCTGTGGAAAACAGAAACATTTTCTCTTGGGGGGGACAGATATGATATACTGACAGCTGTTGCAGTGCCTGCTTGTTCCCCTTGTGTGTATCTGAGAAACAAATTCTTAATATCCATAACCATATGTGACTCTGGGACTGGATTGTAATCTTTCATCTGAAGTATAAGGGCTTTATTATTATTGTTTTGTATTAATGGCTTGTGTTCTCTTTGAAGTGTAGATTTTTTTTTTTTTACTTTTGATGATATGTGGTTTAGGTTCTTGTACACTTACTGCCTAGAAGCTCTTTGGGTAGTTGGAAAAATGTCTGAGAAGACAGAAGACCTTTCTGCTCCATCCAGTTTGGCTTCTCTCTGGTTTCTGGAGTGGTGCAGAGGAGAAGGAAAAGAAATATTCTTGTTATTATAGTTTTTAAAATTGAACAGCTGCCTTTTAAATTATTATTATTTATTTATTCCTATGTGTGCATTCTGGCATGATTCACAAGTGAGATAGAGTTCATGGGATTCATCGTGTTCCCTCAGGGACTTTTGTCCACATCAGAGAAACATCATGCATTGTGACAGCATTGGCAACCTGTCTTTCGTGGAGGCTCAGTGCTGGAACCGGCGGGTAATTGTAGCTGAGGAGTAAGGCGTGTTGGCAAAGCTTTCTCGTGCTTATGCAGGACCTGCATATACTGTGCCTTGATCTGTCCCAGGCCCTTAGTCACAACAGCAGCGTAGGAACCAAATTCACACTCTGGTTGGCATGAGAGAGAAAAGAATCAAGTAATTATTGCATAGTCCTTGTAAATTCGGCTACAAAACTCCACTGGTGACTTCCAGAGTTAAATCTGGAAGCACCTAGTATGCAGTGTGAATGCCCTGATGAAGACAGTGTAAGGACAGCTTGAAAAGCACAGTCGAGCAAATATTCTGGTTAAGTTTCTAAGTGGCACCTAGGAATCCATTTCCCCCTTACCTTACTATATCAACATGCAATTGCAATAGTGTTGTAGAGGACCGTGTAGATACCCATTACACAATGTGACTTCTCTGAAAGACAAGCTATCTTTGCACTAAATCGTCATTTGCATTGTATTTTGCAACCAGAGCTACATTTCAGAAGAACTTAAGATATTGGCAGTTGGCAAACTGGTGAGGAAGGGCTGTGATCAGCATTCTGATAAGCTTGCTTGTGCAAAGCAGGCTTCTATCCAGATTAATTAAGTCTTTTGGAAGCAAAGTTGTTTTTTTTTTACCTTGAAAGGTTGGACTAGATGATCTTTGAGGTCCCTTCCAACCTGGCATTCTATGAAAAGTCTCAAACTTGTGCAGGGTTTTTTATGTCATTGCAAAATACTAGGCCTGTTTTTCCTTTTTAGAGAATCTTGCTAAAGGCTGTCTTCACTCTGGTTTGGAGCTTCATTCAATCACATTCTGGTTTTGCTCTTTTAAAGGTTTGGTTTCACTGCAGTATAACTTTCAGCGTCTGTAAGAACTCTCTGTGGATCACTGAACAATAGGGGGGAACGAAACCATTGCCAGCTCTGTATGAACTGAAGCCTGTGCTTTAAAATCTTCTGGGCCTTAATGCATCCATCTAACTTTGAGGTCCTGATTGATCAGTGCTGGGAATAGCATCAAATTCCAGCTGGTTCTGATGTGCCAGGTCACGATTAAACTGTCTCGTTTGAGAAGGGGGAAGGAAAAGGAGATGAATAAATCCATATTTGGCAATTCCTTAAAAAGGCAGGAATCCTGTAACTCTACAGGTGTGGAATAATTTTGGCCACTTATTCCTTAGGGCCTTAAAGCTTTTCTACACTGAATCTCTTAGTTAAAGAACAGGTCTATCCTAAATTAATCCCTCTAAAATAAGTGAATTACATTAAGATTTGAGTGCTACTTCAAAACAATTTCTTCAGCGAGGTTTGTTGTTTTTTTTTTTTAAATACCAGAGCTTTGAGTTATTAGATACGTTAAATGCAGGTGCTGTGTAGTGAAATTTTAGCTCAGCATAAAGTAATGCATTTTTTTGAATTTCTCCAAATGCATAAAACTTCGAAAAATGGAACTGCAGATCAGAATTTGAATGTGCTGCAGTGTTTTGGTACGGAGGTGTGGTGTGACTGAATTTACCAGCAAAAACAGAGCAAGTTAAGTAATAGAAAATAGGAAAAGCTATTATAAAGAAAATTAAGAAAAATTGTTTTCCTTATATTGATAGGCTTCTTTCTGAAGTTGATTTTAAAATCGGTGGTCTCCTTTTCCGTCATATCCCAAACTGCTATTTTTAAAGGTGCTGATGAATTGCTAAAACCATAGAGTGGATATTCTGCTGTTATAACCTTTGTTCCTTAATTTCTTTCATTGGAATATGTAACACAACTTGCTACTTGCTTATCATAGATAATGTTACAAATAATTGTCACTTCCATTCTCTGTCTTTTTTCCCACCTCAAATTCTGATCTAAAGATTCATGAAAATAAATCTCTCCTGAAGCTTCAAATAATTAGTCTTTTGACTTTAGTGGTAGACCTTGAGAAAGGGACTTAGATGGGCTTTCCCTGAAGCTTAAATTCTCCTCCATCCTTTAGAGCAGAATAGTATGATATTACACATAAGTAACTGGAAAAACACATCTTTTTGCCCCATTACATTCAAAACTGCTCCTTAAGGAGGAGCTATTAAAACCAAATTGTGTTTGCAAAAAACAACAATTTTGGTTTTGAAGACAAAAGGAATATGCTTCAAAACCTGAACTGTTAGTGATGTTTGTATTTTTTTTCTTAATTCTTACCTATGACTGAAATGAGGACTGAATGAATGTTTAACATTACACATATGGCATGAATTAGGCATATATAGTACTGTGAATGTAAGTTTGGGGTTTTTTCTCCTTCTTGGGAGAAAATTTTCTTAAAAATTCAGTGCACTATGTTAGTAATCACTCTTAGACATACTATAACGCATTTCTTTTAAATTCTTAACTTGAGACAATGGGAATATAGATCTGCATTTAGATGTTACAATTTCTAGAGCGTTCATTGTAGGTAAATTTAAGTGATATATGAAAGAAGCCAGTTAATAAACAGTTAATGTACAGGTGTTACTGTAGGAGAGGCCCCATCGCATTGTGCTGTTTGGCAAGGTTATTCCCTTTACAATTCATCTATCTGTAAACAACACTCAAATATGAAAGCACCGATTTATTTTAACATGCTGAACTGCTCTTCCTGACCTATATTATTCTGGAACATCTGTTGCCCTAAATTTTTAGGTTTTGAAATAGTCTAAAGCCTATAATATTTAGTCAGGTCCTATATTGACTTTGTCTGAAATTCCTCTTTGATGTTCATTTTGCTTGAATGATGACTTCAGATTTGACTCCTAAAACCAAGTCTTTTTTTCATTGTCCCAAGGTTTCAGTCCATTTCCCACCTCCCCTTGTGAATTCAGAGTTTCAGAATTATCTCAGCATTTAGGCCTGTTCCTCTTGGTCACTCAGCTCTTACTCCATTCATTTGTATCCAACTTTAGAACAGCGACTACCCATTTACTCTTACTAGTGGTCTTGTTATATTTTCAGGAATCTCCTCCTTTAGTCACTTGGGTATCTTAAAAATCATACTGAGTGATAATTCCTGAAGCTTCCAGAAATGTCAAATATTTTTTAAAAACATCTTCTTAATTCCTTTTAACCTAAAATAACATTTTCCAATTTGTATATAAATGTGTGGCTTTCAGAATCAGCAATGCAATGTATATCTCCTTAAATAAATTAATTACATGATGGCTTGCTATTTAATCATTGCATTTCAGCCAAGTTCCTTAACCAGTTAGGAGGTTTTGAGTCCTGGGAAGTGTTTTCTTTCTCCAATTAACACGTGGATGTTAATTTTTATTCTGATATGTTTGAATAATATAAAACACCAAACATGACAGGGCTCATAATGCTACCATGCATTCCTCTGCCCTTCACTAGTCCAGCTTTCCCCTTGGTCTCCTACTGCCTCAGCTTCCTTCTCCTCCCCTATGTATAAACCTGATTTTTGCCCTCCAAATCTCCCTAGCACACACTCATTTCCCGTTGCCATTTCCTGCCTGTGCTATGCATTATATTGAGGTTTGGCCCATTGGGCTTAGAGTAGTTTGACTCCATGCCAGGGAAGCCATGAGAAGCGATGGCCTCACTGGCTGCTGACAGCTCGTTCCTGAGCAAAGCAGCTGCAGGTAAATTTGCTTCTCTGATGAGAGCAACCCTTTCTTTTTCTTTTCTTTTTCGTGTTGTTAAATTTGACCTTTTTGAAAAAGGACAAACATCTCATCGAAGTTCAAGGAAGATGTGAAATTTATGCAATGCCGTGATTGTAACAGCTTAGCAAAAATGGACAGACAGTGGTGTATTTACGTCACTCTTAGATGAAATTTAGAACTTAGATGAAAAAGGAAAAAGAAATCCACCAACACCCGAGGTCCAATATTTATATTAGCATCTAAACTAGTGTTCTGCGGTCCCTTCAAAAACAGTGGAGGAAAAGAGGCATTTTGGTCATGACATTTAAAGGCAATGTTGAAAATACTGAGATGAGTGCTTTGTTCTCAAAGGTAAACACCTAAAGTTTGGAGTGTATTATCTCACTGGAGAATCCCTTCAGGGGTGTGGAGTGTTTACTCTGGAGCAACAATCAATAGTAATTTTGTTTTTGAGAAACAAACCTGATCTTTTCTTACTGCTTTTATTTTTTTTTTTTTAAACCATCAATCCTTAGGATAAATTAAATCAGAGTGGCTGAATAGGTACACTTGATTCTCTTCCAGAAATGTTCCCATCTATCTATTTTCTATCCTCTATATGATGGCAAGTGTGAAATTTTGTGAGGGAATGTCTGTGCTTTCTTAATGCTCGGCTAATTGGGCCCTTATACAACATAAACATTTTTGGCTGCAAGTGATGTGGACTTGGCCTCTGTTTATTTGTGTTTATTCAGAAAATTGTAACTGCTAATTAGTGATCATGTCACACTGACAACAGAGCCATTTAATTTTGTTCACCCCCTTTGGAAGGAGAAGGGAGTGAGAGGGAGGAGGAGGGTTTAAAGATTTTAGCATAGATCAGAGATGAGAAGCTTTGCTGCCCTGTAGCTTGTGTATTGTCCCATGGAGTTTTGGTAGCTTGACCCACCCTTCAGTCTGTTGACCCTTGTCTTTCTGCTCAAGCTTGTGCCTGTCTGATGCTAATTAGAGAGCTATTTTCAGCCGTGTCCTCCTGAAAGCAGAATCTTGTCCAAAGACTGCATTGGTGGTCCCAGAGTGATGCAACACATTTTCCCAGTTACCCCAACTGTCTGCGCTCTGAGCACTTACCATACGAGACACATTATGTAGTCATTAAGCAATGAGGTTAAGATACCAAGAGCTCAAACACTGTAGCGCGCTCTCTGACTAGCTAGATAACACATTCATAACGGAGTACGCTGGTGTCCTGCCTGTCTGCAGTCAAATTCTGTTGAACATAGCTGTTGATTCAAAACACGGAGAGCGCTAAATAAAAGACTATTATATTGGAGATTCAAATAGTGCAAGACTTTTTGTGTGCTGGGCTGCCTTTGCATCCTTCCTGAAAGTAGTACAGAGGAGCTAAGAGACATTTGGTATCAGGGTTTCACAGAATAACTTGAATATTTTGTAGTAGCTGGATGAATAGAGCCCAAAACAATGTATAAATTACCCTCTAATGATCTGTTCCCATTCTTTCGTTGTCATGGAGGTCTTGGTTAAAACTATGAATCTTGCCAATAGAATTTTTGGTTTCTGAATAGTTGCTGTAATATTGTTATGTTGTACCAATCCACTAGACTATCCTGAAATACATTATCAGGTACCTTGGTAAAAAAAGGGATTTGCCCACAGCCATCTCAATAAGATAAGTGCAGTCTTTATAAGTACATCCTGAGATGGCTGGTATGGCTTGGAAAGCATATGTACTAAAAATCCTGTTTATAGTTTTCTGGCTTTTTCACTGTGTCACAATTTCATAATAATTTGAGGAAGGCTGATGATGATGTTATTCAGAAACTGCAGATGCTTTGTTTTTTTCCTGGGTTTTTATTTGTTTTGTTTGTTTCTTATTGTTCATGGTCAGTGTTAGGAATGCTGTGATAAAGTTGGCTTATTAGTCCATTATAAATTGAGAATCTTTTTGAAAATCCAAGCTACATTTCAGTTAGGAAGGGCAGAAAAATTACTTTGTTATCTTGAAAATTGTGTTATGTATTAATCAAGTAATTCTGGAATACTTGCACTCAAAACCCTCTGAATCTGAGTTTTATATGCATATATTTACAGGTGTGTAAAGTTTACTCGGTCAGAGAAATAGACTGCAAAACTTGAAAAAATATTCCAAGCTTTACTTCCAGAAATTTTTGTTAGAGCTCAGTGCTTTTTTGAGTAAAGTTTGAGTAAAGAGGAGTGTGCACAGTCCATTTTTAATTGGGAGCTGTGGGCCTTATTATTTGGAACTGATTAGGCAATGCTAAAAGATCCAGTCAGCTATGATGGAAAACTTACTTTCTTGCCTAATATTTGTAAAAATTGCAAATAGCAACCTAGAATGCAGCAGGCTAAGAGTGATTATTATTGTGTTAGAAGTTTGGTACATTGGAATATTTAGACAAGTACTGTAATAATTAGATTGCTAACAGGATGGAAAAACACCATCTCTTGCTCTTGGGTCATCTTGTTTGTTCATCAGATTGAAAAATTACTACATAGAAGAAAAATTATAGAAGTAAAAGCTTTTTAGCACTTGTATCTGTGGTTTGTAATGTAGGAACCTGGATTTCATGTGTATGTGCATTTTGTTTCCAGTATCTTTGCTGTGAGTGATTACTGCTGAGCTTTCTGTTATCTTATCACAGCCCCAAATTGCTCTTAAACAGGAAATTTTGTCGGATTGTTTTTAAAAAAAGAGTGCTTTGGCTGATGTATTTGGCATGTACCTTGTCTGTGACTATAGTTATAAGATATCTCATTATTAAGTGAACAAGAAGAGAAACTGTAATATAGAAAAATGTCAGGATACACAAGTTCTCTTCAGGTGTTTTTAATCACAACCTTGCTTTCCTCTTCCTAAAGCAGCATGGAGCTTTTCACCTCTTTATCACTCTCTGGTTTACAGATATCTTCCTGAATGTTACTTTGCTTCCAAACAGCTTCATTTTTACTCTATTAAAGAAAAAAACAGAGCTAGACTCCTCTCTGCTTAGAACCTGTGACTCTCTGAACTTGGTTTTGTTTTTTATTACCTGAATATTTTTATAAAATATAAATTACTTTTAAATGTTTGTTTCAAAACTAGTATGCTGATGCCATTTCATTAAAGGCTAGCTTAATAGTTTGTAAAAAAATTTTATGTTCTACTTCTGTGGGAAAGGAACTCCAATATTTTTCTTCTGAAAGTGAGCACAACTATGTAAAGATTAGTGTGAAAATCTCTGGTTTTATGAGCTAAACATAGTTTACCTTGATATTGTTTAAAAAACCCCGGAACTTGAGTCCTGATAGCCTTTGTGATTTTACTTTATTTTACTGCAACTGTGGATGTTGTTATCTATGTTGCTTGTGTTTTATAGTCTTGCTAAACTATTTGAGTCAATATTCTCTAAGAGTTAGTTCCACCTACTCCACTGTCTTGCTTTTACTATAAAAAATTCTTTTTTCTTCTAAATTAGTGACCTCTCTTCCCCTGCTAGTTTTGTGAGGAGCATTGTTTCACTATTCCTGCTGCATTCAGAGTGTTTTATTTATTTATGTATTTCTCCAGTGGAGTGGGGTTGGAAAAGGTCGCTAAATAATTGGGCATTTTTCCATCCCCTTTTTCTCACAGTAAATCAGGTCTTAATGCTCAATTACTCTGCAGCTATTCAAGCTATTGCAGAGTAGGTATAAACCTCTACATTCTAATCTGACACTATTTTAGAATTTCTCTGTTGGCTTTTCTACTGACACTTCTGCTATCAGTATAAATGACTGCATGATGCAAGGCAAAGAAGAGTCAAACTCAAGATGTAACAGAACCTCTTCTTTAATACTAAATTTCTAGATGTCCTTTTTTTGCTGCTATGCCCGTGTCTTCAAGTTGTCATTTGTGATATGTTTTGTATGGCTCTGTTTAAAATTATGAATAAGCCTTTTAAGGAGGATAAGTTCTGTGATGATAATTACCAGCAACATTTGACTTTTAAACGTTTCCCATGATGACACTGATTTTCGTATTATAGCACTTAAAAACCAGGCAGGCTATTGTATGTGGCAGTTTATTGTTTCTTAATGCTAGCTCATGCAAATTCTAACCCCCAAGCTGTCATTTCTGTAGTAATTTTGCCAGTGTTCTTTTGATCATAACCTTTTTTATCCCTAATAAGAATCTATGAATGGTCATACTAGATCAAATTACTTATCTGTCTAAGCTTATTTTGTTCACAGGAGTGAATAGCAGGTGAATAGTGGTGTGTACCAGAGCTGAGGAAAACAGTGATACTTCCCTGGAACCTTAATACCAAAAATCTGCATTTTGCATCTGCACTGAATAGCTGTTAGAGCATGTGTTAAAAACAGTAGAGCAAAAACCCTTGCTTTGTATTTCACTTCCTACATACCATCCAACATTCATGCATCTCTGTCATGTGGCTTTTTTATCATCTTTTTTTTTTTTCCAATTTGAAGGATCTTAGTCTGTTTAGCTGCTTCTTGTATGGAGTATGTTAATCCTTTTCCCATATGTATAATTTCTAGCTTCCCTTTAAAGAAAAGGAAAACAAAACTGGGCCTGGAGCCTAAAAATAAAAAAATAAATGGGTGCATCCATAAGTATATAGCATGATATAATGATTTATTTTGAAAAAAAATATATGCACGTTAAAACTCAGGTTTCAGAACGTCTTGGAAATGCTGAATTGTTTTTTTCTTCATGTAGCCAGTTTTTCTTCAGTAGCCAGTTCAAAGTCCATTACTTTCTACGTAGGTATACTTGGGATGTGTTCTGCTTGACTATACACATCTATACCAATACATTAGGATTCACTAATATAGAATTTTGTCATGAAATTCATTACCTGATTGCAAAACATTGTGAGGGATTTCTGCAACTCTTCAAAGTTGGCATTCATTTTTACTATTGGGTTAAAACCAGCAAACGGTTTAATTTCATTTTCACTGTTACTCGCTTCTTCCTCTACTTCCGTTTTTCAGTAATTTACTAGTGAGGGACAGCAGAGGTGCTTCTTGGATCTTTCTAAAGACTTTGTGATGGGTTTAAGAATTTATTCTGAGCCGTTTGTAAGGTTTATGTCTTTGTTCTAGCTGCCGTGTTTTAAATGCAAATACCATTTTCTTTCAATTCCATCGTTACATGTCAGCATCATGCTCTTGAGGTTTTTGTCAAAACCAGTGAAAGGTAGTGGAAAGTCACTATCTTTTTAGAAGCAAACACTAAACCTGAGTGTGTTAGGATGAAAGGAAACTTTTGATTTACTTAGTAGCACTATTATACATGAATTTTCCCATTTTAATCTTTATTCTATTGCATTTATCTCCATTTGAAAGTATTAGAAGATCTGATTCTCCTTTTGTTGACTTATTTTTTTTTAATCGGGATTTTCACCAACATAAATAGTTACTGCCAGTTCATACAAATTAAAATGGAAAGATTCATCATCTTACTCGCACCAGACATGGTAGTTAACAGATTTTTGAGAGATAGACTGCAAGCCTAAGAATGCACGGGCAGTTTGCCCTTCATGAAGGTACATGTGCTTTATTTAAATATGCAGGAAGATTTACCTCCAACGTAGTTTTTCTAGGCTGCTTGTGAACTTCTCACAGTGCTGTTTCATCTTGGCTAACCTACATAATTTCCTGCCATCAGCATTTTTTCCATCTCCTCTAGGTCATTAATAAATACATGGAACAGTGTAGGTCTCAGCACAGCTCCCCAGAGCACACCGCTGTTAACTTCTTTCTCTGCTGAGAGTTGGCCATTTATTAGTACTCCTTTGCTTCCTACCTGTTGGCCAGCTTTCAGGCCATGACAGGACTTTACTACTCACTCTGCGGTTACCAAGGTTGTGTTGTTTGGTTTGTTTTTTTTCTTTTTTTTTTTTTAACAGCCTCTGATGTAGGACAGGTAACCTGCATTCAATGCTTCTTCCTTATCCCCTGTTTTCTTAACTCTCCTGAAGAGTTCTAACAGTGGAGAGAGGCAATATTTCACTTGTAAGGGCTATACTTCTTTTCATCCCTGTAATAGTCATCAAAATGCTTTATATCTCCATGTAGATTCAACCTCCTGGTCCTCCACCACCAGTTATTTTTCACTTCTAAGTATGCTAGAGCTTATCCTTCAATGGAAGAGAGTAAGCAGAAAATCATAATTCAAGTTGATGGTGTGTGGTAATGAATGATGCAGCTAGATGTTTTCCAGTGAATTTGTAGCACTGGTGTCCCTTTATTCTGATGTCTACTAGGAAAGAAAGTGAAATTTTATCTACATAGGTTAAGGGTTTTTTTGTTTACCTTTTTTGTAAAGCATATATGTTTGGTTACGTGAAATAAGATTGAAATTGTACCCTGAGGGTAATATAAAGGATTTCATTCTCACTGAATAAAAGAGCCTCCTTCTTCCTATATATCATAAGTAATTTGGAATATTAGAAACTGTAAAATTGTTTATTTTTTAATCTGTTGTTATTGCCATGTTTCTTTTATGTAGTATTTCTCTTGTATAGTATCACCCATTTTGCTTCCAGTTTACCTTCTCTGCTCTCCACTTCTTTCAACAGTTAACATAGTTGCTATTTTTTTGAGTTCATTGCCCCATTTCACACTTGCTCCTGATTCTTTCAAGTGTGTGAGCTAAGTAGGCTGTTTGCTTGTTTTAGCTGAGTTGCAAGTTATAAAAAGAAAAGCTTGTTTAGCAGCAAGCATAGATCTATTAAGTTCCGTAGCTGATGTGTGGAAAAGCAAAGCTGGGTTTATCTTTTTCTAAAACATTTCAGGGCATTGCCACCGTCACTTTAAAACTGTCAAAATTCTGTCTGCAGTCTATTCTAGTGTAATGCAGACTTTGTTTTAAAAAGTAAAAATTCTGCAACGACATCTGCCACATTGGTGCTTCAGAGATCATGGGCAAGAGCTCTGCTATCACAGAATTATGTATGCATACAAATAAATGTTGTCATGTGCAAAGCCCTTACTGGTTTAATATTTAGAAATCTGGATTATTTGGGGGCAGGCCATTTGTATTTTAAAGAATGCTGCATGTGTAACATACCTTTTTGAAATAAGAATGAATTACAGTGGATGAAGGGAAGATTAGCTGCAACAAGATCATGTGCCGACAACGTACTTGAGTATATTTGTGTGTTTCAGTGTTGTAAGTGTGTTGTTGCACTAATTACATGGGTATATATGGGGATACAAGTGTGTGGATCATTCAAAGCTTGCTTTTATTTACAAAACTACTTTAAAAGCAGAAGAAAAATGATTATATGCTAAATATTATGATGGATTCCTCCCTGAAGAGTGTGGAGGGAAAAATAGCTTTGAAGAGGGGGATGTCTAGTTCTATTAATAACCTGATAATAAATGTTAATGTCAGAAGGCTGCTGGGAAGCTGAAGACCTTGTCTGTTGACTTCATTTGCTTAATTCTTCATAGAGACTATTCCTTTGGGGAATACTTAGGTAGTACTGTTTATTTACAGTGTTGGAGGTAACATAGTAAGCAATTCGTAGCAGCCTGCTTTTGTTGATGAGTGCTGCTGCTTTTTATTTTGATCTGCTACTTGAGCAGTGAGATGGGCAGAGAGGTGTAGGTGTTCTTTTAAACAAGAACTAGTTTCTTAAAGCTTGAAGCTATTCCATGTCACCCTCCCTTGCCTCCTACCAGATACCACGTTCCAGCTGAAAACATCCAACTTTCTCACTAATTAAGAAGAAAATAGAGAGATGATGGGTCTTCTGTCACTTGTACTTGCTCTGGATTTGTGAAGGGTTCCAGCTGAGAGCAGGCTTCATAGCATAGCATCTAGTGGGATCACACAGGAGAGAAAGACCTTGTGCTGTAGAGGTTGGTCCAAGTAGATAAAGGGATATATTAGTGCAAACCAAATTCCTTCCTTTTTTATTCTGGGATGTAATGCTGATTCTCAGTATTCAGAGATTACAGACTACCATCTTCATCCTGGACAGGGCAGTCAGGAAGGGGGCTCGCTTTGTAGGAAAGCTGGTGCTTGAGGGGGTTGTTCAGTTAGGTACATGTGTATGCAGTGTTAGGCGTGAGCATCGATGATCTCAAATGCTCCTTCAGAAGACCCAAGAGATTAGCTGGAGGAGAGTGGTGAGAGGTTTCCTTCCCTGTTGTAGTGGGAACCTAACAGTAGGGTTAAAAATATCTGTGGGACTGCAAATACTGAGCTGCAACATGTGAATGATCAGCCTGGGTCACCATGTCCTTCTGGATAGGCACATTTGCACTGCTTAAGACCTGAAAGCAATTTCAGGTCTTGTTCTTTCTTCATCTCAATTACAAACGAATCAAGTTCACTCACTTTTTTCCTTTATTTAAGACTTGGTTCATGGTTCCTGCTCTTTTTGCTCCCTCACCTTTTGTGGCTCTGTGGTAGCAAGAAAGGTGACCCTGTAGGTCTTTCCAGTTGTCTGGGCAGTCCTTGTTGAAGGAAGATAATTGGGCACATGTGGCTCCAAATAAGTGGTGACTTATCTTGAGCTGGGCAAGTATGTGTGTGTGTGTGTTGGGGGGTGGCACAGTGCTTCATCTGTTCAGCTGTTAAAAGCTTTCAGGATGGGCATGCTTTCTGCAAAGCCTTTGTCTGCTCTTGTTCACTTGCTGTCGCTGTAAAATTTGCTTCATACTTTTGTTTCTGCTGAAAGTTCTCAATAGGATATGCTCATTCATACCTAAATCATCCCATCTTTCCAGCCAAAAAGTAATTCTGCATTCTCATAATAAAATAGAAAAAAGCATATGGTCCTTTGGGTCACTTGTTAGAGGATGAGATCTTATAGGTCAGGGCAGGAAAAGAGCTGCTGCTATATTGATTTGGAATGCCACAGAGTATTTCTTGAAGGCTGGAAGTCATTACTTTTACAGACCTGTTATGTCTTCTTATGTGCTCAGCATAAGCTTACTCTTTTGGCCCTCGCTGTATGCTCTCCTGCTGTGGTCCAAATGTTTCATACGCTGGCTACACAGCCTTGCTTCCGCCTCGTATCAAACACAGCTGATTCACAGATCTGTGACCTTTCACTGATCTGCTGGTGTTACAGTCCAGAAATGTGGGAGGGACAGAGGAGCTCTGTTATGCTTTGGAAAATGTGTTATAAGAAACAGATTCTCAGTACCAGCTTTATAAAACAGGCATTCCCTTTCATGGGGTCTAATTTGCCTTCAGCAGAACAGCCTCACAACTCTGCATTGGGTTGTGTTGTGAACCCATGCATAAGTGCATGTTTGTTGAGTGAATGGATGCCTTTTTTCCCTGGATGCTGCTTCCATGGAATGATGTGTTAGACTTCTATGTCAGACTTCTAAGAACTGGAGACATTTGCTTTTGTATAAAATTTGGGTAAAAGTCCTTTAGAGCTAATCTAGGAAGGAATTGAACAGAGATGTCTTTGCTTATTTAGAAAGGACTGAGCTGTAGCTTGTTTCATAGTCTGACTAGAGAGGTGGGGAATAAACTTCAGAGAAGGTTTAAGAAAACAAAGCAGGAATTTTCAGAAGAGTTACAGGCATAATTGAAGCTGATTAGATCCAAAAATATTGAGAAATTAAGGGGGCTAGTACTGATGGCTTCTACTTACAAATGCTGATCATTAGGATAGGTCATTATCTGCACACTCTGTATTGCTTTCAGTACATTTAATTGTGGTGATTGGAAAGCTTTTGCATTACTTCACCTGCTGCTTTTTACAGACAGTCTTTAAACAGCATGAAAAATGCAGACATCTTATTTCATGCTTAAAAGGGTCTTCGTGTGCCATCTCACTTGGGCTGCTATAAAAATGTTAGTGGCTCAATAATTGCAGACTTCAGGTTACTTCAAGTAAGCAATGAAACATGAACATATCACATAGTTGGCATGGAAAGGGGCAAACAAGATTTGGTTTTCTAACAAGAAAGGTGCATTTTGCTACTCTAATGTAGAGTCCAGTATTTACAAATAAGTTGTATATGTGTGAATAAAGAATTCTTCTGTACATACAGGGCTTGTGTACATACAGGCAGGCACTGGACCTACTTGCTCAGTAGCAACTAAACTTCCGTCAAGTAAAAGTGTTTAAAGAAATTGATGGGTAACATACTGACTGATACTTCGTTATTGTATTGATCGTAGTAGTAAGCACAGAGCAGTAACTCTTGCATTGTATATGGTATTTTTAAAGCCTGTAATCTAATTCATGTGCTATGAGGACACAAGGAGTCTTTGAAAAGAGAATTTGGCATGAAATGTAGTTGTTTGCAAAGCTAACTGATTCATTGCTGGTCGTTCATTTTTCATACTTACAGGCTATTCAGATAAATCCTGATCTTTCTGAAGCTAATTCACTCTCAAAATCCCATTTTCACCAGTGAAGCAGGATCCAGATATGCACTTTCACTTAAATCTTAAAACCTCTTTTACATGTCTTTTCAGTTTTTCTCCCCTGAAAGGTTGTTCAATGAAAATATTAACACCTAATATTTTTCATCCAGGGCTATTATGTTTGCTTAGGTAATAAGTAGAATTTTATTCCCCTCCACCCACAACAGAAGAAAGAAAATTCCCAGATGGGATCCTTTATGGTGATGAGTGCCTTCAACACAGAGCTCAAGTGGAGGCCCAAACATTGAGCTGCTATTTTTCTTTTCAACTGGAGAAAAACTTACAATGTCTTAGCGATATTAGTTGTACACTCCCCACTGGTGATGTAATCCTTCTCCATTCCATCAAACTAATGTCTTCCAAAGAAAATATATAAAGCAAAAAGGGAGGAGGTAGGACTATTTATAATTATTTTCATTTGTCAAACAAGTTAGTACTTGTTCTGCCTTTATTTTACTTATTGTGCTTGAAACTATGTTCTCCATTAATAGTGTATGTGTACCCACACCGCGATAGTGTTTGAGCTCTTCACAGTCTTTATAATATTCATCCTTACCGCAAAGTAATTTTTTTTTTTTTTTATTGCTCTTTTACAGACAAGGAATTATGGGTCAAGAGGGTTTTTTTACAGTTAGATTCCTAAAGAATTTCTGTGTGTATTTCAGCAGGCATTAACATTCTGGTAATCTGAGTTACGTGACACTGCCAAGGCTAGAGCTGCGTCCCCTTTGCTTGAGGTGAGCGTTGCAAACAGTACCAATGGGTACCAATTCTTTAAACTCTGTTTCATTAGACCACAGAGATAACACGTTTGGCAAATCCAGCTCCAAAAGCTCCTCCAGCTTGTGAGGCTTCTCTTGAAGTTTGGGACATGGAGGCATAATTTCCTGCTTTTCCAGATGGTTCAATGTGACCTGGAGCTGCAGCAACCAGCTGATATTAAGAGACAACCTTATAACCCATCTCTCTAACAAAATGTACAGCATGCAATTATTTAACCAGTGAACTGGCAACAATTAAATACTTGTACTGTTCATCACAGAACCTTAATTAATAAAGTCTGACTCAAAGTCATCAAGTCTGCCCCAGGGCACATAATTGTGATTAGATATTGGAAAGAATCATGGTAACTTTTTTCCTATGTTGTTGTTCTTATTATAATTACTATATTTTTGGTCATGGGATTTCATTCTTGCTTTCAAGAATCCTGAAAGTCTGAAAGCTTAGAGGAAGGAAGGAATACCTCTACTGCTGTGTGGTAAAGTATTACACACATTGTTCTTTCTATCTGTAACTCACACGGGTTTTATTTATCCCCTCTGGTTGCTTGCTGCTTTATTCCACGCCTGCTCTTGATGTTTTCAAAAGGAGACCGAGTGTGAAGTAAGCATTGACTGATAAACTGCTTCAATAAAAGGATCTGAAGCTTTTTGACTTGTCTCTTTGGGGCAGGCCTCACAAAAAGCCTGGGGCAGACACACTAAACTACTGCTACAGTCAGAATAGCAGCATTATTCAATCAACTTTAATTAAAATATTTGCATTAAAATGCAGGGCCTCCATAGAGATTTTAAAATATGATTTTTTTGAAATGACATTGTAAAGTGAAATTATTTTTAGCTTAATAACATAAAAGAAAAGCTATGTCAGTGAACAGCTAACTTTTTGCATTCAAGTATCTTCATTATTTCAAGTTTTTTTTTTTTAAATTGCATGTGTGTGGCATGACAGTGGGAGGCAATCGAGCAATGTAGTCTTGTGGGAATTATTCTAGCTATAGTATTCTAGGAGTAGTCTAATTGCCATTAGAATATGGTAATCACTCTGTATTCTCAGATTGCTTGGATTAGCAATCTACTTCATTCTTCCTTTTTTAAGGGAAATTTTATTCAACAAAAATGAATCTGGCTATATTCAATGACGCTATTTGCCGTCTTTGGCTTTTTATCCTAGCTATAGTTAATAGTGTTCCTTTTGACAGACTATGATTTGAACATAAATGTGAGAAGACCTTGGAGACTTGGAGGTGCCAATAAAATGGGATGCATCAGAAGTAGTGAACTTACTTGGGCTCTAGGAATCAGGTGCATAAATAGTGTTGCTATTGGGAACAGGTAGTGGTGTGCATGGCTTTTGAGTAGTGATGGCAGGACTCCAGTGTGTGTGCAGGTGTCTTTTTAGGAATGGGCCCCTAAACCAACATCTGACTGACCGCTGTTGCCTCTTATGAATATAAAACTCACTAGTGGTGAAAGCTGCTACTAAAGTCTTAAGAACAGAAATGATATTCTGAAATGAAGTAATGACTCCTTTCATGTTACTGTTGAAGCCAAGCATCTGGAGCTAGAGATTTCAGTTAAATGCGAATGCCAGGAACCCTTTTCTTGTGCATGTTGCATCAAACTTTGGCATTGCTGTAGCACTACCAGACATTTGAACTCTGAAGTGTATCAGCTACAGAGTGTAAAAGGGCATATTTATGTAGTCTGGAAGTGGTAGCAAAGAGAATTGTGATGATTTCCTGCTGATCTTATGAATGCATGTACAAGGTATGATTTTTCTGACGCTGATTTGATAAATGTGAGCTGTTCCGTGTAGCTTCAGACCAGCTTGTTCAATGAAGCTCATTATTACACAGCTGTGAGAGGTTTAAATTTAGATACATTACAGCAAAGGCTACTAGTACATTTACTGATCTCTCTGCAGGAAATATGATGGCAAAGATCAGGAATACTTCTATTTTCTGTGTACGTATATAGAACAACAGAAATATTTTCAGGCCTTTTTGGTTGCACAGATATTAGTGTTAATCTTCCCCCTATTGCTCCAACAAAGTAGTTATATTCAGATACGTATTCTTAAGTTCACCCGGTTTTAGTAGACTATGTACATTTTAATGGAGGCTATTTAATAGTGGAATGAACTATCCTGACAGAGGGTTAAAAAACCCCTTGTATAAATAGTGGAGAGTGGAGTGTTGGGTTTTTTTAACCTGCCTCTGTTGGGAAGCATGGCCAGGTGGACAGCCATTGACAAGAAAATGGGACAGTGTATTTAACACCCAACATTAGTCCCTTGGCCAGAACCATTTCTTCTGTTGAAGAATTGGCAGTGCTTTCCAAAAGTGATGCTCTTCTCTAACAGTACTGTTTAATGCAAGGTTGATAGACTTAATTCTGTTCTTGATTTGATTATGGATAAAGGAATCTATTTTTCACATTGATAATGGTTACATAGGGCTGCATATAGCAGGGTGAGTGCAACACCACATGTGCTTATTCCAGGTGGCCTTTCATACTTTAGAACCTAGACATTTTTACAGGGCAGTATGAAAACAAAACAACATAATGTTTTACAGAGACTGGGAATATCAAGAAGCTGTTACAGGAACTGCTTTTTTTTACTGCAATGAGTTTTTTGGCTAATGAAGATGCTAGCTTTTTTTTTAATTGTTGTTCCTCCAGTAATGATTGTTGACCTTTAAAACATGTTTCAAAGTTCACAGTAGTTAAAGCAATCTCATTGCCCTCTATGGCTTTCTGGGTCACAGCAGCAGGAAAGGCACTCAGGCTACTTGGCCTTTCATTTGGGAATTGTGATTTCATGTAGGCTTCCTGTTCCTGTGAGATGATTGCTCTGAGCTGGCTTCATTCAAAATCAATTATGGAAACAACAAGTTGAGGCTGTCAATGCTTTCAATGTGTTATTCGGTGCCTATTAAGTATTTGTCAGTTTTTTTTATAGACAGTCTGTGAACTTTAAAAATATAAAATGGTTACATTCAGTATAGTGAATTGGGCTTCAGCTAAAGTACTCTTATTAACATTAACTAAATGCCTTTAATATTTAAATAGTATTTTAGACTTTTGAAGTGCTGTACTAACAGTAATTAATTTTCAAAACACCCCTGTACAGTATGGTAGATGAGAAACTTGGTGGCTAGACTCCCATCAGCAGTACTGAGACTGGCCCCACAAGGGTATAAAAAAAATGACTAAACAAGAGCGTTCTAAATTTAAAAAACCATTTAATTTAGTTTAACCTAATTCTCTAGCTCTAACTTTTCTTCATGCAGAACAGTAGATGACTGTGCTTGCTTATAAGAGTCCTGGCCCTACTGGGCATAATGGGACAGTAGTATAAAAGAAACAAGTCTGTGTTTCTTTGTTCCCCCTCTCCCCAAATTATGCTAACTGTTTTTTGCACAAATATATTTAATAGGTTTGCGGTCCCTAGAGAGGGACATTGGAAGGTGTAAAGTTCATAGGTCTGTTTTAAAAAAACATAACAACATAGTTAGTTGATGATAGACCCATTGATGTAATCAAACAAGAATAAAGGAGTGCATATTCACAACAGCTCACAGATAGATTTAAAAGTTTTCTGATCTGCATTTAGGAACAAGATTTCAGAACTTGGCATGAAGAAATTCTTAGCCAGACTATTGAAAGCTGACATCATCCAAACGGGCAGGTTATTTGAAATTTTGATCACTTGCTTAAGAGTGGTTCAGTTCCTAAGAGCCAATGCTGCATCATAAATCAACATTTGTTGAGAGAGGGCCATACCTCTATCACTCGCTCTAACTAGCAACAAGGAAAAAACATTGTTTTCTTGTAAATTAATTAATTTCCAGATTATTACAGCAACCAACCCTTACTTCACCTTCAGTTGTCCATAAACCTACCAATAGCACAAAGTAGGGTAAAAAGAAAAATGAAGGAAATGTTTAAGTTGCTATTCCTTTTAGTGCTACTAAAATGTCTTTGCTTTTTCTCTATTAAAGAAAACATGGGGGAAAAAATTCCTCTGTTTTAGTAGTGGAAAAGAATAACTCTGTCCAACATTTAGTTTCAACTAGTCAGGCTGTTACTCTTCTGAAACTGTACTCTTTCTAAAATGAAGACTTTTTCCTATAAATATTTAAAAAAGTTACCATACATGGTGGCTCTCTGTGGAGCAAGGTGATAATAGCAGTGAATATCAAAGGCAGTTACATACTGGTATTTTTTGTTTAGATTTATTTCTAACCTCTTGGGCTCAGGAAGTCACTGTGTAATTTATCAGGGAAAGGTTTTCCGACACGTAATTTCTTTTCCTTCCAAGTTCGTCTGTGACTCTCAAAGCCACTTCCTCTTCTGTTTCTAAAGGTGCACAGGAAAGCTATGAAGCCTAGCATAATTTTGTTGACTAAAAGGTAGTTTATACATAGTTATTTCTAAATGGTTTTGCAAGGGAGAAAAATGGCATAAAGGCATCTTCCCTCACTTTACTTAATTTTGCCAGCAAGCTTTAGCTTCATGAGAGCTGTCAGAACCTAAGGGCTCATGCAGAATGGCTAAATTGGGAAATCGTGCTCAGGGAAAGAAATATGTGTGTCTGTGGCTGCATGCATGTGTGTGGCTTTTCTTTTAGACCAGCTAATTTCACTCAGTGGGGTAATCAAAGCTGAAAAAGGGAGGTGGAAACTTTCTTTTTAAAGTAAGTCATTAAAAAAAAAAAGATCCAAAACATTTAGTGGATGGAGTTGATGTTTCTGACAAAGACCATCACAACTTAATGGATTTCTATTGAAATCTCATTTCTTTAGCTGGGAAAAGTAATTATATTAGTTACTGTGTGATTTTATTTTTTTTCCCCCCAATATGGTTTAGTAATCCTATATTCTTAGATGGAAATAGGAGAACACAGAAGCCAAGGGGAAAAAAAGTTGGAGGAGGGGGAAATGCGTTCTAATGTGATGTAGAACTGGAGAAATGTTAGATGATTTGGCTACTTACAGCAGAACAAATCTGAAATCTTACAGCAACAAAATACTTGAGGCTCTGAAACTGTAATTCTCGAAATTACAGTGCTGAAAGCCAGTTTGTGCCATTATAGTATTGAATGTTGTTGTGCATGAAAGCATCACTTATAATAGAAAAATGTTACTGAATGTTAGATTCCTGCTGCTACTGTAATTTTCTTCCTTTAGATTATCTTTGTTTGGCTAGATGACTCTTAAGAAAATCTACCAATAAAGCATCATTCATATAAACAAATTTGTTACAGGAATATTTTGTCTTGGAATTCTAAGTGGTAACTTTATCCCATGAGTTAAAGAATCTCTCAGAAATCTAATCAGTCAGTCTTCATCTCCTGAACACTACTTTAAGTTATTGTACCTTTCCCTGGAAATCAGAACTAGGATATTGGCGAACATTTCAGGTTTTCTGGATTAAAAAAAAAAATAAAATAAATCTGGAACAGATCCATTTAAGTTATTTTTCTATAAGACAAGATCTCTTACCCTTAGAAATAAATTGGTAGATTAGACATTGTTAATGCAAAATAAGGAGATTATGAGTTTGCATAATAATTTCCCCTTGGAAGTGAGAATTGAATTCCAAAAGATGATTTCTGTCATCTGACCGTAACCATGACTCCAGAAGGGCTAAGTGGCTGCTTAAACTAAACCATGTCACTTTATTGAGGGTGTTGAGAAGTGGTGTTGTCTGTCTTTCTGATTTTAGCTACTATGTCAGTTTTATTATTGCTAGCCCTGCAGAACAGGTATAGTCATGGGAGGCTGACCTGGTTCATACATCACCCAGAGAATTGCTAATGAAGTTCCAGCTGCCAAATTCTGCCTGCAAATTAAAAGCGTAGCACAGTTTCACCTTGTTTATGTGTCTATTTAATATTCTGCTTTGCCTTTTAATTTCTAATGAATCTGCTTGCTGCTCCAAAGCCTTATTTTGTTTTTATGTTTGGTTCAAGATGGTTGTCCTGTACATTAATTTTCAGTGTTGCTGTTTTGGGCATGGTAGGTGTACGAACCCCTGTGTATGTCTTGTTGAGATTTGTAATGTATAGCACTGCATTATATAAAATGTCACTGCAGTTGGAATCAGCCCACCAAACTTTTGCTCCTAAGTCAAGGCAATATAAGCTTCAAAGGGGAACAGCATGATTTGCAGATCCCTGGTTGATTTTATGGAGTTAACAGTTGGAAAGTGGTAACTTTTTTTTTTGTGAGCACATTTGATATGGATTAGAAGCCTATAAACATAGAACGAAACAGTCATTTTCACATTTGCTTTTCCAAGAGGAAGTGCTCTTTCATTTCTGGTTAAATGGCATGTAATTAAACAACTGTGACAGATGAGGGAATATATCTATGTCCAATTATGAATTCCTCTGTTTTATGAATATGAGCTGTGATTGCAGCCATCAGTGTGGATTAGAACTTCCATTTTGTACCAGAAAATAGGCCATGCCTGTGGACCTAAAAAAAGGGACATACAGGGAGTTGTAATCAATAGGTGGCTGTAAGTTTGTAGGACATGGGTTGTTCAAGGTAGTAATTTTTTTTTACCTAATTTCTATCCCTTTTGGGCTCCAGCATGGGAAATCCTAACAGAAGAGCAGCGACAATGAAAGGTATGTTAGACTGCTTTTAAAGAGAGATGCTGTCATAACACAGGTGTTCTAGAGCTGGAATCCAGCAGCTCTGCCAGGGAAATGGGGGCAGACAGAAACTGGCTTCCCTGAATTCTAGTTCTAGGTAACAACCTCACAGTCTCTTTGTATCTTGTCTTTCCTTCTCCTCTCAAGTTAATCATGAGTTTGATAAAGGGAACGGATGAAGTTTGAGCGATTTAGGATTAGTTCTGGCATCAGAGATTGGATTTCACAGTTCAAGGAAGGGGGTGGGAGCTAAGCAGTGGCTGAGTTCTGCCCCATCCAGCCTGATGGGAACATGCAAGATTCGTTGCACTTGCGCAGTTCTCCAAAATTAATACTCTCCACTAGAAAGACTGTAGCAAAAATCTTCTTCCGCTTTCCCTCCTTGACCTCAGCTGATAAAATGAGTAACAAAATGGTGCTAGGTAGGTCTTTGGTACTCATTTTATCAGCTGAGGTCAAGGAAGGAAATCAGTTAGGTTTTAGGAAATCAGTTGCAATACAATAAGGATTTCACTTTTATATGAGAGCTTCTTCATTTTATATAATCTAATTAATTATCATAATCTCTGACTTCTTTATCTCTGCAGTACAGAGCTTTGCAACATCTTCATCACTATAGCTCCATACCTGTAAAAATAGTTCAAATCTTATTACTGGTAAGTGTTGCTCTTTCTGAATTGTTGCTACTTCTCTACTGGAATATTTCTGGCTATATACAAAGAACAGTTTATCCATTTAAGCAAGGTTTTCTGTACTAATGCTAAGTAGGCAAAGCACTGAAATGCCCATTGTACAATATTGTATTTAGAGAGACATCATTCTGTATTTGTGAGAGTTTCAGAAGTGGTGGGGGAACATGCCAATATTTGAACACTCTATTTATTTTTCCTATAAATTCACTCTTCTAAAGCCAAGGCATAATTTACATATATATCAACACCAATGACCAACTTTGTCTTCTTTCAAATCACGGATATCTGGGAGTATATAATTAGACCTGATCTGAATGGCAGGGATGAAAAGGGCTCTACACTCACAAGTCCATTTGTATAGTAGTTTGTATATCACACCAATGAAGTTCTTTATCTCCCACAACTGGAAAAAAAAAATAAAAAAATCTGTGCTTATAATTTCCTAGTAGAAAAAAACCCAGAAGCCTAAAACTAAAAAGCCTAATTATAATTAATTGAAAAGGTTTTCTGCAGAAGCTAGTGGCAGTGATTTGCATAAATTCTCATTAAGGTGAATAATATATTTTCTTCAAGATCCATTAAACAAGCTTTAATCAGTTGAGCTAGAAAAACATCACCATGAAACTTCAGTTTGAAAGTAATTACACAGCATCTAAAATAAGTTCTGAAAAATTACACAAATGTATCCAAGAGACATCAGCATCCTTCAGACAGCAAGAAGCCATGTAATAAATACCAAGAGGAAGGGTGGATTGTTGTTCCTGCCCGTAAGTTAATTCCACAAAGACAAAACATGCCTGGTGGGAAGGAAGTCTTGTGTCGCCAGCACAGTGGGGTGTCCTACTGGAGTGAGGTATCTGCAAACTAGTTTTTGTGTTAGTTTCAAGAAGAGAACATGATGAACTGGCAGGTATGGGACAAGCTGCCATACCTACCACCTCTACCTTATGTACTGGATACCCTACTACAGGTTAGGTTTCTTCTTTTTTAAACAAGCTAAGGTGGCCATTAAAACATTTGTTTACATATGAAACCTAAACATTTTTGTATGTTTCTATCCACTTTTACTTTTCAAGAGCAATTCAGATGCAGTCTTTGGAAGCATTGCTTTGACCCTGTGTTTAATGAATGACTTTCCATTCTGAGTAAGGCAATTTGGTGACAGGAGCCATGTGAAATTCAGTTTAAGCAACCATTATCTTCTTTTAGCAGTCTTTTGGGTGCCAGGAAAGGTGGAGTGGCAGAACTCAGAGTTTCTGCTGTTCTTGGCAATGTTTTACTCTATTTAAGGCCATAAAGAAATGAGCACTTAAAACCAAAATAATCTACAAATAAATGCTAATTCTGTTTTATGAATTGATTTTTATTATTGTTGAGAGGTACACTGGATTCCTTCATCAGCATCTAGTGAGCAATCGTGCTTTTTTATCCTTTTCTGTTGCAGGACCCAAATTTAAAGCTTTAGTTGTTAGCACTGAATCAACTTTCTAAAGCAGCAGTTGCTAAATTGCAGTGTACGTGTATACATGCTTGTATAGTTTATGGCCGTTCAAAGTGGTAGTTGGCCAGGCTGGAAATGGTACCGCTGGAATTGGTACCTGCCAACCTTCATTGTGGTCAAAGAAAAAAATAATCCAAATTTCGTCCCTGCTCTAGAACATTTTGCTTGCTGCTTTCATTTGATGTGTAAAGTCTAAAATGGAGAGATGAAGCCATGAATTCCAGGATGGATCAGGTTGGCTGCTATTAGGAAGTTCTAAAAACTTTGTTCAGTGTGTACCAATTTAACACTTGAGGTCTTTGAGGGAGACCTTTTATGATAAAAAGCGTTACCACTTGCAAGAAAATAGAGCAGTAAGTATAGCTTTTGTATTATGTGTGCTAGCAAGTTTGACTCCTATTTTCCCCTGCTCATTGTTAGGCATAGCATTTTTTTCCTTGTGAATTTGTTTTATTCAAGAGTGCTTAGCTGTACAGGTAGATATAGGACACACTGATATTTTCTTGTGTTATGGGAAAACAAAGTTTTAAGCTTCTGAAAGAAAATGTGATTCATGATTACTTTTGTGGCTCTGGAGTCCAGATTAAGAAACTGTTTATTTGTTAGCAGGGTGTCCTTAAGACTACTGGGAAATGCGAGTTATTTTTGAATGTTCAAATCAGAATTTGTTTCTAATGTCCCCACATCATTGTGATATTCCTGATTCTGAGTCATCTGTACAGTTTCTTTCTGTGACCCTGGAGAAGAAAGGGAAAGAGAGTCTCTTTCATTTATTTATTTATTTATAAAAATACTTTACAGCATGGTGACCTGAAGTACTTTCTTTGTTTTCTGATAATTGCCACCATTATTCCTTATTTTATTATATTGGACAGTTTGTGTTTTAGTGTGTATTTCTTTTGGCTTTGTGACAGCATTTAATATCTTTATCTTGTTGTTGTAATTAAACTGCACCCAAAATGTTGCATGACTCATCTGTATAGGAAAATACACAGTAAAATAAAACACTCCACATAAACTCTGTTTTGATGTTTTTTCCCCATCGCTTCAAATTTTGATGCTTTTACATCTTGTTTAAAGAGTTAGTATCCCAAGGCTGACTGGTGTATACTAAGATTGGGCTGAATAGTTCCTTTAAATATTATAGGAGGTCTATAAGTGATGGGTGGCCCAAAACCCAAAGTCACTGTTCTATTCAAATAAACACACAAAGAAAGTATGTGCAAGACCTTTAACTCTTACAGGAGCCTGGCTGCGTGCCATGCTTCTGACTTAATGGAATGGCTGGTTCCAGGGTTGCCTGGGGCCACAACCACAAATAAGCATATATATCTCTGAGGTCACTGAAACCAATTTTATTATTTTCATAGCTATTGGAAATAAGTCACCTAGCTTGATTTATACATAAAATTGCAGAATATCATCCTTCAGAAGTGACCTTTTACTTTAAACTTTTATCTGTTTGGTTGGCCTATAATATTGAAATAACAGCAGCTTGTGTGTCTAGAAATACTATTTTATCTTTCTCAGTAGTTGATGGTTAAGTACTCACTGTAAGTTGGAGATTCAGGTTGAATGTTTTCATCTGAAATGATCCTCATACTCAGCACCACTGTAGTTCCCAGTTAGACTCAGTCCAGTTTCCTGGGGCAGGATTTCCAACTCTCACCAAGTTTGAAAATGTGATCGTGAGTTTTTGGGTTTCCTGTGGGCTCTCAGTGTCTCTTGTAAGTAGCTGCCTCTGTTCCACACTGATTTCTATAGGCTTTTATCCTACAAGCCTAGAATTGAGAAGGAGCTAGAAGAGGGGATGATGAAGTTGATTTGAATGAGGTATGTATGGCTGATTACATACATGATCTGGGTAATTTTTTCTAAAATAGTTGGATAGCAGTATCTTGCTATCTCAGTATTTCTTCATATTTCATTAAAAGAACATGTCAGTCTACACTGAAATATTCATATGCCTTCAGTGATACATTGCCTTAGTGGATGGGATGTGTAGGCTTGATAGCCATATTATTTATTGGTTATAAATCAAAATTAATTTCTCAGTGTCTTTCTGTGTGCCACAGCATGTTAGGAACCTGGGAAATATGTGATGCATACACATCATTGCATTATTACAAACAACTAATTTCCTGTGGTGAGAAATAAATCTTGAATTCCCGATGACTTTGTAGCAGTATCAGTGTGGATCCTCCAAAAAGAAACAAGACTCACAGAGCAGAAACTGCTTATTCCTTATGTTACTCTAGATTGCTTTTGTTATGCAGAAATAAAGACATCCATTTTATATGGTCTGGCAAACTATAATTTTCTTCATTAAACTTTCAGTGGCTTGTAATGCCATGGGAGACAGCAAAGAGGGAGCCTGGACTCTGAGGAAGTACCCTTCCCCGGCTTTGTAGGTAATAGGTATGCACTGTGGTTTATGCAAAGCTTCAGACAGACTGCTGCTCTCTGGGTAAAAAATACGGCATTACAATACTTCTCCTGAAATGATGTATATGAAACACATATAGATCCTTAGTAGAAAACAGACTGGGTTCAGTCTCAGTCACGTGAGGCTGAAGCTTCTTTTCTCCAAGGTGAAATTCTGTATTTCTTCCATCCTTTTGTGAGAAACTGAGGTACTTGTCAACAAATGCAACAGCACAGTACCCACTGTTTGTTTTTTTTTTAAATCTGGAAGTGCAGACTGACCTCTCCAGGGAGCCTGTTCTCTGGCCTATTTGGGTCATCTTCATTGCACTGGCTTGTATGTGTTTCTCTTAATCGATGCATGATTTCTTTGCGTCATACCCCATGTATGAAATTTCTTCTTATTGTGATCTCAACCAGTCCTACTTCATTGAATGGAGAAGGCAAAATTATTGCTGTCTGTTAGCAATGCTGGTATTTGGAGAGGGGACTTACAATTTCTGTCTTAATAAAATACTACACATGAATTGTTTCCCCATAAACCATTTCTGTGTTTATAAACTACTGAAAGAATCAAACTGGTCTGTTCCCCCCCAGCCCCCCAACCTTTCATAAACCTTAGGTTCGATCAGCTTTCCTCTATATGTCTCTTTAGGCAGAACTTACAGCTGCCATTGTCTAAAGGCCAGAGTTCTGAAATACCGTAACCTTTTGTGGCACTCAGGTTTCTTGGCTACCAGGAAAAATTCAGTCCTCTGTTGTGCTGCTGTCAAGGATGGCTGGACTTAAATGTTCCAGTAGGGAAGTTAACCCCAGCAGTTAAAAATAGGTTTGATCTTCCAGTAGATCTTCAGACCTTCATATTTTAGATGGATACTTCATAGGAAAATTAAAGGTGCTTAAGAAACAAAATAAATAAGATGGCATGCAGATCACTAGTGGAGAAAAGTGAAAACAGTTGGGTAGCATAGAATTGGAGAAACTTGAAAATCTGGCACTGTTTCAGTTCAACACTAGCTGCTTTTTGTAGTTCATCTTGACTTGGCTGAGCTGTAATGGTATTGTCAGGAAGGTTGATCAGGTATGTGATTCTGGCAATGGCTTCACTTTACCTGAATTATTGTCTAGGATCCTTTTTGCTTACTGCTGGCCTCCAGCAGCTGCTCTAAAAGATAGAAATGAAATGGTTTCTAGTTGTTCTGTTTTTGTGCTTGGAAGTGAAAAGTCTCCTGAAAGGCTGTAAAAGCTTACGCCAATTGCACTTGATTGTAAAACCTTACTGGTTTCAGTGATGTAAATTGGAGATTATTCCGATACTAAAGTGGATTAATGCTAATGTAGCAGAAAGAAGAATTTGATCCTGCATGTTCTGATAACATAATTCGACTAATTTGTCATTTCCTGGCTTTTTAGCTCAGTTTTTGACAGCATCCAGTAAAATCCTTGAAAGTATGCTTGGTGCGGACTTGCATGTAATGGCAACTATAAAAACAATATTTTATTTTACAAAATAGCTGTGATTAGTCCTTTCAATGTCACTCCCAAACTGCTGCTTACTAACTGGGTGCACTTAACCATGGAATTAAGAGAAATAAAGTTTCTTTTAAATACTGCTATGTTTTCAATTTCTAGTGTTGCACAATTGCTATGGCATGCCACAAAACTTTGGTTTACTCTAGTGAGTCCCTGCATGTGGATAAGCTGTTGAGGCACAAAGATGAAACAAACCAGTAAAACTCATTTCAGCCTTCTTCAGTAGGAGCAACACCTTCCAAATGGGTGGGTGCCAGTCTGCTCTGTTGCAATACATTTGTGAAGGGCATCCCACAGTGCTCCTGCCAAGAAGTTGGAGAGCTGGAAAGAGCATAGTTCATTCATCCAGGTCTGTGCTGAACAATGACTCTATTCACTAGAAGTTGTGACATGTTTGAGGGACTAAATATGGTTTTTAATTATCTCAGTTGTTTTACTTTTTGGTAGAATTTAGTTTTCATAAAAATTGGTTTTGTCATAAGTGTGTAGCAAGTTCCATTATTATTTTTTATTTTTTTTCTACTAAACTATAAAAATGTTTTCAGGAATTTGTCTGGCTCATCTATGGCAATGCCTGAGGATGAAGTCTAACTCTGTCCATCACAAATGCTTTCTAGGCAGATTTCAGCCCCTCTATATATTCTGTAGGAATTTTGTTTAATAGGAATCTGAGAAGGAAAAGTGCTGCACTATTATTTAATTTCGAATCCTCTGAGAGGTACTTTAAATATTTTGGTTGATTCACTCATGAGTAAACTATCATCACAGAGAAATGTAAGCCTTGGTTTTTCTCTCAAGTATATGTTAACATTCTTGCTGCTTTTTCCATCAAGTTAAGCTTGCTTTGTTTTGTGTGTTTCCTTAGACTATTTCACTGAAATGCCAGTACATCACCTTTGGTTCATGATTGTGTAAATGGAGTTTGGACCTGAAACAGAATGAATTGTTTATTTTTGTTTGTTTGCTTGGTGGGGTTTTTTTGTTTTTTTTTTTTAATTTTCAGAGAGGATTCCCTTGCCCTCCTAATGCTGTTTAGTGTCTGGCTGTAAGTAGGGTTATGACCACAATCACCTTTGACTGCATATCAGAGAAATTGGTAATCTAGACTAGGTAGATACTAATGATTTTGAAGACCAATTACATCTGTTCGGTACCTTAGACAAGACTGATTTTAGGGAAGACAAAATTTAAGTCTTGTGTTTTCACTTACCCCTTTATTTGGAAGCTACTGTCTAAAAAGGATACCTTTTATAGTGTGTTAATGCATTTGTGAGCAATCTTTCATGTATGTAATTAAGCAACTTTTGAGGGAAGTTATACTAAAGATGGACAACCCCTCAAGAAAAAGATACCTAGGAGTTCTAGTTTCTTGCCAGAAAAAATAGTCTTTTAAGGCCTCAGCAGAAGATACCAAAATATGCTTAACCTAATTGGAAAATGCTTATTCTGTACAATATTATTTTTTTTTAGAAAAAAACCACAAATCTGATAGCATGATATTCTTTGGATAGGAAAAACAATGAGGGATGTACAATTGGTTGTGTGTCAGAACATCAGTTTTATGCATTTATGCATCTTATGGTGGGGCTGAAGGGAGGGAAGAGGAGACTTTTTTTGAAGATGGGAGAATTTTGGGTGGGCACAAATTCCACAGCTGATGGTTTGTAGTGTGGTGGGGTTTGTGCTTGGCAGTTGTGTGGATATGAAAGCCAGGGTGAATCTGATTGCTCTCTGAATCACTTGAATCTTATGGTGAAAAGCTTGAACATGACCAATGATAGCTGGGTCAGGGATCGTTTTGGGTTGTTTTTTTTTTTCCTCTCTCCCTCAATAAGGACATTTCTTCAGTATGAGTGCTAAAGCCAGTATAAAGCTTAAATTGACTTTTGTGGATATACATACACCAAATTGTTTTTGCTAAATAGATTTTGAATCTTTCAGTTGAATCAGTAAAAGTTTTAAGTTTAGAGAAGACTTTGTTAAGGAAGGGTTTTTTGGGTGCTTACATAACAGGCTTGAAAAAAGGAACTTACAAAAAACAACTCAGTGCTTTTTGTTAATCCCCCCCTCCTCCCCAGCCATTCACTCCCATCCAAAAACAACAACATCCAAACATCATCCAAAAAACAACAACAAAAAGATGTATATTACGTTTTGGTTCAGTAGTTTCTCCTCTACTCATTATTTCTATGTTTGTGTGTACATGTTCCTGGGTGTCCTCTTCAATGCTTCGCTAAAAATAAGTCAGAGTGCTGCCTAAAAATTCTTTCAGGCTTTAAATTTAGAGTGCGCAAGAGGCATGGGTTTAGGCATAATTATGTACAATCTTCTTGAACTTTCTGAAAAGGTTGTGTCAAAAAATAGATTGAATGGGGGAAAAAAAAAGGTAATTTTTCAAAAATAAAATTACTGAGTTTTTCCTGAGTATAGTTTGCCAGCATACTGGAAAGAATAGAGAAGTCCGTAGTCATGGGACTGATATATGACTGATAAACTCTGTGCTGTAGTGGTACACTATGTGCCTCCGTTTTCAGATAATGGTTTAAGATGTGTGTGTCTTGGAAAGGCTTTATGTCTATTCAGAAGGTAGTTTGTCAAAAAAAGTAGTTTAATATCCATACTATTAATCTGGTTAAGAAGATCAACATGTCTACTCTAACTACTGTATTCTCAGGACTTAAAATATCTATCCTTGTAATGCTGTGAGCTGCTGTATGGTGAAATGGCAAAAATTATTTATGTTTTATTTTTTCAAAGGAAAGTGGGGAAGAGAAATAGTATAGTGCCATATTCTACTGCAGAACAGTAAATCTAATAAGGCCTGCTGGGCCCACTTTTGTCATCTAAAATAGGTTTGAAAAGGGCAGCAGAGGTTTCAACTGTGAATTCTGACCATGCTTCAGAAGCTGGTATTACATGTATATATATATTTCTATAAAATAAACAAATCATGAGTTGTTGCCAGGCAGTATTTTGGCAGTGAAGAATATTTTAAAGAATAACTTTGAATACGTATTTGAAAAAACATGTTATCAGCTAAATATGAAGTACCTTGAAGTCTTAGGGGAACAGAACTAGCAATTTTGTGTTGTATGGTGTAGTCAGGAGTGAAGTTAGCTTATGAAACAGCTGTGAGAACAGCAGAAAGCATTTTCTGGTTTAAGAATTTAGGTATTTTTTTCAAAAAATGTTTCTTCATGGACCTACTGTACATGCTGTGGTGAAGAAACTCGGGGAGCAGACAAAGACAGGAGTCCTTCTGCTCCTTCTGAGAGAAAACTGATGGTATCCCATTGTTCAGCATCAGAAAATGTAAATCATTTCTCTCACTTCTCTCCAGTGTGCATCTTTTACCTGTGCATGAATAATCAAATTGTACTATGCCAGGCAGTTGGTGTTGATTAAGGTTTCAGGTTTCACACAATCCATCTTTCAGTGCTTTTTGTCAGGATAAAGCTTAAACTGAGAGGGAGAGAGGTGCACTTAAGGTTAATATTAAGGCCAGATTCTTTCCACATATGAGGGCGCCCTTAGAAATGAAAAGACATATACTGAAGAGAAAGCCTTTATAGTTAGCTTTCAAAATATTTATGTTGTGGGTGGAAAAGGTTTTTCAAACCATCTCAACCTTCTTGTAACCAAAATGTTTTGAACCCTTAGTTACTTTAAGCTTTCCAATCTCTTTTAGTCAATGAGAAAATCAATACATGCAGCATACTTCAGTGTAGTTAAGGCAGTGCCCAACAGCATTCAGTGCTACACATAACTACTGCCATTGCTTCCTTCTTCCAAGTAACACCATACATCTTCAGTTGCAAAGGTATGAAGTCGAAGTCTGCAGCTGATGGGCTGCTGGATCATAGCCTACTTGTGTACAAAGTCAAACCACAGCTAATAGTCATTGATGGAAATAAAAAGGAACAAGTTACCTTGCTTAGATGTCCTTTTTTATTGCATTCTGCAAATTTATGTTGCTTATTTTAGAAGGTCAATTCCTTTAAAAGGCATTATGCAGCTTAGAAAATCTTAGAAAGTCTGTATGACCTTATACTGTGGTATAGGACCATAACTTTTGTCTGTGATTTTGTTGTTTGTTTTCTGGAGGGTTTTTTCCATTTTTCCGTTCCGTTTGACAGCAGTTGCAAACATGTGAGGATATAGTTATAGTTGTCTCACTCATCCATCATTCCATTCTGCTTATATCTAATTCAGGAAACTCTCACCCAAATCAGTTTTATGACTAAAACACTACTTACATCCTGTTATTTATAACAGGTACTAAACTGAAGTTGAGTACGAAGTTACTGCTATAGGACAGTAATAGTCCAAATTCTATATCCAATATTATAATTTGTTAATATATTCTGAGGCCCTAGACTAATTATGTACTCAGCTAATAGCTGTCACTAGCAGTTACGCAGGATAGGAATATTATATTGAAATATACATATTGTCTTCAGTGTTTGATCTCGGAGTTTGATGCATTCAGGTATTTCAATACAGTTAGAAAAAGGCAATACTATTGGCAGAAATTAACTGGGTGCTAGATTACTAGAGTGTTATTTCCCTTTTGTGATGTTAGGTTTTCCTTTAATTAATTTAAAATATGATTTGAACCTAGGTGTTTCCTTCAATTTGTTTGGTACATGTAGTTGTATTCTCAGAGTGTCGCCAGCAACTCAGGATCCTATATATCGCTTAACTAGTTGTTACACAGTATTTCCCATCTGAAAACAGCTGAGTTATTAAGCTGTTCCCTAGAGATTCACCTAAGAAAATCTGTTCTTAAGAGAAACTGAAAGCTGCAACTTGAAACCCTGAGGATGCACATAATTTGGTCTCCTGCAGGTGTCCCTAGTTGATATACAATATAGAGATCTTATTTTTTTTGAGAAGTGGCATGGATGAAACTTCACTGCTTGCGGATTTGTGGATAAATTCCACTTTCACAACTGCTGAGAAGGAATGAACTTTAATACAGAACATGTAAAACATAATTGCCACCAGAAATGTACCAGAATGGCAACTAGTTGCTTTGAGTCTTTAATTAAACATTTAAATGAATGTGTTTTAATGTGCTTATGCTTATTACTTTAAGACATCTTGACATACTACATAGTATTTCCTGATTTTTCTTTATACTGTCAATACAATCTACATGTATATTCTAGTCTGTGGGCAAGTATGAGTATTGTCCAGAGTAAGACAAGCTCTACTTGCCTGCTGTCTGATCATGCACCTGCCTAACACAGGGCCTGTAAGTAGTTTGGAGGGTCGACTCAGCTGCTGCATGTTTTGGGAATGTGAAGCTGTTTGTACTGTAAAACATATTCTCTGGCTTTGTTTTCAGTCTTGTTGTCTATACAACAACATACAATCTTGAAAGCATCCTTAGGATGACTTGTTAAGATCCACTGTAAAAATACTCTAGGGTGCTTTTCCATTGCTATTTATGAAAAAGGAGTAAATTAATAATATTTGAAAATGATCTTAAGGAATACAACGAAGAACCTCCAGGTAGAGAATCGCCAGTCTATCACTGCGTATCTATTTTGTGTGAGAGAGGGCTGGTCAGTGGCTTCCTGTGTGCACGTTTGGGAGTTCTCCTTTTTCTTTAAAATATGTTCTTTACTTCAAACGCTGATGTTCATTTTCAGCATATGGGGACCATTAGCAATATTGAAGCTGGACATAAGGCTTAACGTGTTAAATCACTTTAGAATGTTGCATCTGTTTTTTTACCCTGGTGTTAACACCTGGATCAGTTTAGCACTAGCGCAGAAGTTTAGGACATATTTAGCTGTTAATTTTAAAAACATATGTGTTTTGTTTTTTTTTTTTGTCTGTTTGTGCGTGCCTATGTGAACTGCTGGAACTCTGGCATTTTTTAGTTTGATGAAAAAAATCTTACTGAATTGCATTCAAGGTGTGTACTGACCTAGGCAAATAAGTGGTTTATGGCAGGAGGCTGAATGATTCTTTTGAGTGGATTAGAAATTAAGATTCTGCCTTTACAGCTTTTGTCTTTCTTCAGACTTCAGTTTCTGAAGAATTGATAGCTGACTCTGATTCCTTTTTTCCTTCCTCTCAAACCCATCTATTTGTTGTACACTGAATAAGATATCCCACTCTCCCGGGATGCGTGAAATGGGCAGGCATTAAAAATTGAAGAAAGCAAGTTCCCTGACTGAGTCTGCAACCCTTATCAGAGGCTGCTTGAAAGTAAAAATGCCGATTGTGTTGGAGCTTTGAAAAATGACTTTCCCTGGTGACCCGCTGCCTTTTAGCAAGAGCAGAGTTTACGGCTCTGTTTGAGTGATGAGTGCAGTTGGAGAGTTTCTCTTGTTATGCCCATTAGCAAGATTGGACTAATCTGCGGGATGTAACCTGAAGGTAAACTGTGAGTGAAGGAGAAGACAAGGCTAATAAGGCATTTTGTAGTTTCCTTTATCCTAGAGTCTTTCCCAGAGCCAGCAATTAATATTATTTTCTATCTGTGGTGAGCCCTGGTGGCTGCCAGCACAAGAGGCTTTACAAAGGACATGTCAGCAGTACCTGCCAGGCTGTGAAGAGGGACTGCTTTCAAAATTGCCATTGAAATTGGCAACTAAGCATCAATACTGCAGCAGAGTTAACAGCTTGTTAATTTAGTAATTAAAGAAAATCAAGGCCTTGCTGCAGCCAGGAGCAGGGCAGTCAGAGGGCGGCCCCAGCCCTGGGCATTGGGCACCTCCCTGGGGACGCAGACAGGCTGGGATGTGGGTGGACCTGGCTCAGTGAGGCCCATGGCCGGGCTGTGCAGGGCTGTGGGGAGCTGAGACTGGCCCTGCTGCAGTGTCACCTGGGGGGCTGACATGGGCTCCTGGGCCATGGACAGGATGGGGGAGCCTTGGGAGGGGGGTCAGGGCTGTCAAAGCTTATTAGTGCGCTCAGGGCCCTGACAGGAGCAATTTAGTACTGTTTATTTTTATCCTTTTATTTTATTAGACACAGAGCTGCTATTTCTCTCCCTTTCACGGAGGTAAACATTTCACTTTGTGTTTTTTCTTGCCAGTGTTGCTAGACAGCCAGGCTAGGGATGCAGATGGGCACGGCCCTGGCTGGCTATGCATGGGCTGGACTCAGCCCTCAGGCTGTTTTGGTCTGACCTGCAGTGACGGTGTCCAGGCTGTTGTCCTTTGCGTTACTGAAGACCTTGTTCACTTTTACTTTTGAGGGCAAAATGACACAGAGCTGCCTGGCTCCGTTATCTCAGATGCTCTTATCCCTGCATGCTGTCCACCTGCACAGTCAAGTCTAATGTTGGACAAGTGTGTTTTTTGTTACATGTTGTAATGTGGAACAGAGTAGTTCTTGAACATTAACAAGCAACCTATGCAAGACATGCTGCTTTGCTTTGTTCTTGTATTAGACTTTTCTAATAACCCAAAGCATTAGCTAGACTTTTAATTTTTCTTTTACTTTCAAACATTTAGCAAAAAAGTAGCAATATGGAAATAACTCTTTAACTTTATTTAAAATATTGACTCAGTGACTAGAACGTTTGACCTGACTGAACCACTAAGCTGGAACTGGCAGCTTCTGTTTTTTTCATGGTGTCTGGCAGATACAAGATTCTATTGCCTTTACACGCATGAGAAACTAGGAGTATTTCAGAATTGCCTGCTGAAATCTGTACCCAAATACATGGTGATTAATACTGTATCTTCCTTTTGATTTTTTGTTACTGGGTTTGTTTGGTTTTGTTTTTCTGGGGGGAAGGAGTGGGAAGTGGTGGGGGTTTTTGTGTGTTTTGGTTTTGTGGTTTTTTTTCTTTTAATATGCACAGAATGGAATGAGAAAGGATTACAGTTGCATCAGATTTGTTGCTAAGGCTGTAAATAAAATTTGGCTGAATTAATGCCTTCAGAATGTACGATAGGCTTCTTTGTGATTTGGAGAAAAGCAGTTTGCTTTTGCTGGGGAGCAGTCCAATATGGAGTATGTGCTGCATCAAAATGATCGGCTGAGGGAGAGGGCTGGTCTCTCTTCCTAACAAGTGTAGCAGCATAGCGTGGAGTTGTTTTACACGTGCACTGATAGCTGTAGTTCTGTTTGTTTTTTTTCTAAAGTGGTTGCATGGCTTCATGTATTGGAAAATTTTCAGAAAGTATTTTCAAGTATTGGAAAATGTTCAAAACTTGCAAAAGATAAAACAAAAGCTGCCCTTTCCTAGGAACAACCTGCGCACCATCTAGGCTCTTAGTAGCAGAATGCTCTGCCTCAGGGGAGGGCAGCTGTACTGACAATATTACTGCCACTTATTTTCTTAATATTTCCCCAAGAACAAACTCTCCTGCAGTTCAAGGTTTCAAGTCTAAATCCTGACATCTGATTGGCTTTCTTAGCGTTTGGGAGTCTGTACTCTAACATACTGTGTTTTTCTCAGAGGAAGGACTCTTTCTAACCTAACACCTGCTTTATTTTTGCTGAATTCCTGATTTTCTGATAGTAGTTCTGAGGGTGATACTACAAACTGAAATCACAAACAGAGGAATTAGATTTCAGGAAAGGACTGACATGGAAGGACAAGATAAATAATGTGAAAACAAAGATCTTGTTTTCTTCCAGTGTTCTTTTGTGACTGGACTAAAATTAGAAAAATGTGTGTGGGGTTGGGAAAACAAATACAAGCAACCTGATCCACTGCAGAAGCAGAAGTCAGAATGAAAATTTTCAAGTATTCTCGAAAGCATCATCAGATCTTTAAAGGATTTAAGCTGACCTCTCCATAACCTCCATATGCTCAGAGACAAAAGGACATGCGGAGAGGAAGCATGTCTGAATGCATTACAGCAATGTGCTCTGGACAATGGAAATGCTGTGCTGCGTGGTATTTAGAGTATTTGCATGGAGATTCAGTGGCACAGTATATCAGCATCTGGGCATTTTTCTTTACAGAACAAGACAACATTCCTGAAACTAATATCATTTTAAAAATGGGATTTGGATGCAGGTTTCAAGGGGAATGGAGAATACGAGTGGAGTCTTGGAGTATGAGTTACAGTAATGCATTTCAAAGACACACTTTTTTTCCTCATCTGAATTGAAAATTGTTAATTATGGGAAGATACTTACTGGAAAGGCAGAAAGAGGGAATGAGTAAAGAATTAAATGTAGATCATATCTCTTGTTTAATATTTTTAATAGAAGAGTCCTGAGCCGCCTGAATTCTTAATTTCCCTGGTAAAGTAAATGCTAAATGAGTTAAGCTCAGTAGCAACAACAATGCATTTTTAAAGAATTGCTTAAATACAATGTCAGTTATGAAGGCAAGTAACTAATTACATTCTAGTCAGCTTTTTGCACTAAGCAGGTCTCACACCTTCTCCCACAGCATACATTTTAAATGCAAATGATTGGATTTGTACAAACGTTATAGGGGACAGATTTTTACAGTACCGAATTGGACATGGAGACTGCTAATGGTTGGCACCAGTCTTTGCCAGGATGGTTGGAAACATAAATGCGGAAAGCTGCAACATTTTATTTTTTTTTTTGCAATCAAGCTGACACAGGCTTGAATTCATAAGCTAATACAACCTATTTTTTTTTTTCTCAATTTTAAATACAAGAAATTTAAAAAGAAGGTATATTTTAATCTGTAAAATATTCTGCTGTCTGTAGTGAGCAAGGTGTTAGCAGAAAATGTTGTCAGTCAAAATCCATATGAGACAGTTGTGGGAGTGCCCCATGCAGCATCGGAGATTTGCATGGTCTTACAGACTTCTGTATTTATTGTTCATCCATGTCAGTGAGATTCATTCCAACATCTAAATTAAAATTTCAGTATAAAAGGCCAGTTGGGGTTTTAGTTCTGAATTACTGGAGGATCCGTTGTTTCAACAATAAAGTTTGTCAGTTTTTCATATTTCTTTTACATTTTAATTATAACTCATCAAATCTTAACCGATTATTCCTGGGTTAGACTCAGAGAATGTCACTGAAGGGTGTTTTAATTTAATGGAAGCAGTGTAACATCTGTTTCTAATGTTTTAAAAGCCAATTTATATGGAAATTTTGCTTTAGTGGGAAGTCAATAGATACATAGTTTTCTAACACCTCTTATTAAAATTCAAAACTTGAATTAAAGCACCACCAAAGCAATGCCATTCTTTCTTGTGGTAGCAGTGTGATTGCATTTTCACAGCCTTTCATTTGTACCCTTTTCCTCCTGTTGAAATGAAGTTTTTGTTTGTCTTTTGTAGTCGAGCTATCAAGACAAACCAGGACCTTCTTCCTGAGACACCGTGGACCCATATCTTCTACAATGACTTTTGGGGGACACTGCTCACTCACAGTGGGAGCCACAAGTCCTATAGACCTCTCTGCACGCTCTCCTTCCGCATCAACCATGCTGTTGGAGGAATGGACCCATGGGGCTACCACCTTGTAAATGTCCTATTACATGCTGCAGTCACAGGCCTTTTCACAAACTTCTCCAGGATCCTGTTTGGGGATGGGTACTGGACCTTGATAGCAGGTCTGCTGTTTGCATCTCATCCGATCCACACAGAAGCCGTAGCAGGGATTGTAGGTAGGGCAGACATTGGAGCCTGCCTCTTCTTTCTGCTTTCCCTGATGTGTTATGTGAAGCACTGCTCTACTAGAGGTTCCTCACCAAGTACTTGGGGCTGGATCTTGGGAGCAGGGCTCTGTGCAGGATGCAGCATGCTGTGGAAGGAACAAGGAGTGACTGTTCTGGCCATTTCAGCTGTGTACGATATCTTTGTATTTCATCGCCTGAAAATGCATCAGATCATTCCTGCTTTATACAAGGTGAGTCTTCTTTCCCATAAGCTCTTTGTAAGCCACCAATCACTGCTAAACCAATGCTAAATGAGCTTTCAAGCATACTATAATTCTTAGTAGTTTAGTCAGCTCCCCAAAATAAGCACAGATGTCTAATGCTGAGAGAACATTTAAAGCAGTTTAGTATGAGATTTTTACATTTTGTTTAAACAATGTGTTATTATCCATCCATTGCTATTACCTGACACCAGGGATGTATTTTTTCAATTACTTTCCTTGCTTCCAGCAGCTCCTTCTGCATTCTGTTTTCTATTGAGCACTGGATGCCTTTTGCAAAGAGTTCATTCACGCTCTTATCCTCTTGTATCTTGCAAACTCAGCTTAGTTTGGTGTGCAAGTGCTGATACCATCTACATGCTCCCTGAGGCAAAGGTAGAGCTCTTATTGTTCGGGTTTAACATATGCGTAGGACCTAGGTGTGTGCCTTTGGTATGTCTTTTTTCTCCCCATAGTAGGAGCTATGACTCAAGTGTATTGCTGCCTTAACAAAATATTTTTCATTTTTTAACTTATTGCCCAAGAACAAGCAAGTAAAGTAAACAAACAAACAAGCCCATGAAAAACCCAATAACTTCCCTCTCCCCAAACTGCATGTGCTTTAGTGGTACCCAGAAACCCCAGCTGAAATCAGACTCATTTTCATCAGTTGCTGTACAAATGAGTAAGTTGAGTATATGTAATTATATTTTCGGTGAAATGGCTTTCTTTCAGAAAAATACTGACTTAAGAGGAAAATGTTTTATAGGGACATGCGTTGTCACATTTTCCAGTGAGGTCTAACCAAGAAAAGCAATAAAACAAAATATGGCTTTGCAAACTATCTCAAGAACTGTGATTTTAAAATATTGATTTCTCACTCAAATTGAAAAGAAATTGTAAATTTTGATAAAGTGCTTGTATAGAATATATATCTGTAGTATACAAGGAAAATAGTAGAATAAAAAAACCAAGTAGTCTCAGGTAGTGCTCTCCTAAAGAGCTGTGACATGTTGACTTCATTATGGTCTTTTCTGACAAAACTGACAAGGAAAGAATTTTTTTTTTTAAGTCTTATATTGTAGAGTGTAAGACTTCTGTGGAGTGTCAGTAGCTAAATACTGTATGTTACACTGTGCACCTGATGCTGAGCAGAAACAAACAGTAAACTGTTTTTTTTTTTAAAGTGCATCTGTAACAGCAAGCTTTATTCTGAAAAATACAGGATGAGATTTTGTGAAGTGCTTCAAAAAGTTTTGTTCCTAACTCAAGTGTTAGCCTATCCTATAGAATTAAACAGTGGTAAAAACATTCATATGGCACATATGAAATTCTGAACACCTTGTGGATGACTTCACACCAAATCTGAACTAGTGTTCCTCACAGTCTCTCCTCATTGCAGCCTGCAATGATCAAGATGCAGTCAGGGAGCTAGAAAGCTTTTTATTACAGTACACTGCTTGCTCCAAAACAAAAACTTTGCAAACATTTCTGATGAAATTTTCATGGGGAAAAGCTTTTTCTTCCTCTTTTCCCTCTTTTCTGCTTCACAGCCAAGGTTAAATTGGTCCAGAACAGACCTAAATGACACAAGTGAAATGCAAGCTTCTGCATCCTAACTCTTTGAAAACAAGGCTTCTCTTCCTGAGTTTGGAGCTCTGCTGGAAGACTGGCCTTTTAACGCCAGCTCTGGTATTAAAACCTGGCTCTTCTGAAATCATTAGTGATAACAGAACTAAGTCTTCTTACTAAAAGCTTTGGTTTTGGTTAGGTACTGTGCGTTTATACATACAGTGATAGAGACAAGTGGATTTTTTGTCTTTTTTTTTTTTACTGTCTTTTTTGTTTGGTTGGTCTTTTTGTTGTTTTTTGTTTTGTTTTGTTTTTAACTTTTGTATTTAAAATAATAAAAATAAAACCCCAAAGTACGTAGCCAGCGGATTAATTTTTGCATTATGCAGAATTAAAGCACAGACTCAAACAAAAATGGAGAAAGCTTTCAACTCTGCATCTCTTTGGGATCATTTGGGTGTTGCCTTTTTCTTGCTGCTGCCTTCGCCTTAAGTAAAATGTGTCCCTAGTAAGAACTGACAAATTCTTTTTTCCTAGAACAAACTATAAAATCTCCGTAAGCAAACAAAATCAACTTTAGGAATAAGTGTTTGTTTGTTTTTTTCTTTATTATAGTTGCCTACACTTTTTCTCACTTAAAAAGATACTCCTGGCCTGCAAATTGCATGAGACCAATGTAGCCATCTAGAGATGGGTCATCCTATGTTATCCAACTGGCCTGAGCATTTAAAAAGCTGGAGTATGGTTTAAACTGAAACAAAAAACCTTCAACCAAACAAAATGTCATCTGGTCAGAGGACTCTTTATGAGAATGTCTGAGCATTAGTAAGAATTGTGTTTCCTTTCCTGTTCTGGAATTTGTGCTTTGTGTTTTCCCAGTATAAATACTAGGAGAGGGCAACTGAAGAAAAGAAAAGGGAAAAAAAAGAAGACATCAAGAAGGGAAGTCTAGGAAAAAGTTATGGTCTTTTGTAGTGAATTGGAAGGAAAAAGCGTGGAATAGAGCCAACTAAGAAAGGAAAATAATTTGAAGAGATGGTTAGCTCAAATCGTACTAAGCAAGCAGTAGTCATATGAAACGGAATGCTTTGTAACAGAATGGTAGAAAGGAGCTACCCCTTTCAGTCTATGTAATCTGAAGGTAAGTCCTGTCCAGCTGAGTTGACACAACTGTTTCCAGTTTGCTGCACAGCCTAGGAAGGGCCAAGAGGAAACACACGTAGAAAATAACCTGTAAACACATCTTCCTGCCCTCCTCCCCTCTGGAGCAGTTTGGGGCAGTGGGTGGTTATGGATCTGGACTGACTTGCTGCTAGACTATGGCTTTCAGCTTGTATAAACTTTTTCAGAAAACGCCACTGGGGAAGCTGAGGCACGATTAATTATGTTTAAAGAACAGTGAAACGACTGACCTTCTTCAGGATGGTCAGTGAAGGGTGAGATGGTAAAAGCAGCTTTAAAAATGTTCCAGCAGTGTTAGAAGATGGCGTTGCGGTAACAAGCCTGTTTTTTCCACTTTGTTCTTATCTTTGGGCCTAGTGTCCAATAAATATGAAATGGTGGCTACTACACAAGACCAGTAGCTGTTTACTGGTCTCACACCTATTGTCTTGTGAGTCCTGATTTGTCGCATCAAGTACATGACAGCATCCCAGTGTGGACTGGCAGGGCTTCTGCACAAGGCAGCTGCAGAGCAGGACCACCAGCAGAGCAGATGAATATTACCCCTTATTTAGAAGCTATTCATAATGCACTTAAAAAATTTATATCATAACTACTTATTAAACTATCCAGCTCTTTTCCCTGTCATCTGCGTATTGGTTATTCAGTAGAACTTGGCTGCTGACTTTTCTCCTTTTGCCAAGTCTTGTATTCCCGTCTGCCTGTGATGCTCTCACTCTGGCTGGCAAAATTGTCAGTCTGGACTCTATTTCATTTGGTTAGCTCTGTTTTATTCTGTCTGACTGGCTGACAAGAATGTATTATCTGTCTTTAAGTCAGCAGATTTTGAAGGAAGTGTATATATTGCTGTTGTAAATGAATTATCTGAAATGAAACAATTAAAAAAAAAAAGTAGTACTCTACTGGGGCAAAGTATTTCTTATGGAAGAAAGTTAGGTCTTCGTTTGATTTTTTTTTTTTTTCAGCATTTTAGACCTTGAGTCATTTCCAGTGTAAGGTGCATAGCAGGTATGTAGATTGATTGAGTTGTCATGTATTATAGGTATTGGATGATTGTACCTGTCAGCTGCTAGACTTGTGCAAGTTAAACGACCAAAAGTGTAGAACCTGAATGGGGAAGAGATCTGTGATCAAGTTCATAATTATAGAAAATGTGCAAATTCAGAGGCCTAATTCTTTTCTACTTGCAGTCTCCAGTGGGAAAGCAGAACCATTAATCAACATTGCAATACACAGTCTTCTATCCAATTAGTAGTACAGAGCTAATATAAACCCTACTGTGCTTTTTTTAAATTTTATTTTAAGTGGGAATACAGCTGGACAACATTAGCAGTTAAAAAGATGGGGCAAATGCATTTAAAGCTCATTTTTAATATAATGGTAATGATAAAATATTTATTGCTCTGTGGCTTATGTGTACAAACTGCCTTACAGAAATAACTAAACCAGATGTACGTTCTACTGCTACGGTACGGTAACATTTTGGAAGATCAACGTATTGTTAGTATGGGGGTTTGTTATACTAAAATAAGGAAACCTCTCTTTTCCTGTCATGTATGTGATTAAAATCTCCCTCTGGGAGGTCTGTGTCACATGTGGAATTAATTATTGGTATCTATAGCTTAACATAAACCACAAATTGGATTGCAGGATGCATTATCTAACCTTCTGTGCTCTTATAACAGCATTGGTTTTGTAAAAAGAAATTTTATTGGAGGCCTATATTTTATTTAAGGTAATGATGTAAACCTGGGGCCTTCATGGGTGTCATGGTCAACCACCAAATCAAGTTTTATAAAACACTACTTTCTTTTATGGTCTTGGAACAGCCTTAGTTGTGGGTGATATGTATGATTCCTACTCAAAATAGGGCCTGCTGGGTATTAGATAAAGCTACTGATTTTTGAGAACACTCTAAACTTGAAATAAACCACTTTCTGCATTCTTTTTATTCTTTGAAGTCACTACTTTTAGAACTATTGTGCTTTGGAAAGCAATTTCAAAATAAAAGGCTGCTCTTGATTTAAATTTGTAGTTTTATTCTTCTCTTCTGAGGAGCTCTAAAGCCTTAGCAATGCAGTAGTCAATCTTGCTTGTTTCCACCTCTTCTCCATCTATAAGTTATGCCATTTTGCAGTAGTATTTTATCGCTATTTAAAATCTAGCTTAATGGTTAATTTTCTGCTCGTTTTCTACAAATTAAGGAATCTTTTTATGGTTGAATTTACCCACAGGCCTGGATATTTTGGCAGATCTGATTGGTAAGCTATTATTTTGTAAGTTATTGCTTTCAAACACTTGTGTGGGTTTGGTCAAGCCTTACTCCCATCTTAGTGTTTGAAATGCAATATTTAGACTGTTAGGGCAGCAGCTGCTCCCTCCCAGGACAGACTTCATCCTTGGAGTCAGATATTTAGTAAACATACTTTTCCTTGACACTACTTTTGTCACAGTTAAAAATAATAAATGACTTGCAGCTTCAAAACATGATCTGACCTCTTGTGGGTTCATTTTGTCTAACAAGAGCTGCATATTCAAGTGCGCTAGGCTGTTAAATGTTGCATTTGTGTGCCACATAACCTTTTGCATTTCAAGAGCTGAGGAAAAGATTGGGAGCTCCGTTGCCAGCTGGGGCCCAGTTTATTCCCTTGCTGTGATCTCTCATTCTGTGTTGGACAGCTTGGGGTTAATTCTTCTGGCAGCTTTAAGCCTGTACAAAATTGTGGAAATGCTGAGACGAATGTGCCTGCACATACATTGCTCACATTTGTGGATGAGCCAGCCCAGTGCTTTTCTCTTCACTCTGCTGGATAGCAGCAGCGTGAGGCCTGTACGGTCGTGACCATCGCTCCCCCTTCCTCCAGCTGATATTTCCTAGACAAAAGAAGCTTTTTGCAATTTACTTCTTTCTTGACAATTTCAAGTAGCTAATACTGCTGTTTCCTGTAGTTCCCACAGCTCCTTGCTGCTTTTCCTTTTGATCTTGAAATAAGAAAAGCAAGATTGGCCTCTACTATCCTTCGTCTCAGAGATACTGATCTCCTGCAGGCCCTTGTGATGCCAGTGGAGTGGTAGTGAATTGGACATCAATATGTACAAATAGCTGTTGTTTCCTGAAAATATTTTTGTGGAATAATTTAAGCCACTGGAAAAGATCATATACGACAGAAATACAGCATCATAAGGCAAATATAGCAGATGTATTTTTTTTTTAAAATGAGGAATCATAAGCTGTCTTGCTGAAGTCACTGGCTTAAAATGGATTATATTTTAATATTACATCTGTAATGTCTTTATTGGAATTGCTACTAAAATCTGCATTACTTTTTTTCACCCACTTGAAGTCTACAGTAACATTTTGGAGCCTATATTTGAAAATGCCGCTCTGGGAAGATAGAAAAAGCAAAGGATTCTTTAATAAATAAGTAAATTTAAAAAAAAAAAAAGAAGCCTTTTCATATTTACAGAGACTGTGAAGACATTAAGAACAATGTAACAGGTTAGTTTGCTAGAGAAAGATTGTAATTGTCTTCAGTCTTGTATAAGATTTATACTGCATGGTAGCATGCAAAGTACACTACCATTCTTCCCCTGGTTTAAAAGGGATCTCTTTTGAGACACAAGGTGAAAAAGCTTCCAGGCGCTTTGCACGGTTGGTGTTATCGCTTATTTTTTCATTCTGAGGTTACATGCCAATTACTAACATCAAGAAGAGTGTGAATTTTTCATGGTAGTGTTTAATTACAGGGCATTGGTGGGCTTGCAGCTTGCCAGTTTACAAAACCTGTACAAATAATATCAAGCTGACAATGTTACTTTCCTAGCTTTTAATGTTTTCTAAATATTTAAGGAGTGAAGTGAAAGCACCAAACTTACCACAGTGTATAACAATTGTGTTTCAGAACATTAGGAATATTTGCAGGTGTTGGTTTCTCTTATCTTAGTGATACTTTAGTTACCTTATTTAAGAAGCTTTGTAAAATTGTGTTTGTCTAACAGCTGGTAATTTTCCTGTTTAAAATATCAGTATTAAAGAACAGTTAAATTTCATGCTTTTTGGTAGGGATGGTCAATGTATTAGGCATTTATGCTGAGATAAGGGGATTTGAGTGCCTATGAACTTTGAAGGATAAGAAATATATGCAGCTTTGGCCCATCTTCAGTTTTTCATTTGTTCACAAACCAGAAAGCAATGTCCCTTTTACCTCTAGTTCTGCTTTTTCTTTCAGTCCCTTATCTGGTACTGGCCACAAAATGGGAATAACAACATACAATACTGAAGTTAAGTGATGTCTTAATGAGTTTAATGTCTCCTGATGTAATTCCTTCCGTGTAGGTTTGCTTCAGGAGTTACACCTTTCTGCTTAAACCTCTTTTGGTGTCTCGGTTAACGTGTATGCCTTCATAATTGTATTAATCAAGTTTGTATCCCTTGTGTTTGTTAAATGCCAGACAGAAAGTTTACATCTGTGCCTTGCATACAAATGTTCAATCGTGAGTATTTTACACTAGCCTGCTAACGTCATGTTTAGGCAACTAAATGTCCTGATTTGATGAAGTGCTGAATGCTTGTGGCTCCTGTTGGGCTTTACTGAATGAACTCATTGCACTTGGTCAATCACAACTAGGTAGCAAGCTAACGGTCTGCTCCCAGCAGTCAGGGCACATACTAATAGTGTCAGAAGAGAAAAAAACCTCTATGTCGGTCCCCCATCAGAATCAAATAGATTAGGGAGCAGGTGCCGCTTCTGGGTGCTCTGAGTTTTGACTCTCAGCAGCGTGTTAGCAGCACGTTCAGGAAAGATAACAGTGCTGAGAGTATGTGACGATCAGGCTTCTGATTTTTTTGAGCAACTTAACTGTACTCACCTCAGTTTCAGAACTGAAGTGTTTGGGATGCATTGCCTGAGTGTTTGATGGAACTGTATTCTCAAAGACAATTGTCTTCCTGGAGTCCTAGCCAAGAGAGGACCATTCCTGGGACACAAGCATGAGCTCTGAGTCCAGACCTGGGTGAACATGTTTTGAAGGAGCAGGAACACATGCAAACCCTAAGCCACGAGGGAGACTTTTCTCTTGGTATTAGATATAATTTTGAATTTCCTGACTTATACTAATTTTTATGTAAGTCATAACAATTTAATGATTACGTGCACACTTTTTCCAGGCTGAGTGATTCTAAACATTAACCTGGATGGACAGTTATAGTATTAAAAAGAGGGAAAATGCAAGTGTATGAGATTTACAGTGGAAACAGCCAGTTGTGATAGAAGGCAGCAAACATTTTCTGGCATATTTACTGGAGGAACTGAATGATATTTCGTACATATGGTAGTATTTCTTTCTCCAGCTGTGATGTAGATTATGTACGGGGAGGGAAGGAACCCAGGCTTGCAATCCTGTAGCTAACTTTATGGGTCAGTTGTTAGGAGGTAAATTTCTAGCCTCACTAACCTTGAATGTCTCAGAAAAGACAAGAATCCCATGATGCTGTGGATAGTCCACTTTGGGAGGAGGGGGAAAACAAAATATTTTTTTGTTCCTAAGTTTCTAGGAAACTAATTCAAAATGCATACGAGGAAATTATGTTAAAAATATCCAGAAGGTTTTGGGGGAAGGGATAGAGAATTTGTATACCTGGCTCTTAAATGCCAGCTAGAACATATGTACCTTTTTATGATTAGAGTGGTAAGACTTTCAGACACATACACAGATTACTTCTAAGGCTTTAGAGTTGATTGGGTTGTGCAAAAGTTGGAGCTTCTGTGATATTTAATCACCAAAATCTTGTCTTTCTTCTTGACAATAAAATATGGAAATAAATTCCCATAGCAACAAAGTCTTTAAAGTGCATGTAGGAGCATATTGAGTTAATAAAGGCAATGAGGGAGCAGAGGAAAAGAGAGGGTAGAATTGTATTGAGGTTCAGTAAATTCTTTCTCTCCCAGAAAACAGGACTTTTGGGGTTATGAATAAATTTTTTGCATGTTTTAGTCTGCATGTTTTAAAAGTATCTGGGCAGCTTGTACTGCTGTAGAGCACAGTGAATCTTGCATCAACATCAGTGTTTATTTAGTAGGGATTGTGAGATCACAGTTTATTTTTAAAATATACGTTTATTGTAGTTCTATCTCTTACTTGGAGACTTTACTCCTTAAAAGACATTATTAGAAATGGCAAAACACCACCACAAAATAGCTCTCATGAGTTTTAAAATAGAAGCAATGCCAATTTTTTTAACTTTAGTTTTTGCTTCTTTGGACTACTTTATATATAGCATTTTTGGCTTCTTGTAATTTGAAATCTGTGGATTAGCAATCTGTCAGCATTAGCAATTTTGCAGACTGATTTTGTTGCTGTTGCTTTTGTTTAAACCACGATGTTTTTACCTCTTCTGACCTGACCTTTTAAGCAAGAACTTGACTTTCTGTGGGTGATTCTAGTTGAGAATATGGATTAAAAAAAATGCCTGGTTCCGTGATTATGCAATCATGTTTTTTTTACAAAGAAAATCCCAAGTATAATTTCTTCCAGAAAAAAAGTATCAAACTATGTATCTTTATCTTGGTTCTAAATCCCTTTCAGCTAGCATTGCAGAGCTCCCTCTTGCATCTTATTCAGGGGAAATTTACCTGCATAGTGTATATTTTTACCTTGCTTCCTTTGCACCTTCTCTGATCTCTTACTGATTCACATAGATACATATCTCTCATGTGAAGAAAAAAAAACCCAACAAACCAAACCCAACAAACACAACCTCCACTAACAAGCTAAACAAAAAAACCCACGCCAACACAAACAAACAAAAAAACACTCTAAACAAAAAAAAACCCCAAAATTTAAAAAAAACACCCTTAAACCAACAAAAAACCCCCACCTCACCTTGTGTCCGTGCATCTTCGTTCTGATAGTGACATCTTTCCTTGGAAGAGGGAATTGATTATGTCAATCAACTTTTGTAAAAGATCTTTGTGGTAAGGAATTCTTACCTCAAGTTAAACCTGTACCGTACTTACGCAGTTAGTGATAATTGTATAATGTGAAAGTATCCACCTAGCTAACTCAAGCGACCTTGGTGTACAGACTGCAAAAATAGGTCTAAAGGCAGAGTGAGTAGGTGGGTTCCTTGACTGCCTGATACCAAATTGGTATTAGCGCACAAACTTTGAACCTGGCCAGGCAGGCAGACTGCTCAGGATTTGACCTGAGTATTTAATAAACCCTCATTTTATCAGGACACCCTGTAGGCAAAATAACTTAGCACTGGCGTCATCTCAGGCCTTCTAATACTTCAGAAGGAAGTGTTAATATTTGAGAGGTAAACATTAACTTTGGAAAGTTTTCATTTGCTTTCTGTTTTACAAATCTGTAGAGGAAATCTTTCCAGGATTTCATCTGTAATCTGTAAATTTGAAGAGGGGGAAAAGAAAAATCCTTACATGATGAAAATTGTGCTTCTTAGTAGATGTTAGGGTACTATAAGACAAAACTATGAGCTAGCTGCAGTTGTGGCAGGTGACTTGATCTCTGAACAGTCCCACTTTTTACACTTTACATTTAATACACTTCAGGTATTACATGTAACCCAAATTAAAAAAAAAAGTGCAAATTATCTATCCTTATATTTTAATTATTGTTTTGGTAGCTCTGTGTTGATGTATTTTGAAGATGTATAGTTTCTAAATGCAACTTTAAAAAGCATACCTCTTAAATCCAGCAATTTCTGGTCTAGAAAATTGGTTTTGGTCTATCATAGACCATATATGTGGTGCTATATTAGCTCTAGATCCTTGCAAATAACTGTTTCTACCTTGGCAGTGCCCAGCTCATGATAGGGTGTGTTGTCAGCAATCTCTGGTTGCACAGTAGCAAAAAAGGTTGATATGTCCTTGTACTCTCAGGTTGGTCTCCAAGGCTCTGAAGTACCCAGATGGCTTATCTGTGCTCTGATAATCTGATAATAACCCCTGCCATCATCAGGTGAAATAATGAAGATAAGGTGTCAGGGTAGCTTCTTCACTGATATGTGCCCTGTTCATATTTGTATTGCAAATCTCCATCCAGTAAGGAAGTGATATATTTGTGTAATAGCTACATGGCATCGATCTCTCTTTCAGTTATAGCCTGGTTTCCTGCTAGAAATAATAATTTCAGTTTGAAATTATAACTTTATTCTGAAGCAGGAGTGATTTAGTAGGTTTATTAATGAAGACAGTGCTCTTTGGCATAGTCCTTAATGCTCGGTGTTTTTAGCTTCAGATCTGTAACCATTCTAATTAAAGTGCTTTTTTTTTCCCCTCTATATTTGAATGAAAGAATTCCAGTGCCTGCTTAAGTCCAACTCTTTGGACTAGCTGCCAAAAGTGCAAAGAAAAAAGGGAGAAGAAAGTAATGATGGCAAAAAATGAAGAACTAATTGAAAAGCTGAGTGTTTAATATAGAAGCCAAAATTTGGATATCTATACAGGCTAACTATTCCTTATATTAATCAGCAGAGGTGCTCTTATCTACCAGGGGATGCAGCACTTGTCTCTATCCTTATTGCAGGCAGTTTTTTGTATGTTTTCTTATAAGTTTTGGCAGACTAATGAAAAGTGAAATTTTACATGATTTTATCTGATATGTGGCCTTGCATTCTGTGGCACTTGGTGGTTAACTACCAACATACTGCCTTACTGGGGTAGTATTAATTAATTAATGTTTTAATACAGTTATTTGTTTTACTTGTAGTGTAGCAGACAGCTTCAGACCCTCAGGGAGAGCTTTTTAAGTCAGTCTGTGTCAGATGGCCTGCTTCCCTATTTCATCCTCTGGGCTTTGTTGCTGTATTTTGATTAAATGTTACATTACTGTGATACACAAACAATTTGAAATATTGAGATTTGTTTTCAAAAATGGTATTTAAAAAAAACCTCAAACGTACATGTCTGAAAACTCACTGCAGACTTAACGTTTTTGTGAGTCCCGAAGCTGTGCTGCTCGGCATGAACAGACTTCTTCCAAGCCTGTCAACATGAAGAAGTGCAGCAAAATGGCTCAGAAATGTTATCACTAAAAATCCTAGAACCGCTTTTCAAAATAATGCATGTTTGCATTTTGAATCATGACATAGCTTAAGTTTTTGTTGAATCTTTCCAGGAAACTCAGTTTTCTGGACATTAAAGGAGGTAAGTAAATTGGTTCTTCCCCCCGCCCCTGCCCTCCATTGTTAATGTCATTGGCTGTGGAAATTTAAGTACATCAAGTTTTCCATACATAGGTTTTTGTTTATCTGATGTCGCCTGCCATTAGCTGGCTGGGATAGCCAATTGTGAATTATATAGGCTGCTTGCAGAGATATAAACTCCTTGTGAAATCTTAATTAAGTGCAAATATCCAGTTAACATTGTCACAACTTCAGCAGTTCCACACTGAATGTTATATCCTTATTCTATGTGCTGTCCTTAAGAGTGAAGGCCACATATTTTTAACATGGGACTGCTGGCTTTTTCTGAGAGCAGTGTCCTGTGAAAATCTTACAGAGCCCTGAAAGGAGGGCTTCATGTTCTAAAGTTCTTTTTTTTCTTGAGATACTCAATCTAATAGAAGTTGCCTTTATGATATGCTTAAGCTATCATGGGTGCAACTCTAATAGTATGTGGGAAATAGTGACTTTCTTCCTGGCTGTGAAAATAGTTTGAAATCTAGTCCTGATGTGACTAATGCTAAACTTCTTTTTTTGAACAAACTAACTTATTTCAAGGCCATGTAAGTTCTTAGTAAAAATTTGCTTCATGGCTTTGGTTGCTATTTGATCATGTTATCTCAGTGTGTAGGCCACAAATGGCTGGGCCTGAAGAGGGAGTATCTAGAGATACTTCCCCAGAAACTTCAGGCTAGTTAAACAATATCTAAACCAGCAAAGCACTGGTAAAACGACTTTGTGTTTTCTGACAAGATAATGCATGGTTTTCAAAGTCCCTGTGCAACAAAGTTCTCTTGATATTTTTCAAGTTATTGGAGAAATAGCAGAAAAGGGAAAGTTCACTGTGTTTTGGATAGCTTTTATCTGTCATGCAGAAAGAAAAATCTTTCATTTGTTGGAAACTATTGTGTCCTTTGGATGGTAAGTTTTTGGCAGTGGGTAATACAGGTAAATCCTAAATGTTTACCCTCAGCTACTTCAGCTAGGAAATATTAATGGAGCTATGGCTGCCACTGAAGTCTTGTTAATTTCCACATTAAGCATACTCTCTGGGACTTCACTGGACACTTAAGGACTTGCCATCTAAAGTTAACAGCAGCAATGGACTTGAAAGGATTATTGTTCTGCTAGAAGATTTCTCTGATATCTAAGTGTGGGATTATTGTATATATACCTTAATCCGTGAGTTTAGATTTGTTTTTTAAGGTTTATCCCCGTCTCTAAAAAGCTGTAATAATTTTCAGAGCATGCACAAAAAGTTATTTGGATGAAGGTCACATTGAAATGCTTGGTGTGAAGTAAAAAATCCTGTTGCTGAATCACAGTTAATCTTTTTTAGCCTGTCAGGGACATCCAGATTTGATAGTTGCAGTAAAGGATACAAGATTGTTGTGGGGCTACTTAAAGATGAGAGGAAGTTGTGGATAAGTGATTAGAAATACCAGGATCATGAAACATGATTTTGTGCCCAAGTAGCATCTACTTGTGAAGCTAACAAACATTTTAAATAACAAACCACATTACTTTTATAAAAGAGAAATAAAGGAATGCATGGAGAGATAAGTGTTTCAGAAGAAGCCCAAGGGCAGTGAAAACTAGTATGATTTAATGGTTGCCAAAGAGAGTGAAGTGAGAGAGACTGTTAGCAAAAGAGAAAGGAAAGAGCTTCATTAGAGACAATGAGGGGGGCCTGAAAACAAAACCCGAAAAACCCAAACCAACTAGCCAAACAAAAAAAACCCCAAACCACCCAAGAGCAGAATGTAGACTTTGTCACGAAAATAATTTTCTAAGAATAATAACCGAATTTGAGTAGCTGGGACACAAGGAAGTACATGCATGAATTTAATCCTTTTTTTTTTTGTTTATAAAGATTGTAAAGGCAAGATGATGAAGAGAATGGAATTTAATAAGAAAAATATGAGTTCATTATGTGATTGAATCTTGAGTTCATAGTTTAAATTACAGCTCAGTCTTTAACGTTTTAGTTTTCCCCTCAGTAGAAGTCATGGTATACAGAGAAGAATGTGTGTGTATTCATATTTTGATATGCATTCATTTAGTAGGTAGATCATACACTGCGCTAGTGGTAAGCTTCTGAAGGGCTGGTGGTTCCCTTTACCTAGAAATTCTGAAATTTTAGGTGTAAATGATTCAATTCAAAATGCATAAATTGCTTCCAGCAGTTTAAAAAATGTCTTGTCTGAATTTTGAATATATTTCTTACCCATCTCAATGTTGCTTTAAAAATAATTCATATTTGTCTTGTTTAGACTGTTGCCACATGGTTGAAAACCTGGGTACCTGACAGAGAAACCAAAAAAGTAAATTATTTTATCACAAACAACTGAGATGTTAGAGGCTTATATCTGGATCTATACTAGTTCTAGGTCTTTGTAAATATTTTATAAGAGTTCCTTAAAATGAACTGAGAAAAATCTGTAGAGGATTTTGAAATTATAGGACTCAAATACACTGCAAGTGAAAGGAGATAACACAAGTGACAGCTCTCAAGCTAACAGAAGTAATCCTTTGAGGTCATTTAAAACATTTCCAGATGACTAAGAAATATCTGTTTTATGTATGTTGTCCTTTTGTTACAACAGAGGATCTGAAAAGGGTGCTTTTTTTTTTTTTCTTAATTTTGGCCTGCTAAACTCGACCCCTGTGCCTCTTTGCACCTTGCCCATCTGCTGTGATTTTTATGTTGCCAAGTATTTATTTAATAGGTGCTCTGTTGTGCTCAAGTATACATTTGGAAGTGGAAGGGGAGACCTAAACTTAATGATGTGAAATTTCAAAATGGCTTTAAGAGATTAGAGTGAAGTTGCCTGTAAGAAATGATAATCTAAAACTAATGATCACAGATGTTCACTCAGGTATAAGAAATAATTACCATACCTAAAGTTAGGATGCAGCTTTTGCCCTTCCTATCTTCCACTTAACATTTCAAAGTATTGCTAAGTTATGCTATTAGCTGCTACTCCAGAAGAGTGCCATTGGGATTGAATTAGAGAGGGCTTAGAGTCCTGCAGTTTATATGTAACCATTTAGGAACTAGTACCAAAAATGGACTAGAAATGTGGATATGAAAATTTGTTTGAATAAATGCTAGTTAATGCAATGGATTTGTTTGAAAAAAGGCCAGCTGTGTAAAGAAATTTTGGGAGGTAGTGTTACAAAATACGAACCAGGTGTTAGGAGAGGAATAATCCGAAGATGCTAATTGTGAAAGTGTCCTACCATATCTTCCTAAAGATGATAAGGATCAGTGAATTCAACCTGAATGTCTGTGTGCTGTGGTAGGAGAGAAACCATCACTGAAATAGATTCTGTGGGCTTTGTCATTCTGCCATAAAACAAGACTGAAATTATTCCTTTGTATATAATGTTTTAATATTTGAAAGCCAGCACTTTTTCAGAATTTTCTCCACATGAGATAATTACAGGTCAAAAAACTTAATAACCAGACAAGAGCAGCAAAACTCAGGGACTAGATGCTTTGATTTTTTTTTTTAATAAGGAAAGGCAGAAAAGAAAATATTCAAGCTCAGTGTGAAGTGTGAGAGTTGACTATTAATTTCTAAATAGTAAAAATATAATGCTCGAAGGAACTTTTTTCATGTCCTTCTGCAAAGAATGAGTCTCTGTTATACCAGACTCTGGAAATATTCCTTCAAGTTAAAGATGGAAGCCTATTATATCATATGAACAGAGCCAGATGGGAAAAGTTTATAATCAGTAGGAAGAAGGTTGGTAAATTATGGAAGTGGAGTATGTTATTAATTCATATTAAATTGTCTGGTATCTTAACATCTCTTTACCTTCACGCTTTGTCAGAAGAAACACATCCTATAAAAATGTAAATCTTAAAAAGAGAGAGGAGAAAATACAAGTGTAAGCTCCTTGTCAAGACAGGTTAGTCCAGACTTTGCCATAACCACAAAACAGAGAGGGCCAAGACTCGAGCAAGACATTTCTTCAGTTAGTTTCTGTGAAATGGCCCTTTGCTTTGGAAGAAAAGTGTCATACGCACCAAATCTAGACAAATATCGTTTATACATAGCAAGACAGTAAATTTGCCTTAGTAGGCTTTTAGGAGAATAAACCAATTGCTTGTATGTTAGCTCTGTACTATCATAAGGACACAACTATTTATTATTGTTTTAATGTGATTAGTAATAATGAAAGGTGAAAATTTCAAAGTCTTATCTAAATATATAATCTTCAATATTCCAGTAGGAAAATGAAATAGTGAAAAATTGCTGAACCTGAAAGACCTGCTCCACCTGAAGGATATCCGTGCATCTCTATGAACCATGTTGAAGAGATACTTTGCCAGTGAGACTGACTGATGTGCATGTTTCTCTCTAGGTCTAGTAGAAATTTTGATGATGAAGAAAGATTTTAAAACAACAACTGATGAGAAAGCTGAGACATCTGAATGACAGCAGATTTTTTTTTTAGTTCATGGGATAAACTGAAGAGCTTTTAGCATATTTTAATGCTTTATTCTGTATCTCTGGAAAATACCAGCCTCTCAGAAAGTTATGCTGTCATGTCTCTCCCCTGTCAAGTAAATCGCCATAAAAATGTGTGAAGCACCAGGGAGTCCTCACTTCTTCCACCCATCAAACCTAAAAGGGAAAAAATATCATTCCTCCAAATGAGTGAATGTCATGATACATTTTTATAGAAATATGAAGTCCTCTGTCTTCTGTTTTATGAGCTACTTTATATATGATGCCACTGAAATCCAAACTTGCCAGTCTTAAGGTAACATCACTAATGCAAGTTGATCAGTCAGTACATTTATAATGGAGTCTTCAGACCCCAGGGTGCTTTTCAGTTATTAAGCAAGAGTAAAGCTTGTTGAGATCTGCATCACTGAGGTGGCTTAGGAAAAAGCCAGTGGGAAAAGATAAGTCTTAAAGTGACAGTCTCAGTGTTTAATCTGTAACTGCACAGATGACGGCTAGTAGCACATTCCAGACATGAACCAGGGAAATACAATCTTGTCATCCGAGTGCTGTAGGGGGTATCAGGGAATCTGTCACAACTACGGCATAAGGGGCTGCAGGAACCAAGGGAATGGGCTGGTTCAGCAGCATTGTCCCTTGGGTGGAGGGGCGGAGGGACAACATATTTTGAAACTTGCTTCCCCCAAATCAGAAATAAAGACCTGATCCGAGTACTCAAGTAACCATTTGTTATGAACTGGAGAAATAGAACTATATTAAACCCCATGTCTGCCAGTTACCAAAGATTGGCACAACTGTGTTTCCTCCTGTGTATATTCCTTTTGTAATTCTTCAAGTTCTATTTTGTACTCAAGAGGGAATTCCTTTTCAGAACTCTTCCTGATAATACTTAAACCTCAAGCGTTTTTAACCATCTCAGTGTTAACTTCTTCCCACCCCTTCAACAAAGTAACATTATTGATACTTTCCTCCCAGTATCCTCCTAAAGTGACTTCAGCAGGCAGATTCTACTTCTAAACTTATTTCTAGAATTTATCATCTAGCTATAAAAGTTGTCTAGGTCAAAATTTAGCACAGAGCATAAAGTATGATTCTTTGGAAAGTGGCAAAAACCAGCTTTGATATTCTTAAACTATAGATATAAAATTAATGAGTTTTAGCTCACGAAAGATTTTTAGCAAGTTAGCAATCTTTGGACAGTGTTGTATCAGAAACTATAAGTGGTGATTTAGTGTAGGCTTATTTTAAAAGATACACAGCTTACATCACCATTCTTAGTATTTCTGTCCACCTTTCTACTCATTTACTCATTAGTATCCATCAGTCAAGGAGAGAGGAATTTGACAGATGAACAATGTTCTCAAAGGCGGAGCACTTACTAGCTCATTAAAGCACCTTGTTAGACACTGAAAATCCAAGTAAGCACAACATGTTCTGTGTTCTTAAAAATTGCATTGTGTCAGGCATGAAGAGTCAGATTGTAGGGTGTGCACCCAGTGGAAAGAAGGCCTCATTAGTGCTAATGCTTGTAAGATAATTGTGTATAGATGGCTTAAAATACATATATATATATAATTATTTTCTTCTTGGTCCTTTTTTTCCTCACTCCTTCAGAAATACATAAGCTTTTATGTAATATTGATTTAAATTCCTACTTCACAGGTCCTATCATGCAGCAGTAGGAAGACACTGTGTAGGAACATCTGAATTTGAAACAGAATTTTCTTTCCATCCTCATCACTTACATGGGAGTTTTTCTTATGTAGCACAGTATCAGCTGATCTTAAAACCTTTCCTCATTCAAAATATTCAGAAACAAATACTAGAACAGGATTTGCCAGAAGGTGTGTTTTCAGTCTGAGGGTTTTTTTTTTTTCATTTTTAAAAGCAATGCTGGAAAAGGGTTACTAACAAACTCTCCATATACACCTGTGCCACAGTGACTCATGTTCTTTTGCTTTCCCTTGCTTTTCCACTGAAAATTTCAAAACAGTAGTCTCTGTACAGTTTGTAGGAGCATTTGGATGGTATGCATGTACAAAAAAATCATTTTAATACACTATGAAGAGAAATGCTCATCAATTAGCTGAAAGATTCTCTGGTTTGCAACCAAAGTTTTAAATATTTACAGTAGCTATTCAAAATGTTTTTTAGGTTTTCTAGTATTTATTAATTGCTATCAAGGAGTGATATTTCATCTTTTGTTTGACAGTGAATCACTTAATCTTTTCTATTTGCTAGTCTCCAGTCTGCTTAAAAATGTTGCCAAGTAGATAATTCGCAATTGTTTTTTCCCCTCTTTCTTCTCTCCTTCATAATAAAGATGTAATACTCCCTTTGGCTACTTGACTGAAGTTCTCAGTCCCTTTTGGGCTTTGTAAAGCTACTTCAGAGCTTTCAAATGATATTTGTTTCTTTTTTGCTTTAAAAATAAAATTAATGGTTATAGTTGCAGAAAATTATTCTTGACAATCATTTGCAACAATTTAAATGCTTTAATATTTAAAAATAATTAAAATATTTCATTTTGTTTTCATCCTTCAATACTTACAGAAGGTTTTGCCTTCCCTAGAAAATATGACTAGGAAAGGACAACATGATGCAGCGGTCGTTTCCCACCTGTGCAGGCTTCCTTGCTGGCCTGCAGATTCGTGGCCTTACATGGGCAATGTGTTTGCCCATTATGCCAGATGTGCAGTCCATTAGGAACTTGCACTGAACACTTCACACTTACTGAACGAAAGATTTCTATAAAATAGCATGGCTGCTGGCCAGCTGGGACAAGGCCAAAATCTGAGGAGATGCCCAAAGTGATAGGTCAGATTCCATGGGTTTATCCAGTGCCTCCCCTGCTGCATCCCTCCTCCTGCACTCTGAACAAATGCTACACCTCATAAAGCACTACCCAGTATTTCCCACCAGGGTCATGAGTGCTGAAAGCCCATCAGGAGATGATTGACAACTTGATGGAAATGCCCCAGCTGGACTATGATAGCCAAACCAGGCAGAATTCCCGGTAGACATATTTATCTAGGAATTAATACGATTACTCTAATCCATTGGACAAGTTGTCTAATCTCATAGGTTTGCATAGCAGAGAAGGTGTCTGTAAGCGCGCTGGCGTTGTCAGTGTAATTAACACACAGCAGTTATTTGCAGTCAGTGTGGAAAAATGGTGTGGGATCAGGAGATCACTTTCTAAATAATTTCTGAGAATTATTTGTTAATCTTTTTTAGGCTTTCACACAAGCCCTTCCTTAGCGCAAAGTTCTTGTTACATGGTGCAGAAACGAACAGGTATACCATCGCTTTAAGTTATTCCAGAAAATATTTCCCTAATAGTAGATTGTTATAACAAATTTTTGGAAGACAGCAACTTTTTGTCCAGGGTATTTTCAGTTGCCTCAATAGCTGTACATAGTAGTACCCAAGATGGACATGAGAAGGTAAGAAAAACTGAGCTAATTCCTAAAGGAGGCTTTACATTCCCAGAGATGTATATGTTACACTTTCCAGGCTCATATTCCTGTAAAGCAGGGTAAAGCACTGTATGAGTTTTCTTGTGAGCATTGCTCCATGACCAAGGACAATGTCTACATCTCTTCTCAGGTATAAAGGAGGCTCCATCACTGTCCCAGAGATCTTGGCCTGTAAGAAGAGCTGACTGGTCAGGGGGAGGAGAGATGTTACCTTACAAAGTACAACTCTTGTAGACATTCAGTAACTTTCAATGTTTGTGTATCAAACACACATTAACTTTACCCAGTTTGCTCTTCATGGCCTTTACTGTCCAGTTTCTTCTGGACGCAGTAGAGGAACTTGGATCAGTCATATGTTTGGGTGAATGATTGGGACTGCTAGTTTTTCAGTTGCTCACGTCCTCTAATTTCTACATTTTTTATGGGTGAGACTGTGGAAAAGGTATGTGATTATGGCTGCAAAAACAGCAGTTAGGCCTGTTCAGTTATACTTTTTATTTATCAGTCTGTTTATGGTTCAGACACACACACCAGAGAAGGTTTAGAGGAAGTTTCTGACCTGGGATAAAATAAAGATGATTAGCCAACCAAAAATACCTCCAATTAGAGATCTTCATTCTTCATTTGTTTATCCTCCCCAGAAGCTAAGCTTGGATTTCTCAAAGCTGTTTTAACCCTCTTTGGACTCTGCTGGAAACTTTCAGGCTTATCCCTAAGCAGTTAATGTTAATGAAACAATGAAGGTAGTTAATTCACAAAAGGAGATCAGTTTGTGTAAGCTGGTGGTTATTGTCAGTTGGAAACTATCATGATCGTATGAAGAACAGTTGATTTACTCAGCCAAATAAATTTACCATTGTAGTGGTAAAAAAAGAAAAAAAAAAATTAAAAAATTGAGAAAACAGCCCCCCCCTTTAGTCCACTAACCAGCTCATTTTTCTTCACGTTCACTTCAGGCATTGCAGTTTCACTGTCACACAGGTGCCTTGCAAAGCTCCTTCTGCTTTGTCTTACTGGACTGCTCTGCCTCGTTCTTCCTTTACTAATCTGCATCTGTAAGAGCTGTTTCAGCTGGCTGCCAAAGAGGGAGTTCTCATGTGAGACACCTGGTAGGAAGGGTGAGGAGAGAAGAGGGGTCTATCCCACTGAGATTCGTGGTGGATGGAGAGGAAGAGCTGGGGCTGACCTGGGAGGGCAGAGAGGGAAAGCACAGTTTACTGGAGCAAGCTTTTAGCTGCTGCTTCTGCTCAACTGGAGCAAACACAGAGTCTCAGGAGCAAGTTCCTGTACCATGACTTAATCCCGCCCATGTTTTGTTCAGTGACATTTCTTATTCTTCAGAATACCCTTCCTGAAATGTTTTGCAATGCCCTTTGAGAAACCTGACTATTAAACTAATGGTAAAAGGTTTTACTAGGTATGTGGGGGAGAGTTAAATGTTAGCAACAAAGGAACATCGGGACAAGGAAATTAGTAGTGCAAGATTACGTAACAGGAAAAGTATAGGGTAACTTTATTAGAGAATTATCTAGTAGCCGTATTTGACCTTGGTACAATGTTCCATAACCTTCTACTTCGTGCAGTTACAATTTCCTGGGTTTCTGTTTTGTTATGTTGTTTTGTTTTGTTTTGTTTTTCTTTTCTTCCTACTTGACTAGCTCAATTTTGGGATTGCTGGTTTTTTTGGTTTTGTTTGTTTTTGCTAAGGGTATTCATTTTGCATGCTCTCACAATCTGCAGTCCAAAATGCAGTTAACTCTGTAGAGGAAAACAAGCGTGATTTTGATTATATATTCTATTCTGAGATTTTCAGTGGCATGACTTAAGCAGGTATGTGCTGGCTATTCAGATAGCTCTGAAGAGATTAGTACACTTTCAAGCCAGGAAGATTTAAAGCTAGGCCATTATGGTTCAATTATGGTTTTTAAAAGATATAAAATCACATTACAGAGTCAAAAGAAACCATTTTGCCTCCCATCTATTTTGGGCTAGAGGGAGAAGTGTTAGCCTATAAAATTATTTTAATCTAGAGAATTTTGATTAAAGTTCAGAAAGAGCTTTCACATTTTTAGTTGGTGTTAACAGTCACGATGACATGGTCAGGACTGCAAATGTCTTTTATTATCTGGAAACCCATTCTGTGAAGGAGGAAAAATGAAGTTTCAGATGATGTAAAACATAGTGTTTCTCTATGATTCTATGACTCTTCAAAATATGTTCTTCACTTGCTCTTACAAATTTCTTTTCTTTAGAAATCAATACTCAATACTCCATTTATTAAAGCAAACTGAAATGGTTTTCCTTCTTCGCTCTTCCTTCTTTTTTTTTATTTGTCTCAACCTTTCCATTAATGTATGGCACAAAAGAACTGAACAGAATAGTTGCATAATGACACCTACTATGTTTTTACTTGAAAGAACACTATTTAAAGTACTCAGTCGTGTGGATCTGTCCAGATTAAGAACTCAGTCACAGCATAAAGGGTTTGGGGTTACATTTTTAACATTCCTCACATAAATACATCAAAGCTCAAGTATTTCAAGAGCGACGCAAGCTTTTTACGCTCCAACACACTGATGGATCTGAAGCTAAAACAATGTGCCTCTTCTACATTTGTGTTTTATTGAAGAAAGGATATTTGCAGGAAAAGCAAAAAGATCTCTGTGCAGTGATGCAAGTTACCTTGAGTATTAGCTAGATGGCACTGAAACACGCTTGCGCTGCTGTATTAAAGTGTCTTGTTAGGAGCACAGTCTGTTAAATGTAATTTCAGGAATAAAGTATCTCTTAGCTGCTTGTTTTCCTTTTCTAACCGTGTATATATATCCGTAAGTCTTCATCTGTATGTATTTTTCTTTAAAGCATACTCCCAATTTCACAAGCCTTTTCATGTTGACTAGTTATGTTGCCATAGAAAGACAGCATGAGATAGACAATGCTGGAATTTTTGCAAGACATTTAGATTTTTGGATTTTTATTTATTTTCAGAATTCAAAACTACATATTCTAACATACAAAGGATACTCTTTCCTTTTTCATTGATCTGTAGAATAGCCTTTTCTAGGCTACAGCTATAGAAAGACAGTATGCTTAGCATTAATGACGTTTTAAAATATTTTTGCATTATTTGCATTATTTGCAATTGTGGGATAAAAAAAAAAAATTACTCTCTAAGAACTTAGCAAATGTTCCAGGAATACTAGCTACATCATGAGAAAAGGTTAGATACTGCCCTGCTGGGGATCCACTGCTGTCTGGCTTTGTAAATGGTTGGGAAGTACTCTGAAGACTGGTGAAGTGGCATAAAATACTGCTTTGGATAGCTTCAGTATAAAAATGAATAAATTCTAACATTCAGACAGCAAATCTCAAGCACTCTCTCCTTATTTGTGTTCCTTTTCAGGAAAGAATTTTGTTCCTGCAAAAATATTTAGACTTCCTGCATTACTCTGTAGTCACATGCAGTGACTTAACCTTAACGCGTATTTCTGCTGTCTCACCAGCTACCTCCTCATCAAGCTGCCTCTGTATGTGAGGTTGGATTTTACAGAACCAAATTGATTAACAGGTTCCTGTCTTCAAAAGAAATGATTAAAAAGCAATAATTGAATCTAGTATGGGAGGGCAGGTCATGAGCAAGTGGACTTAACATCCTACACAGTCAGTGTTGCAGCTCTGGGCTGGAGGAAAGCCCCCCCCCAGACTGTGCCCTAGCTTAGATCCCAGGCAAAGACAGCCCAGCTTTCTATTTCTTTAATTTCTTTACTCAGTGTGAAGCCAAATTTCTTCCTAGGTTGGTTTTCCTCCTGACCTTAGAGAAGTGCTAGCAAAACACTGTTGGTTGGTTGGTCTCTTCCATTTGGAAAATCAAAATTAATGCAAACAGAAGTTGCCGTTTTATTCGATAAGGCTTCTTTCTGTCGGGATCGGTGATGTTTTTTAGAGCAAAGATTAACCTCCATATGCTAAGAATAATTTCGTAGAATCATAGAATAGTTTGGGTTGGACAGGACGTCAAAGATCATCTAGTTCCAACCCCCCTGCTGTGGCAGGGATGCCTCTCACTAGACCAGGCTGCTCAATGCCCTGTCCAGGCTGGCCTTGAACACCTCCAGGGATGGAGTGTCGCCCTGGGCAACCTGTTCCAGTGTCTCACCACCCTCAGAGTAAAGAATTTTATTCTAATTTCTAATCTAAATCTCCCCTCTTCCAGTTTAAAGCCATTACCCCTCATCCTATGACTACAGGCCTTTGTGAAAAGTCCCTCTCCAGCCTTCTTGTAGGCCCTGTTCAGATACCGGAAGGCCACAATAAGATCTCCCCAGAGCCTTCTCTTCTCTAGGCTGAACAAGCCCAATTCTCTCAGCCTGTCTTCATAGGAGAGGTGTTCCAGCCCTCTAATCATCCTTGTAGCCCTTCTCTGGACCCTGTCCCTCAGGTCCATGTCATTCTTGTGCTGGGGACTCCAGAGCTGGACACCGTACTCCAGGTGGGCTCTCACAAGAGCGGAGTAGAGGGGCAGAATCACCTCCGTCGACCTACTGACTATACTTCTTTTAATGCAGCCAGGATATGGTTGGCTTTCTAGGCTGCACTGGCACATTGCTGGCTCATGATGAGCTTTATTGACAGTGCGTTCATGAAGGCACCTCGTGCAGTTCCAATAAATCTATCAGTTTTCTCAGCATTTTAAGGCTCATGTCATAGACCAGTGAAGTAATTTCAGATAGAGGTCTGATGTATGTCCTGTGTGGACCTTTTCCTTGGAGATTCTTGGTGTTTTCTCTTTAAAACTTTTATGAGGGTTTTTGTTTGTTTTATTTTAATACAAATAAGAGACAGAGAATAGATTTGCTGGGTGATGTATACTCAATTGTTTAGGTGACTCTTTGTAGTCTTTTGTAGGTCTCTAGAAAAGTCTACGTATTTTCTCTGAGACCTGGTTCCCTACTTTTCTCAAGCCTCCTTTTCTCATCCTCATGGCTCATTGCTTCACTCAGCTTTCTCTCTTGTCCCCTGTACTGCAGTAGCATTTCCCGGTTTGGTGTTCTTTGACAGAACACTCCCTCTTCTTTCCCAGCATCCCACTCAAACCACTGTGTAGCTGCCTACTAAGACAAGCAGTCAGCGCAATGCTCTTCTGACAAGCCGCAGCCCTTTAGCAAAACATACACATACTGTAAACTGTGAGCAATGAATTATATACTTGTAATATCTGTCCCAGTGAGAGTCTCAGCTTTCATGGAAAAAAAAAAACCAAACCAATATACATAGTCCTCATGGTTTTGGCTAGTGCTTAAGAATGTAAACCGTTTTAATCTGGCATTTCACAAAACAAATAACAAAATTTAAAGTGAAGTAGGTTTTCTAGCCTTCCAGTTACTTCTGTGATAAGATTCAAAGGCTGACTGTGGGTTTGACAGGAGTGAGGCCACCCTCAGCTGCTAACTTTTTTGTCCAAGGGAGGTCTGTTGCAGGTGGTAAGAGGTGTTCTTCATAATTTAACTGTTCATTTAAACCCACCTTCATTTATACTTGTAATATGTAGAAAGGACTCAAGTCATGCTTACTCATGCTCATTGTTGTCAACTGGGAACTTAATCATTGCATTGCATACGCAATTGGTCAACTTTGAGAAAAGAAAATGACAGCCTCAGGAAGAGAATTTTTGTATAGTTTGGGATCTATCACAGGCAAGAAATACTGACTGAAATTTAGAAATTTTAGTTTTCTCTTGGAAAGGAGGGTGTTTCTGTGATTCTTGAAAGTCACTGAGGAAACGGAAGGAAAATATCCTGTCTTTTGTGATACATTACAACACAAGACGTTTTAGGCATAAACCTAAAAAAGATCCAACTGCCTATTCTTTCATTTGTGAAATTGAGACTGGAATAAGGTTTCTAAAGGATTTAGAGATTAGCTTAGACATAACTTCATCCAGTGTGCCGCTTTCTGTGGAGTCCATGTTTTAAAGCATTTCACTTTTGAATGTTTAAGATGTTGGTATTTACAAGCTGGTAGGTGATTAAAAATGGAGTCACTGTAATTTTCAGCATTGTGATATTTTCATAATTTTCATAATTTTAATATTAGAGATACTCATCTCAGAGATCACCTCAGACAAACAGCCCAGCAATACTGGAACAGTTTGTTTCAGAGAAGTGCAAATACCTCTACAGGGTAGTCTTTACGTTTTATTTGCTATTTAGATTTGTGACTTGTGGAAAATGTGATATTTAATAAGTGGAAAAATGTCAAAGTCCCTTCAGAGGGACTCCTGAAAAATTTAGAGGTTGTCATTTCTGTTCCTGCACATATTTTTATTAATGATTTTTATGTTCTTGTGCAGGTAAGAAGGAATTTTAATGAAACTTGGCGGTGTGTAATTTAAAAACGTTAGCCTTTTCAGTCAAATTTTTCATCACTGAGATGAATATTGCTAGCCAGAGCAATCCATAATGCGTAAGGAGTCCTAGTATTTAAAGGTTATCCTCATTTTTTTCTCTAAGCAAGGTCAAGAAATGTATTTGCTGCATTGATTGCAAAGTTGTTAAGTGTGTAAATGATTAACAACTTCCAACTTTTTCTCAGCCTAGTTGCTCTCTTGAGAATCAATTGAGTGTGGTCAGTCCCTTTCTGTGACATCTCAGGATGCTTAATACTAAAAAATCCCGGGTAGCCTGCCATGCTGATTCTTCCTGAGCCTGAATTCTATGTGGAAAGGGAAGTTTGTAATTCATTATATATTGTGAAGAAGGCACAGTCTAAATTTACTAGTTATAAAGTAGATGTGATTTGAGTCAGTTAAGCCTGCATTTTGATTTTAAGAAATCTGGCGTCCTGTGCTCTAGTGTCTTCTCCCCAGCTTCCCACCACAGTCCTTCATTAGCAACCTCAATAATGTCACCTGAAAGCCAGGTGATTAATTTTTAGCATGCAAAGCCCTTATATCCCCATTTTATGCATGAAGATTATGGCATATGGGTTGCTCAAAGTTATTTATTTATAAATCATTATTGGGGGCTGGATGTGGCTTTGATGTGCACTCATATTAAGGTGAGGACTCAGGATTGTGTGTAATTGAATTTGAGTCAGCAGCATGCTTAGCACTGCCCTGAAGGGGAGAGTGCTGTAAGGAGGCAGGTACTGCCACAGGCTTCTACTGAATTTGTTGAGGAAAGTTACCTCTCTGCTCTTTTGCTGTTGCTTTGCCACAGTGTCTTGCTTCAGGGCATAATTTTTTCTTGTTTGCACTATAGAGTGCCTGACCTTAGGCAACCTAGTTTAGTTCCTTGCTAACTCTTTAATGCTGAATTATGTCTGTCTGCCAGTCTCTACAAATCTGTGTTTTACATTTGAAAGCACTTATTAAAAACAATCCAAAAGCTCAAAATAGGAACAACTTTGAGGATTTTTATTTTGATGGTTTTACTGTAGCAGAAATATTCAGTGATGTGGGTGTCTGCATAACGTAACACATCCTCTTCCAAATCCTGCCTTTTTTGAATTCTCAAAGAAATCCCACACTCATTAAATAGCTTTCTATTATGATAACTTGGAGAGAGAACTGCTGTACTTCGGCCTTCCCACTGAGTGAAGTCTCATTATAAATCATCTCTTTATGGCTTCAAAATGCTGTGCTTCTAAACTTCACTCGTTAATGAGACTGGAATGAATTTCATAATGGCTGGCTGTTTGCACCAGAGACATGCTATGGAAGGTTTGTTGCGTTTACTTCCTTGATGCCCGAAACACGTTTGCAATGCATTGGACCTACAAACCAGGAATTAATGAGGAAGGCTCTGTCTGTTTGTGTGTGTGAATATGGGTGAGTATGTGCAGGCAAAATTATTTCCATTTGCACTGTTTTTATTTCTTCCTCATTTGTTTTGTCCAAAAAGCCAAGAAACTTATTTAAAACAAATGTTTTGATAATGGTACTGAATGTATTTAACCAAAAATAAATTTCTTAGTTTCTTCTAAAAGAATATATAATTTTTCATTTCCTTTAGAGCAGCTGGATTGTTTTACAGCTGAACTGATTTGACCACAGATCATTACCCAGTGGGAAATATTAAAGATCTTATTTTAAGCTAAACAAGATAACCATGCAGGTTTTTAAGTAAGTTTAATGTAATTGGTTAAAGGACCTCTTACAGTACCAGTAATTGACCTCTTTTAAGTACTTCACCCCTTAATAATTTGGTTGAGAAGTATCTCGGTATTGTTTCACAGAAGATTGCCAGCTGCCTCATTTCTTCACATTAGCTTAATGGAGAGTAATGACATCCCATGACATGAAGTAAGTTTTGTCACCCATATTCTACTTCACTGTTTTTCATCTCTTTATTTGGATTATTAAGGATTTGTTTTTGCATTACTGAGGTCAGTAATTGCTTTACCTTTAACTCTGCCTCTGATTCAGACCTTAGTAATGCAGTTCGTGTTTTTAAAAGGGCTATACTTAGTTATCCTTTTAAATAACCCTTAAAAAGCTATCTAGAGTAAGGGTAGAAAAAGATAATACTATTTTTAAAAAATTATTTTATTCATATTTAATGTGTAGGGAAGCAAGGTAGAGGACATCCTATTCAAGGTGTTGTATTATTATTAAGCATACTTTTGAGAAAATTTTCTAATGAAGTGTTTGCAGTTTTTATTATTGGCTAAATATTCTTATATTTGTGCATTTCTGTTCCTGTGATATCTTTGCAATGCTCTTTGCTATCATTGGGCAGTGAATACTTGTGTAGCTAGCCAGTGCTGTTTGCTGCAAAAAGTTTAATTTGTTCTCTCTATTCATCTTTTAATAAGTATTCATTCCTATTTGTATTTAGTGTATTCAATTGGGAATTAATACAAAAAACTTCCCTGGCTATTAACATAGGACATAGCAAACTCTCTCTTCTTCAAATTAGTCCTTAAGTATAACTGATTCTTTAAGAGACTAACTTCGTCTAATGAAAGAGAGAAACAAATGAAATTGTTATTAAAATGTTAATTTTCCCAGTCTTGCTTTTCTGAGATTGCAGTACTTACTGGGTAGGTCTTCCAAAGGTTCTTAATTTAATTTCTTTTATAAGGTTGTTTCTTATTTTCCCTCCAATGTGTTATTCTCCAAATGCCCAAGCATGTGTTTCCAGAATTTTATTGCCAGTGCTTCATAGCTACCTGGTTAGCAACATGGGAGGCAATACTAGGTTAGCTGAAAAAGAGGCATGTAAATGTGCTTTAGACTATTTGTTTTGACTAGGAGTATGAGAGGAGTTCCTGTCAATATACTTGGAAACCACGCTTTTCATCAGTGGTGGTGACCTACTGTATGTTAGCATTCTCTTTGAATTACCTTTCCTCTGCTCTTGGCAGTGACATTGAATCTCAAAGGTATGTAGTTCTCACTGTAAGGCACTTTTCTGAAGGCTTTCTGAGACTGATAGGCATTGCTGCATTGTCTTCAGTTTCTCAGGTTCTTTGTGCTTCCCATTGTTTGAAACATGATGCTAATGTAGCGTAGAGTAAGTAGGAATTATACAGAGATTGTATCCAGACCACAGGATACGTCCTTTACGTGTAATACGCACTGCATCTGAAATAAGTGACTAGCAACTGACTGGCACTGTGAAATTTATTCCTGCTGCTAAAGGTACTGGCTTCAAGCATAACAGTTGTGCTACTTGTGAGTGCCTCTTGGCCATCCTTTTGTACTACCTCATACATTAATGTATTTCATGGCTGGGAGAGTGTAGAAGGGGGGTGGTATTTATTTTTTTTAATATTTTTTTTTAGTCACAACATAGTTTATATTCAGTTTCTCATACAAATAGGTCCTGAGCCACTGAATTATTTTCCCTACCTTGCTGAAACAGTAGATCTGAAAATAAAATATCTGCACCAAACCCAGCTTTAGATATTCTTTTTTCAAAGGAAATAAGTGACTATTTGTATGATCTTAAGTGAATCTTTATTGATAATATACAGCACCTTCTGAATTGATAAGTAGGTTCTGTGTTTCACATGGACTTTCAATGTTATCTGTGTTTCTTTGAAAATGTTGTAGGTATTTAAGCTTTACTTTGCTAGAAGAAATACAACTAAGTGTTCAAACTTGTTACATATTTTCCTTGTTAGGAGTGTAGTCTCCAGATAACTTGTTCTTCTTGTTCTTTTGCTGTATTTCAAAAGTACAAATAAAACAAACAAAACACCTCAATTCTTTGGTTGGCAAAGGGAAAAACAAAAATGCACATAAGATGCTGCTTGTTATCCACTGCAGAAACTGACTTTTGTAGCTTGATGGGCTTCCAGCTGATGGATTTCGGTTACATCTAGATGGGATGTTATGTCAAAACTAGTGCCAACTTGCTCTTTATTCCAGTACAGAAATTGATTACTGATGGCTTCCTTCTACGGGATTAATAAAGTTGCTTAGTCATTGCCAGAGGCTTAATCCGGGTTTAAATGACATTTTTGCTCATAAAATCCATTTCTATTTGCATTAGCCAGTTAAAAAGTATTTGTCTATTTACATTCTCAGTCTGTGTTTTTCTCTCACTACATATTAAACCACCTCTTAGGCTTTAATTTTCCTTTATTGCCATCTTATTAGTGTAGGATACATGTGAAATGTGCCATAATTTTTGGCAGTAGGTTTATAGGTAGGATTGCAATATGTGCTCTTAAGACAGAAGTACAGCAGAGCAAAAGAAACTCCCTTTAGAAGAAAAATGTTTGTCTCTCCATTCAGAGGAGCAGGGCTTTAGTAAATTGCCAACACTATGTACAGGATGAGTAGTTCAAAAGCATTGTCAGGTCAGATTGGTTTAATATGGTGTAGGAGATACAAATGACACAGTGGACCTTAGCCTTGGATCCTCATTTTCAGGTCTGTTCATTACTCGAGACAATAGCCAGGCTATAAAGCAGGTACAGCCTTTGCCTTCTCAGTAGGAGCAGGGCAAAGCTTCCTTTATCCTCGGGCTCTGCAAGCCTACTCACCAAGTTGCTCAAGCATAGTGCTGAGCCATGCTGCCCACCTCAGCCATGCCGCTCATCTGTGAGGCTTTCCTGCTTCCTTGTAATCCATGTGGCAGAGGCGAACTGGTGCTGTTTTACATAGCTGGATTTTTGCCCTGGTTCGCTTTGAATTTATATTAATTGCTATGTCACATTGCTGTATCCAGTTCCTTCATTTATTTCTGAAAGTTCTGTTCTGGAATCAGGCACTTTTAGGATTTACTAGTATCAGGAAGAGTGGAAGGATTACTTCACGCGTCCTGAAGGCTGTGCTTTCATCTGTAGTCTTGGTACAGTGTTTACCTTTTCAGCAGTGGTTTAAAAGAGTTACTTGTGATCTGTGATAATCCTTGATGCTTCTTTGAAGACGAGCCAACTACTTGTTCCACATCTCATACTTGCGTAGCTTTAAGCAGTCGGAGTTGCCCCTGCCTTTTGTACCTTTTATACAGGTTTATTTTTCTGAATATTTCTGTTCTTTCAAGATAATTTTGAATGCCAGTTCTGCCCTCCAAAATACTTGCGTGTTCAGTGAGCTCTCAGCATTTTGGCTAGTGCAGAAAGTGTAGCACCTTTCCTTCACTGCTCTTGAATGAAACAATGCTTGTTAATTGAAATGCAGGTATGACTGATGGACCACCTATCTCCCTGTGCCATGGTAACAGTAGTGCTGGACAGCATTCCTGAGCAGTCTGGCCGTTCAGGAATGTCTTTTGGTCCCATTGATCTTCTGGTGGCCTGTATTCAGTTTTTGACTGCTGCAGATAGATGGATTAACCCTGGGTAGACATCCAGAGCATCACCATGGTCACACTGCATTTGGCTGTGTAGACTTAGCCTCAGAGGGAGCCTTCTCTGTTGCACTGATCATGCACACAGATTTATCAAGTTAATGTAGTCCCTTCTGCTCTTGCCCTAGCTCCAGTCATTCAGACATTTTCTGCTCTTAATGCAGTGGAGAGGTTAGAAGTGGGGTGTTTTGGGGTTTTTCTTGTTTTGCTTTTAATGTAAAGATTCATACTAAAGCATTAAAGATTTTAGAGGAAGACTTTGGGCAGTTTTACACGCCAGTGTTTGTAACTCAATTCATATTTTAGTAAGGCAAGTCAGCAGCAATAAGGACTGCTTAGCTTGTACTGCTTGCTATTTACACTAAAATATGTACACATAATCTTCAGCTGTTTTATGAATGCACTGGCTTCCTTGTTTGGGAAGAATTGTGTGGATTCATAACACTGGAAGCAAAAGTCATTAAATATGTGCAGTTGGTTGCAATATTGGATAAGCTATAGACAGAGGTCCAACTCTGTGGAAAAACAGAACTTTAGGGTAGCTGTTGCTGTATCACTAGTTTAAATGTGTGAACCCTGTTTAGTTGGTCATGCAAGCAGGAACAAATTGGGTAGGTGGAGAGGGATCAGTAAAGGTCGTTTCCAGCTCAGTACTATGGCCCAGCAGGGGTTGTGGCAAATAGCTTTGTCCCTGGTGGGGTATGGTTTGAATTCTAGTTCAGCTCAAACTTGGCTGAGCTGTGATCTAGGAGCCTCTACCTACTGTGGAAACAAGATACTGTCAGTCTAGTGAATTGGCAGCGTGTTACTACTTTGGGAAGCCCCATTTCTCAAGCCAACATATTTTCAAGTAGCTCTAAGCTGGAAAAGAAACTCCTGTGAGTAATGCCTGGTGACTTATCCACTTTCTTTACTGCATTTCCTGAGTTCTAAAAATAACATTTTGTATGTGGTTTTGCTCCGCTGATTTTGATATCTGGACTGTCTTGACCATGTGCTGTAGTTAATGCAGCTTTGTGAAATGGACAAGGTGAGGTTAAAAGAATGGTGTCTTTTGAAAATGCTTTGGATACTGCTTAGGTGATGACTGAGCTTTGGCAGGGGCTGCCCAATCAAGAAAACTGCTGCAGTGCCTTATTTAAGAGCAGTATAACGGAGTGAGGAATTGGGATTTAATGGAAGGGAAATGTGCAATGTGGGTGGGTCATGCAGATGGATTTTGGTAGGGAGATGAAAAAGGTTTCTTCAGTCACAAACACTAAAATTGCAGTGGTGGTACTTGACTGTTAGCAGGCAGGAGAGATGTTAAATCTGATCTAAATCAGTGCTCATTTTTTCCCTCAGATGAAAATGACTACTTATGAAAGGTTAGAGGATTTATGGGGGTGTCAAAACATACGGCAGATGGGCTGGATTAGGAGTCATGAGTATAGTAATCCAAATCCTTTCTGCCAAGCATTACAGAGGATCTGTTCCTGCTGCTGGGCTACACTAAATGTACAGAGTCAGAAGAGCACAGGCTGTCAGGGGGCTCAGAGGAAGAGTTCCTAGTGAAAGTGCTTGTCTGAGCAGAGTTCATTTTGAAAGCACTTTCTTTTCAGGCAAATGTCTACTGGGGAAGTAATTACATTATTTAATTTTGACAGATTTCTGTAACCAGTTGTTTGATTGTTTGGGTTTTTTTTCCCCTTTGGTGCTATACAAAGCCTGGAAGAAAGTAAAGCCAAAAGTGTGAGCTAAACCATTTTAATTATCCCTGATTATATTAGTACAGAGGGATAAAATCTGTGCAGAGGTCTTGAACATTGAGAGATTAAAAAAGGGGAATGAGTTTGTCATTCCCCTTCTGAGTCAGTGCTATCTATGTCTGATTTAAAAACAAGCAAACAAACAGACAAAAACACAAAAAAAACCTAACCAAAAAACACTGAAAAAAATGCATCCTACTTTAAATTTTTGTGGCAGACTTTTAAGGACAATTTTAGTCATGGTTTTAGACTGAATCCAGAGGACCTCCTCTGAAATCTGAAAATTCACAATGGCATGTCAGTGTTGCAGAGGTTATTGGCAGCTGTAGTTACTGTCTAGTTAATTTTGAAAAGATGTAAAGCTTCTGGCTGTGGAGAAGATGCATGTCTGAAATAGTTTCTAGGGAAGGATGCAAATGATTTGTGTCTGAGGCAACAAGAGGATATTTGTACTCAACTCCTGTAGTCAGTTAATTAAGCTAAAGAATCCATCCAAGCTCCTTCTCCAGCTAACTAATATTTTGCAGCGGGATAAATTGATATGGTGGTGTGGAAAACCACCAGTTTGGGTATCTCTGAGTTCCATGAGTGAGTATTTAGCTATTTCATTTAACACGGATATAAAATGTTTAAGAAAAAATAGTATTGTTAAAGCGTGAAACATAATACTGCATACAGATAAGTTGTGTTCTGTGTAGAACCAAGAAGTATATGGATCCAGACCTTACAGATCTGAAATTTAAGCTTAAAAGGGAAGCAGCAAATAGTGAGGATGGATTAGCTCTGAGACAGGGATTGTTTGCATTTCTAGGAGCAAGAGGCAAGCTTTTCCTTGTTACTGTTTTGTGATGTATGAAGACGATCTGAAAGTTTTTAGCAGGTTTCACTGCCTTTCACGAGGAATGGCATATCTGTTTTAGTATGGTTTTGTCAAAGATCTTTGTAATGTGAACTTTCTCAGCAATTAATGGAGAAGTGCAATGGTTAGATCTTTAGGAATGGGAGATTTTCTTCCATTTGTTAAGGAAGTATTAACAAAATAACAAGGCAGTCTACACAATCCATGAAAACTCCCTTCTCATCAAGTTTCTCATGCTTAGTATTTGAGATGTCTTAATCTTTCAAGTGGTATATAGCCTTCCAGCAAAGACTTGCTCTGAATTTCTAATTAAAGCAAATGAAGAAGAAAACCCCATATTCCACTGCCCAGCCTCTTTCAGTTTAAGCAGCCTCCTCTTAAGAGTCTGTCGGAGGGTGTTTAAAAAGAGAAGAAAAATGGTCAAATTTAACATATGAGAGTTGTTCATATGCATGTTTGAAGGAAACAAGTCTGAAAATAATTGAGCCAAAGAGGTGGGTGGAAAAATTTTCATGTAGCGAAATATGATGGCAGTGAAAAGACAAATTGAACCAGGGACATAAAGTTTTACTCTGAAGATGTACATGGAAATCCATGAAATCTGAATGATCTTTTTATTCCAAATATATACTTAGTTGGGAGTTTCAGTGATAACCAGTTTACAAAGCCTTATAACATTAAAAGCATTTAAACAGCCCTGGCAGGCAGGGATGAAACAGTATCTGAGCTGAGTTGTGAAGTATTATCCAGCTTACAAATAAAAGTAGGTCATTACAGCAGGCATTCCAGGGAATATATTAATCATAAAGCATAGATGTGGGTTTTGATTGATTTATTAGCAAAATATTGTTGATTTTCCAGTATAGAAAAATATACCAATAACTCAAATAAATCTAATAATAAAGCTAATAAATCAAACTGGAATTAATATGGCAAATGAAATATGTGGACTCAGGCTTTACTACATGTTTAAAAAGTGCCAGTGTTTTTCAGGTGATTCTGATGTAAGTACATAAATACCCTCATTATAAACTTGTTTGTTCCCTACTAATGCCTCCATTGAATTCTTCCATATTGCCTCAAAATGGAATGAATTAATCTGGCTGTCATTAAGTATTTTAAACTTCACAAGGAGAAATTATAAGAATGTGAAAGGGAATAAATTTCTTAATGAGATAAGCAGAACAATTATGATGACTAGACCACATCCTGTTACTGGAATATCTGATGGTAGAAATCTATTAATAACTGACATAAAATGGAGCAGTACAATCATCTGTATTTCATGATATCAAAGGGAGAGTTCCTTCCCCAAAAGGAGAAAAGTGGTCTATTTGAACATAAAACATTTCAGTGTGAGGTCCTGCTTCTGAAAAACTGAGGAAACATTGAATAACCTTCCCAGGAATGTGCCGTGTGAGATGGAAAAAACAGACCTAATAAACTGAAAAATTATTGACAAATAATTCTTTGTAAAAATGGGGGGAGGGATTATCAAAGCGCTTACACTGTATCTGGAACTATTTTGCAAATAGTTTTTCTTTTCCTACAAAAGGCATCTGAGAAATTGTAATATAAAAATACACATATTTTAGCTTTTAAAGATTCTTCTGCAAAGAGAGAGTAAAAACAACAGCTTTCATTTAGGGTGCCTGTGTAATTGAGAGCAGAACTTAAGCTCATCAGTCCTAGAAATAGGTAAGAAAATCTTGCTTCCTGATTCTCATTTAGGCAGAAGTGGTACGTTTCTGCCAGCATTTGAAGAAGGCGGCACTTTCAGATGCAGTGGGGGGGAGCCCAACAAGCAGCTCCAGCTGGCAAATGTTGAGTTATTCCCTAAATAAGTGGAGGTTCTTCAAGCTGCTGGCATGATGACATGGGTAGGTGGAGGCAGCTGCATGCTTCACTTAGTATTAACATGAGTTTGAAGCTGTGAAAGGTTTTAGAGTGCTTATTTAATATGGTATGCTTGAAGAAAAAAACAACATATTGTTTGGCTGTAAGATGCAAAATGAAATGGGGCTTTCAGTAGTGGGCAGATCTGAAGGCTCCAAATGATCACTGTAGTTAATAGGTAGGAGCTGGAAGACCTAAACAGGGAATCTGTCTGTTTTCCTCTTTTACTTTCTTGGAAAGTTTATTTAGTTGTCAACTTAAATACCTTAGGAGAGACTTTCATTCAGGAAAACAGAACTAGAGCATTCTTTCAACTTGAAATCTAGTTAGGCAAGCTGGTGCTTTGGCCACAGCCTGAAGCAAAGAAAGTTTTGGGAGTTTATGTAGGAACCATTGTAAGATTCCATAAATTCTTCAAAAATAAAGAGTTCTCAAAGGGTACAAAACTAAATCTTAAGCAAGGACTGACAGCCCTAAAATCTCTTAACGGCTTGAGTCTGATACAGGCTTGATACAAGCTTAAATGAAATAGGCTTTTAGGCTGTGGTCAACAGCATGCCTCAACATTTTGTGATCCAAAGGTGAGAGACCAAGATCTATAGTGCTTGTTTCCATTATAAAAAAAAGTTTTATCTGATATTTTTAGGTTCCTTTTGTTTATAATTTACAGAATTAAACACCTGATATTGATTTATACTGATGATTGTTTTTTTCCAGGGAAAGAATTTGACCCTCTTCTTCAGCATTGGTTTATTGACCTCCTGGGGGACTGCGCTGCTGGGTGTCCGCTTATACTGGATGGGCAACAAGCCCCCAAGTTTTTCCAATTCTGACAATCCAGCAGCTGACTCGGACAGTTTTCTCACACGTACGCTGACCTTCTTTTACCTGCCAACCAAGAACCTCTGGCTGTTGCTGTGCCCAGATACCCTCAGCTTTGACTGGTCTATGGATGCCGTGCCTCTTCTGAAAGCAGTCAGCGACTGGAGGAATCTACACACTGTGGCCTTCTATGCTGGACTCCTCCTCCTTGGCTACTCTAGCTTGAAGGGCTCCAGCAATGAGAGAGAATGCAATGGGAAAACTGTAATGAACGGCAAGCAGAATGCTAATGGGCATAGCTGCCACTCAGAGGTGGAGTACAAGACACTGGAGGTGAAGTCAAGCCTTGCATCGAAAGAAGAGAATGGTATCAAAAAGCATGAAGTGCAGAAATTGCAGCTTCCTTCAACTGAGAACATTGTCATTCTGTCACTGTCTTTGTTAATAGTGCCCTTTGTTCCTGCCACAAACCTATTTTTCTATGTTGGCTTTGTAATAGCAGAGCGTGTGCTGTATGTTCCTAGTATGGGCTTCTGCCTGCTGGTTACAGTAGGTGTCAGGGCCCTTTATGTCAAAGCCCAAAAGCGCTTTCTGAAGAACTTGGTTTTTTGTTCCACTGCTGCATTAATTGTTTTCTATGGACTCAAGACTGTTGTCAGGAATGGGGACTGGCAGAATGAGGAGATGCTGTATAGGTCAGGGATAAAAGTAAACCCTGCAAAAGGTAATTTTTACTTTTTATGGTGAATATTTATTCCTAACTGTCTTTGCCTTTGAATTGTCTGACTTTATCAGCTGTATCTAGAGAGGATACTTTAGGAAATGACCTTTTAAGTTACAGTAGTATGTACATTAGTGAAAAAGGAGGAAAAGCAGGAATGTGTTTTGATTAGGTGTTACAGGCTTGGCATTAATATGGAGAAAATGAGACCCTAAGGTAAGAGGATACTTTCTTTTTCATTAATCTTAGTTCTGTATTTTGGAATTAAAGATGCATTGTTGGTATTACAGACCCCACCTGGTAATTTTCCATTTGGAGTCCGTTATCTATCATGCTGATGAAGGTTTTTCGTATGTTCACCAAATGTTCTGTTCTCTATGACTAGAACATATAAGAAATAGTAAAGGACAGCATCAGGGAGGTGCAGGGTTTTTATTTCATCTGATGCAAATAATGTCAATACTACATAATAAAAATGAGGAAATGAGCTCATTATTCAGCCTAGGAAATGACTGTAGTTCGTCCTGCATAGAAGTACTGTAACGAGTTATTGTCAAATACTTATGCCTTCCTATTAATGTATAAATGTCAGCTATTCGTAACATTGCCCAGCTACTTCTCTCAAAGGTTAGATCTATGCTGTAATGAAATGTGACCACAGCTAGTGTAAACACATCCAAACAGGCAGTAAAGCAGGTAGTTTAGGGATCAGTAACAATGTTTAGTTGTGAGTCTGTGGTTTCAGCATATACAGCAGATCCAGCTGGGATTCTGAACTCCATGCTGCCTGGCTGTACTGCTCTTGGCACACAAGCAAGCTCATATGAGAATGGACAAAATAACACCTGTGAGGGCAATGTAGACTTTGACTAAGTCTCTGTTACTCACAATTCATCAGAAGTGAGAAGGGATCACTTGATTGCTTTGCCTGTCTGTGAAAGTGCTTGAACATACCACACTTGAGTTTTCCCAGTTCTCTGCTCAGAAGCCCATTATATGATGCTGACTGAGGTGTGCTCCTTGGTTAGACAGTTACATCATGCCATAGAATCATAGAATCATAGTCTAAAAGTTGTGATAGTAAGGGGCAAATGCAGGTGTTACTGTGAACTGATAGGGAGAGAAAAAGTAGATTTGACAGATAAGATGCCTTGCAAAACAGCTTGTCAATCATGAGACTGATTTTGTAACTCTTCTTCATATACTGTGTTGCCCTAGGTAAATTAAACTTGTGACTGCAGTAAGTGACTTTTGTTAACTGTGAACAAGCATGTCCTATTTCTCTTACTTTTTTTTTTTTCAAAAGTAGTGCAAGAGAGCGAGAAATGAAGTAACTGTACAGTGAGATAACGAACCAGAGTGATTATGTGATGCTGTGAGACTGCAGTTTAGTGAGGATGTAAAGCTTGCATGAAAACACTGGAATTCCTTGGAAAGAAAAGTGTGCGTGCACTTAATTAGTTAATGTATGTTCCATTTTTGTCCTTAGCAGAGATCCCTAGATATCCTAGACTGTATTAATGGTTGAGTGCTTGCTTTAAGCCAGTTTTTGTGACTAAAAAAATGTATAATTCTGGGTTTTGTCCAATAGTAGGATTGGCTGCAGTGTTATCTGGAAATTAGACTACTGGGTATTATGCTCCCAGGAGACAAGGCGAGTTATTGTCATCATACACATCTCAGTATGCACAGACATACTTATATATGATTGTCTGATTTCCTGCCATATAAGATGACATTAAGTTTCTTATGTGATATGCAAAAGCAAAGACAGCATGTCACTGTGGTGATATAGACGCGACTGAGCTGACTGTAAATCTCCTTGAAATATCCTGTTAAACTTCTGCTGAATATTTACTAGCCCACACACATTGTAAAAAGGCTGGGTATCAGAAACTCCCAGCTAAAGCAACCTGTCACCCAACTCTATTCATTATTGTGAATACTTCCTAGATTATCCCTAGCTTTGACTATGCTAATTTTATTTTCCATTTCTCATACAATCAGGCAAGCCTGACTGGACTAGACTGGCTGCCAATCCCGCCAAAGCATTAGGAGATCAACAATTCAAGCTACTCTTCAGTAATTAAATGAGGTTGACGTAGGAAAAACAATTTATTTTTGTTTGCCTCTTTTTTTTTGAGTTGTATGAATGCTACTGATAAATAGGCTATTCAGACAGCAAGACAATGGACTGCTCAGTCAAATGGTAGAGGGGAGAAGTGTTTTCCTTCCTTTTAGGCTGCTAAGAAGAGGCTGCCACTCCTCATTTCTCAGTTTTGCTCAACTTGCAATCTTTTCTCCTTATAAGTGTTCTTTTACTTGTAATCATTTTTGTGTGGTGGGATCATTTTCCCTGACGATTCTGCTTTTCCTCTCTTCTCTTGCAAAGAGCTTCCAAACAAGAGCTTCTTCTGCCCTAGGCTAAAAGGCAAAGAGGGATCCCTTTAAAAACTCCTGTGGGGGAACTGATAAAGAAGTAGAAATCTGTGAAGACCAGCCTTGCTAAAGCAAGGAGCCGAGTGTTTTGTTCCAGATTGATCTGTATTCTGGCCTAGCAGGATGAAAGCCACACTGGCTGGACACTGTGCAACAACATTGAGCTGATGTGCTGTACTAATAAGGTCATTTGAGAGGCAAGCTATTAGTGCAGGTGCATTTGTCTACTAATGTGGCTGAACTGCTGTGGAAATGGAGTTGTGTCACATGGCAATGGTGTATAATCTGATACTCTGCACTGTAGTATGTGTAAGAATATAATCTCCTTTGTTGCTGTGAGACCTTCAGACAAACTTGTTCAGTGGCTTCTCCATCTTCAATCTTCTGTGAAGAAACGGGTGGTAGATAAGCACCTTGACAGCACTTTCTTCTGCCCCCCACCTTGTGGGCACCTTGCAGGCAGTGTGGGGAGAGAAGTCATATTCTGTCTCAGGTGAGAAAGCCTCTACCAGCACAGGTAGCCACAGCCTCTGCAATTTACATTTCTCCAGGCTGTTCTTGTCAATCACTGATGACGTAGACCTTATAGTGGCCTTCCAGTATGTAAAGGGAACCTACAGGAAAGATAGGGAGGAAATTGTTCTCAGGGCTTATACTGATAGGATGAGGGCTAACAGTTTTAAACTGAAAGAGGGTAGATTTAGATTAGATATTAGGAAGAAATAACTGTGAGGGTGGTGAGATGCTGGAACAGGTTGCCCAGAGAAGTTGTGGATGCTGCCTCCCTGGAAGTGTTCAAGGCCAGGTTGGATGGGGCTTTGAGCAACCTGGTCTAGTGGAAGATGTCCCTGCCCATGGCAGGGGGGTTGGAAGTAGATGATCTTCAAGGTCCCTTCCAAGCCAAACCATTCTATGATTCTATGAAAAAATACTCAAAAGCATGATGAATGGTTGGTCTTTCAAAAAACCTCAATGTAGACTCATGGTAGAGTCAAGTGAGTAAAAGGTGGTGGTGCCACTTCTAAGCCACCATGCACATACTGCATTTTCCCTGCAGGCTTTCCTGAATGCTTCACTGTGTGGCAGGCAGCTGTCAACCCTGGGCTGGAGGAGTCATAATGAGGACTTGGGATGCCTTAGCTGTATCTGTTACTGGGCTTGTTCTTCTGCTGTTTCATTTATGACTAGTATTTCAAATATCTTTAAAGTGATCTTAGCACTACCTCATTACAGTTTGTCAGCACTTAAGGAAAAAATAGGCAAGATTGATTAATGTAGTTTATGGATTCTGAAGTGGCTGTATACGTGTTTTGACATTAGGGAGGGAAAGGTGCAAGTGTTTCTCTGTGCTGCCTTCAACTTAATGAGCAGCCCAACGGAGCTTTAAGATCCTTCCTGGAAATAGTTGCCCTGCTACACCAAGTGGGTGCTTAACTTTACGCATTCAAGTCTTGCTAAATTCATATATGTTACTACTCTTTTTGCAATGGAGCATATAGCAAGACACAAATACTAGGCTGCTTCCAAAAGCAGCCTTACCACATTATTGTGGTGCTGTACCGGGTCTGATAAGCTCCATCTTGTAGGTGGCATTGATTCAAGTTGGCATTACAGCTTCTGGCTTCAGAACTGGTTCTGAGCATTGGTCTGATGTTTGTACTTGTTCCATCACATACCAGTGTTAATGAAGTGTCATACGTTCACATCTTGGGCAGGTCAGTGGGACATGAATATGTGCTTCAAGATCATTCAGATCATCTGTGGATTAAAGTTAATATTACCTCTCATAGTCCTACTCTGGGGTAAAAATTGTGTTCTTAGCATCTTCCTTCTTACATTGATTAACCTGTTGTTCTTTGTGGTCAGAAATAAGACCAAGACATGGTGTTGACAGACAAGAATATAGAAGCTGTTCCATATGAATATAGAGGGCTACTTTCCTTCTATCTTTTCACTCCCTTTTACTCCTCTTATGTGCGTGAATCATTTGATTTTCCTTAATGTTTTCAGAAGATATTCTAATACTGAAATACTCTTGTAGACCACGGTGTTCCATTTCCCTGTCCTACTTTTCTCTCTTTTTTTTTTCTTTGCAACAGGGTTGAGATCTTCTTGCCTCATTCTGTTATATTTGTGCCTTGTAGAAGACTTAAAGAATTTCTTTTGCTTTTTTGACATCTTTGGCATAGCATTTAGCCTTGATCAGTTACTCCCTGGAACTTCATAGATAATTCTCTTATTTTTCTTCCCTCCTGTATTTCTTTTTTTTTTTTCCCCCTCCTTCTCTTGAGTTTATCGTAGGATTGGCAAGGACTGCTTCTGTGTCAATGTCAAGATACAAATGTGAAGTTCGGATGTGAAGCATCTTGTATGGAACAACAATGTATGGAGTAGCTGTATGCTCATCAGAGCTGTCCTAGAAAAGTAGCAATCCCATTTTTGTTTCACTTATAGTTTCAATGTCATTTTATGTAATTAGTTTACTGTTTAGTTTGCTAATACCATCTGCTAAACAAAATTGAAGGAATTCCTGAAGCTGAATTTAACTTATTAAATCTTATCTATGTAGCAGTATACTTGCCTTTTGATCTAAACTGCAAAATATATACTTTAAAAAATTTTTTAAAAACATCAGATTTCATATTGTTATCCATGTTGAACAGTCTGTAATGTCAATTTCCTCTTTATTTTACCATTACTAATGCAGTAAGCAGATGTATTTGCTATATGAACTGTTTTAAGTGTTAGTGTATGGGGAAAAAATTCATATGAGTTAGGTTTTTTCTATTTACAGAAATTTGCTACTGTTAAAAAGGTACCCCCCTCCCCCCAGGAAAAAAGAAAAAATCCATGCTTGTCATTTTAGTGATTTTATGCTCTAGTTCTGTGCACTTGGGTAGAAGTAAATACTAGAAGCTGTTTTCATCTGTTTGATAGCTTGCTGCTGTTACCCTTATGTACTCTTAGAAAATGATTTCTTGCTAATAGTAGCTGTCAATAAGAGGTCTCTTCTTTACAGCAGACAATGAAAATACCAAGTAATAGTGAAACAAGGAAAAGTAGTTACAATGCCTTGTGGCAAACTAGGTAATGAAGCCATATTTCCCTCAAACTAAAAGGATGCCATAAACCAGTATTTTCCATTATTATTGGTATTTTTGTATCACTAGTGACAATTGGAAACAAAAGAAAAAGTATTTTAAGGTATGGCATTCTTTGAATATTCTTATTAGACCTTACATTATGCTGGTAAGAAGCTAGGTTCTTTTATAATACCTTTAGAGCTTTGCTTTCGCCACAGAGCTAGTTTCTTGCCACACTTTTTTTATTCCTCCTAAACAGAGTATTGTATACTTTTAAAAAATACCACGTTGGGCATTTAAAAATACTTTGAGCATTTGGGATTGCATTTCAGTGTTTGGTGCATATATTCATTTTTATGTGCAACTTGGCAGTAAAACTTCAACTAATCTTTGGGCCAATAGCCTGAAGTATTACTCTGCACAGTAATTATTTTTTGCTCCTTTGGTTCATTTCACTTCAATAATAATAAAATCACTCTAAATTGGTAAAGGTCCGACTCAGATAACATTGCAGTGAATGGAAAACACTGTTTATGAAAGAGAAGGCTTAAGAGAGAAAGTAATTTCAGTGCACAGATTGCCATAAACCAGCTGATTTTAAAAGTATAAAACCTGCTTATAATTATGCATAAAAGTTGCGTATTATCACTGCTAAGAAATAGTTATATAGTGATACAGTGATATAAGCATAGCATCTGGAGTTAGGTATTCATAAGGTTGGTTTAATTTAGCTATTGAGCTCTTCTTTATCCCTAGAACAAGCCCTTTTAATCTCATGTTTTCCCTCTGAAATTAAACATGTACTGCCTATTTTCATTAGACATTGAATAATTTTTTGAAAAATTTGATGGTTCATTATTGTATTAAAACCTATCTGCATTTATGACAGTATAATACCCCTATTAAGCTAGTTACTAAATAAATATCAGGATATATAGTCATTACGGTGATTCTTGGCATCCTTTATAGCCAACTCTTTTAGAAGTAATTGTCAGAGAAGCAGCACCAAATGATTGTCAGTCCTCCCAACACCTTCACCAGAACTTTCTGGTACTTAATCTTTTGACTAAATGTTACAAGTCATTTCCTTGACTTCTATAATTATTTTCAACTGTGGTCAGAAACTTAAGTTTAGCTTTTTTTTTAAAGCAGAAATTGCTGTAAAGGTAGTATACCATCTGTCAGTGTTGTAAAATATTTCCAACTATCAGTAGTAAGCCTTTATAACAGCTACCACTTGGGAAAATGCACTTGATAATTAAATGACCTTATATAAGTAAAAAAGTAAAAGGCTATAATTATGTATTTTAAAATGTAGTTAGTAACATCAAAATTTATATGGGCATATAATTTCGGTATCACCATATAAAAATTATGTAGGATATACCATGGTAAAGTTGGTGTCTTTGTTCATAATAAAAATGGCAGTATTTGAAGGATAAATGTTGTACAGGATGCTTCAGAGTTCTTTAAATAGGAAATAGTTTTTCTATCCGCCACTTGTAACAGCCATGAAAGAGAAAGCTCAACAATTAAGTGAATCACATAGGATTGTTTGAAAGTTAAATAAAAAGACTACTCTCTGATAACAGCGTAGGGCTCTAAATGAGTGGTACTGCTGCCCTGAATGATTAGAAAGTGTAGAAGGAATGACCATTAGTAAGTTGTTCAGTTAACAACTGTAGTTATCAATCAGGAACATTTGAGCATCCCACAGGCGGCTCAGCCTCAGCAAAACAGTCTGATTATGCTAAATATGTTGGAGAGCTGAAAGAAAGTGGTTTACACTTTGGTTCAAAGTCTGAATTTATTCTCTAGTGGCAGTGTTCTCTCAGTTCCTCAGTAGTCCTGTAATTTCCTCTGAAACCCATGTCACTGTGGGATATCTGCTTCTCCTTTAGCAAGATATCAGAAAGCCCAATATTCTTCCTTTATGTATATAGAGGACTGGAAGCAAGGATACTAACTTCCCCATCCCCCCTGCTTGAATGCAGTCCAACAGCATTTCTAATCAGTGAATTCTGAATAGCGGGGGTATAGGAAGAGAATCTGTTATTAACTACTAGCTTGACTTTTTGCATATACTAAGAATTTAAAGAAATAACCAATTTTGTAACATGGACTCTATTACCCTATTTTGAGACATCTACTAATCAGAGTATTATTTCTTCCTCTGCCTTCCCTGATGTGCTCTGCAAAGTCGTTCAGCAAACTCATCAGTGCTAAAAGTTACAGTACAGACAATCCCACTCCTAGTCAAGGAAGGATTAGCATTGGCAAGATTATTTTTTTTTCATTTGCCAGAAAATGATAGATCTTATTTTCCAGTTTGATTAAAAGTCAATCCTTTGGTCCATGCTTGCGTGTTCTTTGGAACTAGCCTGGTATTCTTGGATGGAAAGAGTTGCTATTAATTAGAGGAAAACAAGATTACCCAGATTGGTTCTCAAGCTGAGCATGTTTGTTTAAATGCATTAGATAGTGATCCAGTTGTTCCATTATTTTGCCTTTTTTCAAAATACGTCAACTGTGAAAAATTTTTCTTTACATACAGATTTTCATCATGGGTTACACATCTTCATTTTCCTATCCGTAATGGATTACATACCAGTACACCCTGAGGTCCCATTAACATTAATCTTGTAGAGAAACTAACCTTTAATGGGGACAGGAGAATTATTTACAGACATGCCTCTTTAAACTTCTTCTGGCAATGTAAAATCCCAGTATAGACAGATAAATACAAACTATTTCATTAAGATTTCCAATACTCTTCCTTTGTATCAGAGAGTTTTATTAACACTCAAGATTCTATTGCCATCATTGGCAGCCCTCACACATGCAAAAATTAAATGATGGCTGATGCAATTATAGTATGTGCAAAAGGCTTGCGCATAGTTTGGTTTTAAATGACAGGAAAGAACACAGAAGGACCAAGTGCTCAACTCAATGTCCTGTCTTTCTCTTTGCTTAGATGCTCTAGCACACCGAGATTTCCTTTCTGTTCTTAGAACACAGAAGATATTTGGCATATGAACTATTAAAGATGCTAGTTAATCACTTTAGTGTCTTCAGTTTCACTGCTGGCATAAGATGGAGAAAGTCATTTCATGACTCACCTTTTTCCCTGCCACCTATATTTCCATACCAGTATGGATATGTGTTGGCTGGCAAAGCTTCACAGGCTCTGAGTTGCCTTAGTGATTTAAAACAAAACAAGCAAAACCATACAAGTGTCATGAAAAACCTGCTTCCTGGAAATGCACTAATTTGTCTTTTCCAAGTCTGACATACATCATTTGAGCACTTTCACAATTCTATAGCTTTGACAAACCCTAGCAGTGATTCCTCTCCACCTCCCTGTGGATCCTCTGGCATGTTTCCAGAACACTGTCCTCTCTGTTCCCCTTTTCTGGAAAGGAGCCAACATGATCCAGCTACTTTTAGCTTTGAGGACCAGGGCTGTCAGTTCACTGCTTGGGACAAAGTGATAATTTTTACATGTATCATAGATAATTTTTTGTAGAACCATGCATTCTATTAAAAAAGTTACTTAATTTGACAGATTTAGTACATAGTCATCTCCTTGCCTGAGACAGTTTGGTGCTCTGAAGAGTTCCTCAGGGTTAATCCTGAGGAGTCTGGGGTGCCCAGAGTTCTCTTCTTCCACTTTTCTGCTACCTTAGCCTCCTCTTGCTTTTTGCATGATTTGAGTCCATCACTTCTACAAAATAGAATTCATTATATCATGTGAGTTTCAGGCCAGCAATATTCACTGCTTTGCTTCTGACCCTTGTGAAGTTTCATGATACAGGAACTTTATAGCAGTAATGGCTTAGGGTGTCCACATACTTCCAGGCATGCATAGATTATGAAGTTGTGCAAGGTGTGACCAGGGGCTCTGCTCTAAACAGTGACTGAATTAGATGTTAAAAGTACTATGATCTTCCTTTTCTGTTTTCTTTTTTTTTTTTTTTTTTCTAACCTGGATCACTTCATTCATCTGATTCATACCACAGACTTCCCAAAAATCATTCCAGCATGAGGGACAGGGAGGCAGAACTGAATGGCCTGGAGGGTAGTAAGTGCAGGAATTCCTTAAAATAGTAATTCCACCAGAGCTGCTGTGTCATTAAACACTGCCCTGAAGTAATCTCTGGCAGTTATCTCCTATGACAGTGGGATTTCTGTTGAAATAAAATATAATCTATGTTTATCAGTCATTTTTTTATTACTGTTGCTACCTTTCTGTCAGATGAAAAGGCATTTCCTGATGCATTGAAGTGTGCAAGCATAGCTGGTAAAAGATAGGAAACTGTTGTATTGTCAACAAGTTCATAATCTTGCAGTAGTTTTAACTTAATCAGAATATCTTCGTCAGAGTTGCAACATTAAACAAAACTGAATTTCACAAAGACTGGGAAATGGAAGGATGTATCCAGAACAAAGTGTGTGTTGATGTTACATTCTTTCTTTCTTTATAAAGAATACCTACAAAGTTGCACTGAGGTTGTGATTTCTGGTTTGAATCTTTTTAGAGGTTCTGCAGTATGAGCACTGGCTTTATGGGCTGAATCTGGTTTACAGGACAGCTATGTCTGGAGTATGGCCTTTCTCTTGTGAGACAAGTGGAAGGACTGTCCATGTAGCATGCTGGCTGCACTGAGACAGCTCCTGGGAGATATGAGATGGTACCTCCATCTGAGATGAGTGGTTGGGAAGCGTGTTTCTTCCTGAACTTCTCTGTTGACTAATACTGATTGAGTGCTACGCCGTAAGAGTTTCTCTAGTGTTGCCCTGAAAATATTTTACGTTATTAATGCATAACTAAAAACAGCAAGGAATTGTTGTTTGATCCTGTGGCACCTCAAATTAAGGTACTGGAGAGGATTTCTTCATACAGTAGTCTGTCATGCATAGTGAATCTGATGTCTAGGAGAAGTGGGAGTATGTGATTATACCCATCATTTGAATTGGATGGCTTGCTTTATTCTAGGTGCTCTCTGAAGACTCTGTTGATACGGTATTTCCTATCCAGCCAGACTGTGGAGCCGTCACACACTTGAGATTAAGTTAATTAAAGCTAATTGGATTACCAACATCTGCAAGTATGTCCTAAGCAGAATGAGGAGTCCATGCACTAGACTAAACAGTAAATGGTGAAGCCTAAGAACACTTTAACAGCTGCTCAGTCTCATCTCTCAAGTTCACTGAGCTGACAGAGCCACTGTGCTAAGCTTTGAGGAGGAAAAGTTAATTTTCTATAACGTGGCAAGTGGAGCGTGGCAGTGATGCTGAGCATAGTAGAGTGTCATGCATTCATACACATTTGCATCAGGGTTTCAAAACTAAGAAACAAAACTGAAGCACTGCCTGCCAAAAGGCAGTTGCTGACATGGTGTTGGATAGCTTTCAGAGCTCTGCATAGTTTTCATTTATGTTTTTCTTTCACCTGCTGTCATTCCAAAAGCCCTGAAATTGATCAGCAAACGAAGTGTTGGACAAACGATATAAATAACACTCTTAATAAAAAGAAGAATAACGTATAAGAGTTAGGAGGTGGTAAATCTCTAAAACAGTCTGTCTCAACATTACCACATACGCACTAATATAAAAAAATAAATCAATGTATAAAGTAGATTAAACTCATAAATTATGGGTATATAGAAACCATTTATCCCTTTAGGAAACAAGAAATGGCACTAGTGCTGTTGAGTTAGCAAAATGAGGTAACTTGATCAAAGTGTGTTTATTAACAAGTGTAGTTTTTAGAAGAAAGTTATTACAAATGATATGAATGAATTTATGACATATTTTGAAAACAAATCTTTATTTCTTTGGAATAATAGGAAAAAATATAAATACCTTATACAAACCATAATGAAGAACTTAGGCAAAACCTGTTCCACTTTAAAAGTTGTAACTTTAGCATTTACGTAAAATTTTCTGTTCTCAAACCTCTTAACAAACATTATCTAATTGATCTTCTGAATATCTTTGTGAGAGGTAGTGGGTCTGTATTGTAGAAAAACTATTTAAAATGTCGAACTCCTTTTTTTGAGTGTTTAACTGAGCTTCCAGAATTTTTACTGGAGAAACCTATCAAGTCTCTGTTCATGAAACACTTTCCTCCTCTAGAACAAAGTGATTGCCTGATGAAATGTGAATGCTAAAGACTGGAGCACCACTCTGCTTTATGAAGTAGTACCCTTGAAAGGTAAAAGCCATAAGCTGCTGATGAATCTAACCTTTTGATAAGGAGGAAGAGATGTTGTTCTTCATAGCTATGGTTATAACCTTTCAAATGTGAATGATCTAACTAGTGCTGTGCTCTTTCTTCTTACATTTCAAAATCACATTTCTTGGGTATATTTGGATATTGGAAACTTGCTGACCTCTGTTGTAAAGCTCAGCCTTTTTTTTTTTTTCCCCAGTAGAACGAATTTCCATTTATGAACATTGCTCTTAATGTTTCAGCTTATTTCTCATGAAATAGACCACGCTCAAAGGAATGCCCGATTTTGCAGCCTTGTTTTTTTATTATTTATTTTCATTTTATCCAAACACAGGCTTTGTCTACTCCCATTTTAGGAAAGATTATCCTTTAACAGAAGTTAAGAACATAGATCAAAATATAAAATGCATACAGAAATATCAGTGTTCCCACAATGTTTAAACTATAAGTAACTTAGTTTTCTTGGACCTAATTTAGCGAGAATGCTAATTATATGGGGAAATATTCCTTACAGATCTCTTCTGTACTGCAAGACTTCCACTTCTTCCTTTGCTTTGTTACTCCAGAGGTTATTGTGCTGTTATGTTCCATTAGTGTCTAGCTGCACTGTTGTAGTAGACACTGTACAAACCCATAGTGAGATACAATCCTTGGCAGAAAAAACTTGCGATTAATGGATGAGTAACAAATGTCAAGAATACGACTAGAAAGGCATCAGGAGGTGAAGATGCCTGAACAACAAATCTGAACAGCAGACCAGTGACAGAATTGGAACAGAATATACCTTTTCTAATTCCCGGTTTACCTCCGGTATTTTCAACAAGGGGGAGATGAATCTAATGACATGAATGTATCTGTTTTAAAGGTATAAACTTGAAGAGCATAAGAAAAAGAGGTGTTTTTTTTTTTCCATACAAGCCACATACTACATTAAGTGTATTTTTATTGAGACATCCTTAGCTGTCAGCGTTGTTTCACAAATTTGTCTAATTTTTTAATAGTCTATAACCTTAGCAGTGGTCCAGTGCCCTATGTAGGGCAATACATGACTTTTGGCTGTTAATGTGGATGCTTCAGATAGGTGGTAAAACAAATTTTGGTTCATGAAATATCTCCTCTAGAAATATTCAGTATCGGTGCTAAGAATAAATAGAAAAACAAACTCAGTGAAAGTTCCAAGAACATTCAATATTCTGTTTGCTCCCCTTAGCCATAATGCTGAGAGATTCACAACACGCTGCTGACTTTGGCTATATACGTTGTGGTGATATTGCCACAGGGTGAGGTAGCAGTGGGAATGCTTGTAATTCATGACTTTCGTGCCGATAGCTGTAAAGTAATAATTTGTAGAGCAAAATGAAAAAGTGTTAAGAGCAGATGGTAAAAAGAAAAAAAAAGAAAAGTATCCTAAGATGGAAACCTGGATTATCATGCCCCAGGAATTAAGTCCGCATAAAAGATAACAGCAAAACAGAAGAGGTTTGGTTTTTTTTTTTATGCTCCAAATTTTAGAAGTTGATTTAGTGTTCACCAAAGCTTTTATTGTGATGGCACCATATAAACTGACACTCTTTAATACACAAAGCATAGTCAAGACCAAAGGCATATTCCCCATGCTATTTTTGTCACTTTACCAGAAGCATCACCTGGGAAGTAGTAAAAGCTCCTAGTTTTCTATAAAGTTATTTTAGTTCTTTCAGATTTGTCTCCATTACACTGGTAACTATTCAAGCAGCTAATTTCAGGAAAAAAGCCCTACTGAAATAAAGTCATGCTGTGATGTAAATTCCTGGAAAACTCACAACATTTCAAATTGGGCAATATAATTAGTACTCTATCCTTCTTGTAATGTTTTCAATTTTATCATACTGTTCTAACCTGTTTACCAACTGTAGTGCAAATTTCAAATACTGATACTGTGACCAAGAGTAGATTATTATTGTGCTGTACTGAATAACTGATTTATTTAAAATGTGCATATCTTACTTTTAATTGACTTGTAAGACTTGGAAGGGAAGAGAAGCAAATGGAAAATCTTCTGGATAGTACTAGAAACAGAAGAAAGTGTTTAAGAAAAGTAAACTTAAAATTCTTGCCTTTCAGTTATCATCCAAATAAATGTCTTACCAGTGATAATGACTACGAATTTCAACAGGTTTTCAGCAGGATGCTTCTTTGCAGCTTTATGGCACCTGTTTGGCCCACATACTTAATCATCTTTGAGGCTTGAAATCTAATGTCTGCAAAGTAGACAGAGGAGCAGAAATAACATTTTCTTGAAGTTCGGAATACTGATGATTTCAGTGCAAAACAATAGGACAATATGGAGGAGCTGCAACCCTCAGCCTAGTGAGGGTTTTGATAACAATCAACATTACTTTCACAAAGTAAAAGTAAATCACCTCTAAAATCTTGATAACTGTGTGGATAATCACCACAATTCTCTTTCCACTCCATTTTGGAAGGAGTATAATGATATCTCACTCCTCCAGTTCTTCTATTTAGAGGGAGAGGTAAGAAAAAACATTCTTCAAAGGCTTGTCAGGTAAAAACCTCTTTTATTCAAGAAACAAAATGACCTTTAGGAGTTAGACTCAAAAATACTTTCTCTTATCTTTTCATGTATTTTGGAATTGTAGAATATTTTTCAGAGTTACACATCTTTGCTCTTTAAGTGGTTTTACATAAGTGAAAGTGGGTTAGTTGTTGTGTTCTTGGTCATACTTGCTCCCCTCTCTTGTCCCTCACCATATGTGGGAGGTAGGCTTTCTTTCCAAAAGGGAAGACAGCAATCAGTACTACTCAGAATTAATAAAAAAAGGCAAATGCTGTTTCTCTACTGAAGTTGAACATTAATTTATAAACTTTATTTTTACTTTGAAGTAGGGCAGACTTTTCTTTTTTTTTGCTCTTTTAATTACTTATCCTGCCCTCCTCTGTAGTAGGATCATGCAAATATTATTATTCATTTTGCATGTTATTTGTTCAAATATCAGATTCATTTTTTCTGTTGTGCTAGTGTTTTTTTGCAATCAAGGATTCAATTTCTGAACTCCCACTGTATCGAGATTCTTGTGTTAGTGTCCCTTATCATAATTGTTGCCCAGGAGCATCTTTTTCATGGCTGTTAACATGGGAGAATAAATGGAGTTGTGATAATGGAGAGCAACAGACCTCTTGGAGAACTTCCAAAAAACAAATGTCATTGGAATAGAAAAAAAGGCTTCTTTTTCTGGACAGTATCTCTTCATCCCTAAACTCTGTTTATGGAAAAATAGACATGATAATTGTTATGTATTCACTTCTTTTTCAGATGATGCAGAAGGATTATAAGGAGAGGGAATGCAGCCTGGAACTGCTGTTATTGATTTCACAAGTTAAAGAGTAGTAAATAATGAACAAGTATTTGTAAGGCCCTGTAGAAGTTTTCTTGGCTTGATGTGCATTTTTCTGTGAACTAAAGTTGCTAGTTTGGAACTGCTGACAAGTTGATTACAAATGACTTGGCTGTTCCCTAAATACTTCAGTCTTTGTTCAAGTAGTTTGTTTCCCTCAAGTAATAATCTAATTTGTGTTTTAACTTTTGTTTTGTGAGTAAGTCTGATATCTTAAGGTGAGAACAGTATTACAAAACTTCAGTAATTTATTGATGTTAATTGTGAATGTTGTCTACCAAATTTTTGAGTCCTAAATTTTATTTCATCACTTTTCAAGTATGCTTGCTCCTAGTAAGGTTTACAAAAGGCAGTGTTTACCTCCTGACATAACATACTGGAAAAGACAGCATTTACCTTTTCTTTCCTATATTGCTTTTAAAAGTTCACAAGGTTGTATTTCAGTGATTTAATAGAT
>VZZY01014536.1:0-41686 GCA_013400335.1 Eurystomus gularis
GGGATGCAGTGCTCCTGGGCTTGCAGGAAGTAGCCCTTGAATATGGACTTTCTTGGGCCCCTCTCCCCTTCAGGGCTTTGTCCCTTGGCACTCCACCAAGAAGGTCCCTGAAGAGGTCAGAGTCTGCTCTCCTGAAGTCCAGGGTGGTGAGCTTGCTCTGTACCTTCCTTGTTGCCCTAAGGATCTTGAATTCCACCATTTCATGGTCACTGTAGCCAAGGCTGACCTTAAGCCTTACATTATCAACCAACCCCTCTTTGTGGGTGAGAACAAGATCCAGCCCAGCACTTTTTCTCATTTGTTCCTCTGCCACCTGTAGAAGGAAATTGTTATAAATGCATTCCAGGAACCTCCTGGCTTGCTGCTGAGCCATCCTTCCAACAGATATCAGGGTGGTTGAAATCCCCCATCAGGACCAGGACTTGTGAACACGAAGCCACTCCTATCTGTCTATAGAGGGTCTTATCCACTTGGTCATCCTGGTCAGGCGCTCTGAAGCAGACCCCCACTGTGATATTACCTTCCCCAGCCTTTTCTTTTACCCTGACCCATAAGCTCTTGGTCAGCTCTTCATCCATCCTCAGGCAAAGCTCCATGGACTCCAGCTGATCATTGATGTAGAAGGTGACACCCCCTCCTCTTCTCCCCTGCCTATCCTTCGTAAAAAGCCATCTATTTCCACACTCCAGTTCCCATACTCCCACACACAGCCATCCTACCATGTCTCAGTGTCACCAGTAACATCATAGCCATGTAGATGCGCACACATCTGTAATTCCTCTTGTTTGTACCACATGCTCCATGCAGTTGCACATTTATATTGGCTGTCCACTGAAGCTAACTTACTAGCTGGAGTTCCATTGTCTTGCACTTCAGGTACTCTCCTGCTGGCCTGTGATCTTTAATGAGGCCCATGGCTTTCTTGTTGCACAGTGGCTTTCAGCTCCTCTTGTCTAGCAACCCTGGTTTTATCCCTATACCCCTTCAAATTCAGTCTAAAGCCCTTTCAATGAGCCTGACCAATACCTGCGCAAAGTCCCTCTTCCTGCTTTGAGACAGGTGTATCTCATCTCTTGCCAGCAGGCCTGGCATCATGTAAACCAACCTATGATCATAAAACCCAAAGTCCTGCCAGTGGCACCAGTCTTGGAGCCAGGCATTGATCTGCTGGCTCTTCCTGTATCTCCCCTCATCATACCCTGCAACTAGGGGGATAGAGGAGAGCACCACCTGTGCCTCTGATCCCATGACCAATTGTCCCAGGGCCCTGAAGTCCCTCTTCATTGCCCTCACACTTCTTGTTGTGAGCTAGCTGTTGCCTACCTGAAAAGTCAATAATGCATAATAATCTGAGGGCCATCCCAGGGTAAGAAGTTTTCTTGCCACACTTTTAACCTGAGCCCCAGGGAGGCAACAGGCTTCCCTAAGAAGTGGGTCTGGTCTTCCCTTCTGTCTGTTCCCTTCAGAAGGGAGTCAGCTATGACAATAACCCTTCTTTTTTACTTTGTAGTAGTAGTTTTGATGCCAGGTCTATGCTGACTTGACCTCAGCATCTCTTCTAAGGAAGATGAATCAATGACGTTGTTATTGCGTTCCTCCTGCAGGGCCTCATACCTTTATGTGAGAGCACCTGAGGTGGCATTGTTACTATAGGGGTGGGCCTGTTGTTTTGAAAAGGAACTTGTTGCCATTGCTCCCTCTCCTTCCAGTCACTGTGTTCACTCAGATGCAGAGGGGAAAGTGAATCTTCTGCACTACCCACCTTGTCCTTCTGTTGAGTCTGTTCCAGGGTAGCCAAGATGTGGCTTCAGCTGTCCATCTCCCTCTCATACTCCCTTATACTCCTCAACCTGCTCATCTCTTCCCAGAGCTCTGTCACCAAGCGGAGGATTTCCTCTACCTGGGTGCACGTCTCACAGGTGTGCTCACTGCTGTTGCCTTGTGCTGGTGTAAGAGCCAGGCATACCCTGCAGCCTGATGCCAGGGTAGCTGCATGTTCCCACTGGAGCTCTGTCTGGGAAGCTGCATCCATGGTGGTGGGTGCAGTCCTCAGAGGCCATGGCTTTCTGCAGGGTGGAAACCATCTCTCCCTGGTGAGATCTGGCAGAGCTTTCAGTGGTCTCCCTGCGCCACACCCTGCCTGTGCTCCCAAAGGTCACTCCACTCCCTGGCATTTTCCTGCCTCAGGAAAACCTCAGGAGACCCCCTGTGCACTGAGATCACTGACCCAACGGGCTTCGAAGCAGCTGCTATTGGTGACTGGCTGAGAGCATCAACTGCTCTGTATGGGTCTGTGTTGCTTATGAACTCAGAAAGCACAGACTCTATAGAGAGGTCATTATCCAGGTTTTGCAAGGACAAAATCCATCAAAGTGCTTAGCACCTTTCCCTTTCTGGCCTTTGCAAATCAGCTGGATTTACTAGAATCCACAGTATTTTTCAATAAATTTCTCAATGTGAAGGAAAAGCAACTGAAAAAACTTCATAAGAAAGAGTCAAAAAATCTGATGCTGGATGAACCATACTTGGAATTGTGAAACCTTACTAAATTTAGTTCCTATTGTGTGCAGTTGTCACCTCTTGAGAAGTCTGCCATGAAAAGATTAAGGATGTAAGAGAGGTTTTTGTAGATACTCTCCATTGCAAAGTACTGTATTAGTTACAGAAAAGAGACATTACAGAATAATATCAGAAATCAGCATTAGATGGTGTTTCACTCAGGTGAGCTTTACAGTGTAGCTCCTTATAGGACACTTTTTTTGTTATTTCTGGCACAAGAACAAAAGAAAAGGAGCTGCATGCTGGAAAGAAGGGAGTTTTCCTTCCTCATTGAACTCTTCAGTGAGTCAACAGGACTTCCATGAGAAAGTAATAATATCTATTTTCTGAAATCTGTTGATGATACACAGACAAAAATATACACTCTTTAACTGTGTGACTGCCTGGGAAAACTGACTTGACAAAATAATCCAAGAAGGTTTCATTGCAACATAGACAAAAATTCTACCACATAAATCAGGTAAAGTTGTAAAGCGTTGATTTTTCACATTTGTTTTTAACTTGGTCTTTCCCCCTTTGTGTTTTAGAATATAAAAATACCTGTAAACAGCACATATGATAACTAAAATCTTAAAATTCAAGACCATGAGACTCTAAAATTATTAGCTGAATTTATACTAAATAGTACTAATTATCAGAGAAGCACCATTAAAGGGTTCAGGGACAGAATGGTGAAAGATTCATGGCAATAAGAATTTAACTTGAGCTTTCATTTTACTTTTCAAATGTTTTCAAATTTGGCCCTACCTATGACAGATACTATCTTCAGAGTACATAGTGTACAGAAAAATGTCAACTGCATTTCATTAAAACTCTTTTTTTCTTAACTTTATCAGGGATTGCTTGACTTATCAAAATTGACCATAAAAATCTGGATTTGAATTTATTTTGTTTTTCTTAAATGTGAACATGTTTTTAAAGCAAAAGCAGCCTGACTACCTCTGGTATGTTTTGGAAAATAGCTACCAAATGTAGGCCTGATCTTCCACTTTTTAAAAGGAAAAGATTGAAGAGCTGTTGGTATGAAATCTTATGATATTAACAGAGCCTAAGTTGCTCTCATCCAAAACCTTTTCTTCAGAGGTTTAAGGAGGTGATTTTGAAGGGTAAAGGCCCTTTGCTACCCACTTCCCAGAGAAAGCTCATGATACCTGAGCTAGGTGATACCTGAAGAGCCATAGACATCAGCTACAAGCCCTCTGCAAGCCCCTGTAAGCTAGTGCAGAAGGGCAAACAGTGAGAATAGGACCTTGCCTCAGGAGCTGGGATGGTTTTTAGGAAACGTGGGTTTCTGTTTTGCTTCTCTGCACTAAAAGCAGATGAGACTTGAAGAGCAGGAAATGAGGTTACTAAGTTTGAGTGTGAAATTGTAGGGTAGCCAGAGATCCCTCTCTCCCTCCCACAGGGTTTACACAACTCCTGGGGAGGCATTTGCATGTTCTTGCACAATTTTTTGCCTCCGAGGCAGAGGCAGAGAAGGAGGTGTTAACGAGAAAGGGAAGTCAGGGTGGTTTGCTAAAGCTGTCTGTTCCTCTTACTTTCCATTTCTTCCTGGTATCAGCAGCTGAGGGGAATGTGAGGCCAGTGGATAATCCCCTGCCCAAACACTTTCACAGGTGTATACGGGAAGGAAAATGAACTCTCTTGAGAAAGTTGGTTCCTCCTTTACTTCTCACCCAGTGTCCCCTTCCCCCAGTGTAGGCTCCTTCTCTTTTCCTCTTCCTGGGTGCCAGGACGCTACCAACAGCAGCTGCTAACATGGCTGTCCCCAGACCCTCAGGCTTTGCACTGGCTCCAGCCTGGGTCCCTCCTGAGCCCCTGCAGGTAGGCACAGAGCAAGTTAGGGCCCCACGAACTGATGTCGTGTGAAGGCAGGGCACAGGCATGGCCACCGCTGAGGAGGAGGGGGTACAGAGGGAGCACAATGCCATCAGGGCAGGCAAAAGTCTGCCCTCTTTCCCCAGCTGCCAGAGCTCCTTTCTCAACAGTTGCTCATGCCTAGCTCCCATTAGCCCTATCATGGTCCTCCATCTTCCCTACCACCCCAAACGCTAATAATTTCCCCTTATACACGGCTTCTAGCAACTTCCCAGCCAGCCCACCCACTCACTTGCTTGCCTGTCTGCCTTACCAAGATGTCCACAAGGTCAGCCTCCAGGTCCTCTCCACATCCTGCTTGCTCCAGGCCAAGTTGGTCACTACAAACAGCCATCACAGCTATACTAATCTCACCTGCAATTTAGCTCATTAAATCATCTAATCAAGCTATCACTGGTGGACAATTAAAAAGAGCCCCAGCATTGACTGGAGGACCTTTCAGGGAATCCAGTGTCAGCTGCCCAAAAACAGTATCTGGAAAGCCCAGTTGTTCCTGTAAGTATGACAGTCCATGTAGACACAAGAGAATGCTGCCCATTGGCTCATGACCACATGAAACTTCTATCAGAAATACTAAAACCACCTTCACTTGGCAACCAAATGGAAGTGAAGCAGTACAATTTTCAGGAAGTCTAGCCCTGTCTGCAGACACAAAGATAATGTAGACTGAATCTACAAGAAAAGTTCATTCTTATAGTATGCTGTAGCAACTGCAGGCAAAAGCTCCTGCTAGTGTTGGGGAATATAAATTTTTTACTAAAAATCAGGTGCTTTCCAAAGTGATGCTGTAACAAGATTGCTGCCACAGTGAAGTGGCACTTTTCTCCAGAACTCCTGACTCTGGGGAGTGGTAGAGCATTGCTAAGCAGAACTGCTAAGTCTTTGCCTTGCCCTCTGATGAGGTTCATGTATTTGAAACGTTATCCTCCAGGAGCAGCATGAAACCAGGAAGACAGTAACTCTCTCAGAACATGTACAAAGACATTATTGATGGAGAAACACGTCATTTCTGCTGCTTCCTCCCAGTCTGCCACTAGGAGGCAAAAGGCCCATGTGAGTGAGGAGGGGGCAGGAGGAGCAATTTCAATTAAAACTGTGCTAATACATTGACTTTCTCTTGCTGAGCAGTCTGTATATTTGCATGTGTTCCATATTACAGATATGCAGAGCACACTATTCTGCCTTAGGAAGGAGATTGTCAAACTCGCTTTTATAATATTAACGTACCTGTCAAAAGTTGATTTTCCATGTATGTCCTTTTCCTAGATATACATGGTTTAAGGATTACCTGCCCCAGCCAACCATTTCTATCTTTTTCTTCTCCCACCCTCACTGAGCACTAATTCTGTTGTGCTGTCTCACCTGTATTGTGCTCATGGAAACACGGAAAGAAATAAAGGTATTTTTATTTTGTATGTCACTTCAGTTTACACCACCTCCAACAATGGTGCTGATACAGCTATGGAAGTAACAAGATCCTGACTATTATATTGTTTGTGAGCACTGAATTGGGGAGCCTGAGGTGTTTAGACTGTGCTTCTCAACCTTTCAAGCCATTTCAGAGCACAGGACAACCTCAGGAGATGAAAGATTGACAAATTTAATTCCTAAGCAGCCACTTTTCCAAAAGGTACATGGAAATGGAAAGTTGAATAAATGCTTTGAAAAAAGAATAGTGAAGGCTGCAGTCAAGAAAGCTGCACATGGCAACAGTAACACACCATTGCTATGGTGGGATTAGGTGCTGGGTTTGGTCTGTAGAGAGTCCGGAATGGCACGCTTATATGTGAGAAGTCATTATCAGTATTGATATTCTTGCCTTGCTTGAATATAATCTTGTGATTTTGTCGCTGCCGCTGCTATTGTTTTTGTGAACAACAAAAAAGGGAAAATATCCATAAGCTGTTTTCAGGCTTGCGGGTCCTGTTCCTCAAAATATTAATTCCTTCTTCACCTTAAAATAGCTAATTCACCCAGATGATTCACAAACATCCTTCACAGAAGTAAGCGGAAAAACCAGGGAGGATCCAGGAAGCTGTTGCACCTGCAAATGTAAAATGAAGCATATGGTAGACATTGCAAATGGGCAACTTCCACAGCAATTTCGTAGCATAAACAGTTATTTTCATTGTGTTTATTGCAATTTATATTCTCAGCAGCATTCGATCAGTTAGGGATATATTTATTTCTGTCTATTGGATGAAAGAGAAGATGACAGGAACTGTATAGCATTCGGAGCTGTAAAGATGAGCTTGTTCTTCAATCATTGCATGATTTGTCTAGTGCTGATAACTGTGCACAAACATTGCAGCTGTATTTACCCATGCAAAATGACTATACTGCTACATTTAACACCTTAAAACAGCCATGAAGACCACCAGGTAGAATAGCAACTGTTACAAAGTCTGTCCTTAATATTAATAGCAAATGCTTTATCATAGGTGATGATTGTTTATTTTCCCAAATAAATATGATTTCATAAATAAAATACAGTGTTTAGCAGAATGAATAGCATAAAAAACTACACTTCTCCCACTAAAAAAGAGACATGGCATTATGTAAAAAAAATTAATTATCATTGTCCAGTGGCAAACATAAAGCCTGTGGCAGTATTTTTAACTCAAATAAGCTTCATCTAGCACTCAGGTAAGCTTCTGAACTCGCTAAGACAGAAGGTTTTGGAAGTATCAAGTACTTACAATGATTTATTTTGACACCCCAAAATGTTTTGAAAAAAACCAAAGTTGTGCAGAAGGAGAAGGGACAGACAATGAGGAACAATCAACCTTCTACGAAGCACAACGCCACATGATTTTTCTTCTGCAATCTCACCCCCATAAAGAGCTCCAGCAACTTCACTGAGCTGTATTTAGCAGAGGGGTCTGCCCTTGTCATTTGGGTTTATCTTCAACACAAACACAGGTTTAGAATTTCTTGTGAAGCTTATTTTTTATGTATCAGTTTTCCTATCCTATATCATCCTTCAGTCTTTGGTTTGTGTAATGAGCTCACAGGCAGAAGGGCAGAAGAAATGTGTTTTAAAAAAAAAAATGCCTCCACATCACTAGAGTTTTAAAAAACTAGCCAGCAGAATATCTTGAGATCTGGCAAAGGTGGGAGCAAGCAAACACGTTAGCTGACACCTGATGAGTGGGAATGTATGCAGTTTCTTGATGGTAGCAGGAGACTAGACTTCATGACTCAAGAGGTTAGTCCACTCTTGTCTTTACACTTGTGAATACCACACACATTGCATTAGCCATTATTCTGTAAAGACTCAAGCTTGTATGGACCAATGTAGCTTCACAGGACTCGGCAAAATGGGGTAAATGAAATACTTTTAGATATCACATGGTGCATACTGCTGATGGCAGCAGTCAGTCTGAACACATTTTAGTTCCCTTTTCCCCTGCCACTTCTTGCCTAATATCCTGAGGAAAGCAGTTTTCTCTGCTGATCATGATAATGAAACCCACAAGCAGCATTCTTATGCAAACCCTTGCTGAGAAGCAGAACTCCTTTTAGCAAACAGACTAAACTGTTATGGTGATACCTGCGGAGTGTCTCATTGAGAGAGCCAGTTTTTCTGCCTGTATCAAAATATTGGAGACCTTTGGGGAATCAAGGTAAATTGTGTGTACATGTTTGTCTTAGAAATAGATGTGCAAAGTTCCAGGAGACTTTAAAAAGTACAAGGTATTGCATATAACTTCATATAACCGGAAGACTTAATTGTAGATTTTATTTACAATTAGTTGTGGAGTTGAAAGGATGCCAAGCTGATGAAATAGACTTTTCTCTCTCAAAGTTTTGTGTTTGGTTGCCTGACAATTTACTAAGAGCTGTCCTAATTTAGGTGACCTTCGCATTTTGAATAATAACAGAAATGGTATCACTTAAAGGCAATTTTTTTCTAGTAATTCCTTTTGTATTATTTGTGGCTTATTGGTTTGTGGGTGGGATATTTTTTAATAAACCATAATCTGAATTATGTTTATGTATTTTGTTTGTACTGGGTCATAGAAAATACTTTTATTTCCAGCCATGAGTCAGAATGGTACTCAATGTCTTAAAAATGCACAAATTTCCTTTACAATCATATGAGATCTTGAAATTCTAGAAATAAGGGTAGGAACTTTTCAGTGCTGGGAACTCGAGTTTTTCTTCCTTGAAACTTGGAGATGTTACATTAGTTTTAGTGGACTAATCGGAGTCAAATCAAAGACATTCATAAAGCAGTCACTGTATACATTATATATAAAAAGGGTTCTGAGTGAAATGGGATCTATCTGCTTCATTTCTGGGCAGACTTGATAGAAAATTTACATTATTCTATTCGTATATGATAAAAATAATTTTAAAAGCCAAAATACCACAAGAGTCTGTGCTTATATAGAGCCATGTTAAAAAATAATTGTATTGTTTTATTAATAAAAGTGTATAGTTAGTGTGGTTTCATTGGATAGAAGTTCTTGGTGGAAAATTGAAGCTGACAGGCTTCTGATTGTTGAAGATTGTGTTGCCAATGGTTGATAGGTTTTCTGATTTTGACAGAGACAGGAACCAAAAAGAAGCAAGAAAATAAAAGTGAAACTTTGTGTTGAAATTACCAGGACCCAGTATGAAGACATGACTATGCATGGATAGATGCTTTTGCCTCATGCTTAGGCTGTGACAGCAATAATCTGGGACCAAGCTGGGATGTCATCTGGCTGTTCTGGTCAAGCGTTATGCCTTCACTAGTCCTGGTCTCAAACTGACCTGGAGTGGATGAACTATATTGTCCTCTGATGTTACTGCAATATGATGTAATTGTTCTTATGATTAGGTGAAAGATGAGAAAAAGTCACAAGAAAGGGACAACAAAGATGTAGAGGAATGCACAATGGAAAAGGTACAGAATGCCGTGTGATCAGGCTGGAGTGCTGTCTTGTCTAATTTGGACAGCTGCATGTCCTCATGAATGTCCCAGTTTTGACCTGCTGGTGTTAGAAAGATGATTGAAATGATTCGCTCAGGATAACATAAAGGGTGTCAGCCTCTCACCAGGGAATCCCTTAGATTTTTGTCCCTCCTCTCCATCTTAGAGGTCTGCCTTTTAAAAACAAACAAACAAAAAAAATCCCAGACAGTACAATAGCCTGCTTCTTCATTATTTAGTATCTGATGGGGGCTTGTTTCTCTCGTACACCAACCACTGCATTAGCAAGTCTTTTTGTTTGGGCAGATGGTGTCTTTTCTGTCTTCTTTTCATACTTTCACTGCCTACATTCATAGGTACAGAGTATTACATCTTCATTCCACTTTCCAAATGCTGCACTCACTAGTAGAAGGACTCTTGTTTCACTAGTAATTATAACTAAACTCAGAGGGAAGAAAAACAACTTGGAAATTATGTATCTCTTCTGGAAACAACCAAGTTGCGTAATGATAATTCTGAAGTCTCTCTGTCTGAAAAAGGAAACAGTCAAGCAATAATTTATCACAAATTCAGAATAGTATTAGCATCTTGTGCAAGCAGCTATATTCCTTCAAATCCATTAAATTCAACAGAAGTTAAATCAGACCCTTATAAAGTTGCCAAATAATTTTCAGATCTGTATTTTTCTCTATCTTTCATATGTCATTTTCCTTGCTTTTTCTGACCAGTTCCTTATTCCTTGTTCCTTATTCCTTATATCCTGTCCGTAGGTTAGAGCTCAATTCCCTTTGTGGTTATCATCTCTGGTTATTTCACTGTCACTGAATTAATGAGTATACATACTTCTCTTCTTAAAGAGCTAGCCTTATAATCTTTATTTCATTATTTCTAGCAAACTCACCAAGATCTGAGTCTGTTAAAAGACTATGAGTTTTTAAAAGGCATGTTTAGATCCTATCACTTGGGAACAGAAAGGAAAAAGTTACAGGTGGGAAGTGAAAAGACGGGGGTTTTTGTTAAAAGATCTACATGTATTTTGAAGAACTGCACAATTCCTTGTCCAGTCAACAGTTACATATATATTTCATTTGCTTAATTAAGGATTGTATGCACACACATCTGCTATTCCTTTAATGGATCCAGTGCTGCTGTTTGAAGAAAGGGAAACCACAAGGGGAAGTAAGTATCTTTTGGCTTCACCAAGACTGGCAAGTAAATAACAAGAGCATATTATGCCAAAACAAAACAAATTTTTTTGATCAGGCTAGTTGAGACTGGAATTTTCACAGTAAATTCAGGAAGAATACAGCTGGAACCTTTGTATTTTGTGTGTTCTCATTATATTCTACTTCTGCAGTTGCAGTTATACTGTAAGTAATGGAGAACTGTACTTGTTTACACTGAGGTGTAAGTAAGATCTACTTGTGGAAGAATTCTGTACAAGTGTATCTTTATATCTGTGAATCTCTGTTGAAGGCAGTGGGAGGCTGGGAACGCTCTATGTATAAAAATCCCCTTGATGAATTTATGGCATGGAAACTAAAACTTGGATATTATTCTAGATTTGAGCAAACACATTTGAATAATGCAACCATCTCATATAAAAGCAAATGTTACTGTGTACCTTATCTGCTACTTCCAGCTCAGATGAGAAGCTGAAAAGCCAAAATATTTTGCAGAGTTTCCTGATGGAGTGCAAAGAAAAAGTTCAGAAAATAACCCAAGTACTTCTTGCATGAGACTTCTTTGTCCCACTGGCACTTTGCACTGTAAAGGGGAAGTGTAGAGTGAACTTAACCTCACTTCAGAGTATTTCCAAGTTCCCATTTCATGATTTACAACCTATTGTATTTGCTAATGGAATAGGAATGTCACTTCTGGGAAGGGAAACATAGAAACTGCGGGCATTACTCTATGAGCAGGGCCACAAACGTGAGATAGTCTCATTTTCCCTGTTCCCCATCTGTCCACCTGGCCAGTCACGTTGTACATTAGAATCCACAATATGGCTTCTAGTGTAACGTAGCTTATGAAAGCAGGAACTGATGACATACATTAAAGAGAAGCAGAAATATTTCACTGAGTTTCTTACTCTCTTCTGATTCTTGGTGTTATCTTTACCACTTACTACTCACTGTAAGTAAATGAGAGAGGGTACATTGCTGATTGTAAGTCCTCCCACATGCCCAGGAGCTTTTTACTCTTAAAAGCTTGTAAATCTGTATGACTAGGGCAAGGTTTGTTCATAGTACTAGGAAGAGATTTATTAAAAGAAATCCATTGATAGTCCTAACATGGAAGTAGTGAATGGTTCAGTGCATGTGAAAGCATGTATGAATGTAATTGATCTTGTTGTTGAAAAGATGTAATAAACTTCTCAGAAAACATATATCATAAACAAGAAAAGCTTCTTCAAAGTCACATTTCCAGCTTCAAAAGGTCTACATGCAGAACGTCTCTTGTCCAGAATGTTCACATGACTGCAGTTTGATGCAGTACATTTTCTTAAATTTCAAGTGGAAGAGGCAGAAGAAGAATCAATTTATTGCTATACCTTATAAAAGAAATGAGCTTCTGAGCTGGCCAAGCAGCTGATCAGGTTGTAATTTGTAACTTACAAAGTCTTCAGGTGCTGAGGTAAAGTTATAGTATCTCTGACAGTTTAGATTTTGCTACAGAAGTTTTACAAAAGCATGCATTAGTACAGATCAGAGACCAGAGATAGAAGGCTTTGTTATTCTCTCTGGCACTGCAATTAGCTTAACCTTCTGTTTAAGTGGGTAAAATCAGTGCTTTGTGAGGTATTGTGGGAGAAATACTGAATGATTAGTGATACATGTATGTACCTCTGCAGTGTGTGTGAGTTCATATGCATCAGCCAGCTGTAAATGGCTTAAATCTGATAATCTCCATAGTAAACACGTATTTCCTTCCTTCCCTAGATGTGCAAAAGAGATAAAAATGTGGCACTCTGTGGATAAGTTTCATATAGGTCTATCTTGTTTTGGCTGCATTTATTTTAAGTAACTTTGTAGTATAATAAAAACAGTTTGGAAAGATTTAATTTCTTGGTGATACTGAAAGACTGGGAAAGTTAACTTTAAGTTGCAGAAGCCACAGGTGAAACTATTCCAACATAACAGGCAATTCACATAACAAGACACTATCAAATGGAAGGCAAAAGGAGCAAAACCCCATTTTAGAAGTACTTGTTAATGAAGTAAGAAAAATCAGTAAACACTTGCTGAACTGTACTGAGTGAAGACACAGTTCGTTCTTCTACCTCTTTCCAATATTTTTTCAGACCCCTATTTATTATGCTTTGTAGTGATACTACTTTGTTTCCAAACAAATGATTCAGAGCCTTCCCTAGTTATCACATTCCTGCTTAGTCTTACATTTTAACTTCCACACACAAACCAGTTCTCACTTAAGTTTTGAATCAAATACACCAGCATATCTGCTACAGCTGCACCTCTGCAGCCACTTTTGGCTGGGAAATGGATACCTGCTGCAGAGGGCTTCTGGGATGCAAAGGTGGGCCCAGCCAAGCACAGTGGGGCCAACTCACTCCCCTTTGCCCCCATCCTTCACTGAGCTCTGTTTCAACTGTACTGAATTCCAATGTATTGAGCTTTTGCTATTCATATTAAAGACTGGTCTTGAACGGTATCAAATAGGGCTGACCACAAAACATCTTTGAATGAAGCTGGGTTTTATCCACTTGGAATTGTTAACTGGTCCCCCCACCCTGACTCCCCAGAAGTTAGGTAGCTTTGAGAGTATCTGGGTGTATTTACTGTAATTTTATTCCACATATTTTCATTTTCCATCCACACATGCACAGTTTTCAGATACAAAATGTAGAAGAGAAACAAGGACAAAGCAAGGGTGGGGAGCAACAGGGCAGAAAATTACTGAGGAGGGAAAGAAAAACAGATACATACACACCCCAAACCAGAATTTCTGTTTTCACAAAGGAACTTGCAGTTCTCCAAACAGTTGGCAGGGATAATGCTAGTCTGGTACATAATCCAGGTTTTAGTAGAGTCTATGCTCCTCATCACAGGACACTCATATTTTTAAGGATGCATTTTAAAGCATTATGTATTTTCTTATACATATTAAGTGTTCTGTCCCCAGTTCCAGTAATAAACATAAATTATAGTACACCCAAAATGAGCTGCATGATCATTCCCTAAAGACAGTACCTCCACTGAATATTTTAGAACATTGTATAACCACAGCAAGGATATAACAAAATGCTCTGCTTCTCTAACCCTACAGGAAGATGTGCTACATTATCTCCACAGCCAATCAGCAGTACTACAAGCCTCAGACCAGGAAACTCTTTAAAGTACAGTATGTGTGAACATTGCATCGAGGACTTTCTCATTGCTTCTCTTTCTTTTTTTCTTCTTTATGCTTATAGGATGGCAAATGTCATGTGAGGACACTCATGGCAAAAATTAACTCATGTAACAGCTCCACAGAGAATGTTTCTGGTAAGAGCCGATCCTTCAAAGTCCAAAGACGACGTATACACACAGGATTACAGGCAAGGAAAGCAATATTTGAGAAAGCTGCAAATCAAGGAAATGCAACTTCTTCTTCGGGACCCAGTAGCTCTCACAAACCTGTTCATCCTAAGCTTCCTCTTGCAGTCAAGCCTCCAACTGATAATAAAACAGAGAAGTCTCCAAAGCCCTCATATTTGAAACCAGTGGCAGAGATGTTTGGGGTTCGGCTTCAGTCAACTAACAGAGAAGGTTATGGAAATGCTGGATCCACTAAACCCCCCACCAAAACCAGTGGCTTTGCAAATGAAGAACAAAAGCCTCTGCAGCCAAAACCTGCAGAGAACAAGTTCCTTGAATCTGCTTCTCATGAGAGTGAGGCAAAACCAACTGGTTCAAAAGTAGCTGCAGTTAAAGCAAAGTTCATGTCTGCAATGAAAGAAAATGAGTCCAAACCTCCTCTCTCTAAACCACCTGTTGCAAAGAAACTCTCTCTAAACCTTGAGGTCTCCCACAATGAAGACACTTCTAATAAAGATGTTCTGCGAAAAGGACCACCAGGCCCTAGACCAAATATACACTCATTTAAAGCAGCAAAGGAAATGGGTGAAAAAAGTAAGTGTGCTGCAGAAGCTGCAGGTAGTCATTTTTCTAATGTAGTTCTAAAGCCTACTGGCCACCGTACCAGCTCATTTCAAGGCATCCCCAAAGAAGTGGAGGAAAAGACGGAAGAAAAGATAATGAGTACTGCCAAGAACATCTTTCTCAAGAAAACAGTGCAGGAAGAAACAGGTTCTTCTTCTTCTCTCACGTTGCGCAAGATGAAGACAGTGCGTGCTGCAGGAGAGTCATCAGGTGGCCATCAGGATGAGAACAGGATCTCAGGAATCCCCAAGCGGAAAGCCTTGATCCCGCTGTTCAAGCTGGGTCCGCCACCAAAGAAGCCCAGCAGACCCCCCAGCGTGGACCTGGAAAAGTTCCGGAAGGGTATCCCAAAAGACAGTAAGTCCTCTCTATTCTTGCTTTCTTGGGTATGGGATTTGTTATGTGTTTAGTATCTGAATAATTTCAGGTGGAATCCACCCTTCTGTTCAGAAATAACTTGACTTGTGTATCAGACAACCACTTAAAGCTTTAATCTATGCTTGTGTCTGTTCCATATAGGACAGAAATTAAAACAATATTCCCTCCCCCGAGCAATAAAGTGCAGGATGAATACTTTCTGTATGGGGTTTATTTGCTTTTCAAAACTAGCGAGATTTAGCTGTAATTTGGGATAGGGAGTATTTTTCTCGACAGACATTTAAGTCTTGACTTCCTATAAATGAGATATTGAAGTTGTGAGTCCTGTTCTCAACAGTAACTTCCTGGGCACAGCTTGAGGGACACCAAAATTATTTGCTACAACTGTAGTAACCACTTTTTTTTCTTTTTTCTTTTTTTTTTTTGCCTTTCGCAACAACTAGTCACTAAGTGTGATCCTATAAGATGCCGTATTTTGAAGTTTGTTTGGAAAGTTGAACACTATGCAAAATTATACAATTTATTCTTCCTATGTGGAGCTGCGTTGATTTTATACTCAGGTCTAAATCCAGACTCCAAAAGCATCTCCTGGACTGAGTGCTTTCTGTTAGGTTTGCATGGCTTTACTACCATGGCAGTTAGTACCACCTGAGGCTCTGCCTCATTAGTGAAGAACCAACCCTCTGAACTGTCCAGTGGTCATAATCCAGACATTAATATTAAAGCTTGTCACCAGGTTTCCTTAAAATTTGAGATAGTCTTGTATGTAATGAGAGTTTCTCTAAATACATTTGAAATATCTGGGAGGACACAAATTCCTGTGAAAAAAAGAAATTGCTGTGACTCCACTCCCACAAAGAGTTCTGCTTCAACAGGTTCCTTTCACCACATAAGACAAGTTGCAACAATGCTATAAGATGTTTCTTAGGCACTCAAAGTATATAAAATAAGATTATAATCTCACGTAAAAATGTAATTTCCTAAAGTTAGACCTACATATCTACTGTGACCTCCTTGAAGGAGAGACCAGTTTTGAAGAGGTTCTGAATGTCCTTAATTCTCCCTTAAATAACCAGTATTCAAAATTTACTTCAGGTTAAGGTTTTCCTCCAAAGCTTTTAGGCACTCTCTGAGAATTCTAAAAAAAAGTTCAAATCAGCTGCTCAAGTTGGAATGAGCGATGACAACTGAAACATTTCTATTATGAGTTTTACAGTAGCTGAAGGAGGCTTTGTCTTTTTTCCTATAGCACCAGGTGGTTGCACCAACTATGGCTGCACATTTTAAAATGAAAGTTCTAAGTTCTATGGGTCCAGATAAAAGTTGTACTTGATCTCAGTGCATGAGAGAAACAAAGACAGAAATAAAAGTTTGTTATTGTGTTAGATTTTTATGTTCAGTTTAGGTTTGGGGTTTGTTTGTTTTATTTTTCTTAATGCACTGCTGTGTGCATTGAGGTCCGGAAGCAAAAAATATATTCAATCCCCACCTGTATTTTTAGCTCAAGTAATTTTAAGGAGCTATGTCCTGCAATTAGTTGTGTCAGGTGGCACAGAGAGCTAAGTAATTTCTGATAATGGGGGTCATTTCACCTACACTAGCCTGCCTTACCTATCTCTCTTAGATACAATTAAACAAATCAGATTTAGACTCGTAAATTTTCAGTGTAGTCAGTGAGAAATGGAGATGCCCAACAGTGTGATTTGGAGCGTTAAAGTTAGATGCCTAATGTAGCTGACGACAGATGGTCTGAATAACTCCACACTGTGCATGTGCAGTATATCAGGTACATTCACGTACTTTGAGACAAAATTTGTCATTGTGCCTTCTGCATTTAGAATACAGCGTGGCTTGTGCTCCAGCAGTTTTGAATACACATAACTAGTCTTCTTGAGACAGAAGACATACAAAAGGGTTACGGTTGGATGAAAAAGCTCAGAGATTACCTTCTTTAAAGACAAAAAGCCACCCTAAAAAACACAGAGTGTGCATGCAACTATGTATTCTGTTATTATTAATTCCACGCAAAAATTAGGAGCGTATCAGTAACATAAAATGTACTTTCTTGTCAGCTGCTACATTCTGATTTCCCTGTGTTACCCTACAGTTATGGAAGTGTTCTCACAAATCCATGATAAGGGCCAGATCCTTAAATGGTGTAAATCTGTGTATCTGTTTAAAAGAAATACGCCAATGTACAACAGTCTGAGCAGCTCGCCTTGTCCATAGAGCATTTTTCAGCATGACTGGCTTTGCTCAATTGCCCAGAGCAGTTTCAAAATGGAAAGGCAGCATTTTCAGCAAATGACACCAGCAGATGTTTTAATTAAACAAAAACAATAAGAGCTTTGCTAGCTAGAACTTTAAGAAGTCCTGACAAAAGCTGGAAACACCCAAAACTGAAATTGATTTTTAAAAAATACATTTTTAAGCTTATTTTTAATTAATTAAAGGAGGAATTGTTTTGTTTGTTGTATCTTCGTTTGTGGTTTTTGTTTTGTTTTTTTTTTTCTGGTTCCAAGCAGCTATAGACACAAAGCATTTTTTCATCCTTTTTAAAACTGAGAGTTTAAAATTAATTTCATGCATTTAAAATGAATACTGTGAACAGGGATGTAAGGATAATAACAGAACTTTAGCTAGGAGGATCTCCAGTTGTCACTAACCAGCACTAGTACAGCCACCAGCCTGGATGAATCACATTGGGAATATAAGCTGAGAATGGAGCTGCCCGGTGTGGTGGCACCAGTTGTTCTCCAAACTCACTGCAAAATACACACTCAACTAAGTAGAACTGAAGGGACAGGCATGGTCTTCTCTACTTTACAGTCTTTGGGTCAGAGCAAGAATGAAAGGTTTAGAAACCACATCAATACAAAGTTGTTTATAGCAGCCCTGAACTTCAGCCTTCCCTTGCAGAGCTGGCATGTACACCTTGATGTTTGGCATTAATTAATGCAGCTCATTTCCCTGTGGCCAGAAATCTCCACAGAAGAGTTTTGGTGGAGAGATCAGGTGTTCTAGACTGAATCCTGAACAAACCTATTTTCAGCTCAGCAGAATTGATCATTGCTGCTGGGTTTCTTGGAGCATTAAACTTGTATGACAAAAACCTACCTGCCTTGGTAAGGCAGCTAAACGGAATTGTTTTCTTTTTATCTTTTTTTTTTTTAACCGTCATTTCAAGAATCAAAGTCATGTCAGGAAGATGCCACCTCCACAGCAAAAGTTCTTCCTGCTCATTACTTCATCGTGATAAACAGCTGCTTGCCATACTTGCTTAATTTGCTGCTGTGATTCAGCCACTGAGTCAAAAGAAGAACAAGCAAATGGAAATGGTTTTCCCATCCAACACAGATCTAACCTTTTGGGGGTTTGATCTGTTATAGGCCCAAAGTTAGGATTTGTGCTGTCCTTTGAGAAGATAAAAGCTCCACACATGGCAGTTGTTATATTTGTGTTAGGGTATGTGCCTGGAGTGCAGAAAATCTTGTATTGCTTGAATTTTAACAGGAGTTTGAACTCCTGAGGCCACAACCGTACCGTTGCTTTCAGAGAAGAACTGCACCTGGGCTGACCTCAGTGGGCTCTTGCCTGTACAGATGGCACCCACATAAAGTCAGTTGAAGGCACAGAGGCCCTAGAGCTCTAAACACCTCTGAGCACCTCGTGAATGATCAACACTGGGGCTTCAGCTAGAGACAATATTTTGAGCTGTACTGGGAGAAAGAAAAGGAAACTGCACTGGATTTATCAGGCATTGGAGTGGGTTGCTCAGGGCAGTGGTGGAGTCCCCATCCCTGGAGGTGTTTAAAAGATGTATAGACGTAGTCCTTAGGTGTACGCTTTAGTCAAGGACTTGTCAGCGTTAGGTTAATGGTTGGACTCAATGATCTTAAAGGTATTTTCCAATCTAGGTGATTCTGTGTGAATCTAGGAGAAAAGAAGAGATTTAAGAAAATTCTCAGTAGTTATAATTGGGGTTGTGGATGTGTCTGCAGTCTTTGATGAAGTTCTGTTCTGCGATGGATTGCATACCCACATAGTGATACAGGTATCTGAGTTGGATAAGGCAACTAGAGAGAAAGAAGAAATTGAAATTTGGTGCATTGTCAAAGTTATCATGACACACTATTGGCAAGGTAATAAACAATCACGCACCACTCCCAAGGACAGTAAATGTTTCAACTGTCTTTGTAAAGCCCCTTAGAACCTGTCAATTGCTGCTCTTACTTCATGGCAAGATGAAACAGCAGCTTCCAAACTTCTAAAGAACAGGGGATTTTTTAATCACAGGATGTCACAGCTGTTTACTGCAGAATCTGGACTTAAAAGTCAATGTAGGTTTTCTTTTTTTAACTCATGCTGTATTGGATAAAGTTATGCAATAGATCAGTACTAAGGTGTAAGGGAATAAAAAGAATTGTAACCTCAGCCAAATCTGTTCCTAAGGCAGATGATACTGAAAGTAGGTGATGATATCAAACAACACTGTTCAGGGTGGGATGGGAGTAACAGTATCTAATGATGTAATACCACTGTTTGCACAGGTGAACTACAGCACAGCTATAGTACAGCTCAAGAAAGTGTCAAAATTACAATTTCAGAATAGCATTATAACTATGCACAACATAATGCCTGGAATTTGATACACATAGCTAAAATGTTGAATTTTAAGTGATATCAAAAATGTACTCAAGTAATACTCTTTCTGCGAATCTGAAGACCTTTAAGGTTTTTTACTTAGTCTTTTATTAGATTTCATGATGTTGATGTCTATTGTTATTGGTCCCCCATAAATTTACCTGAAAATTGAAATTATGAACACAGAGATCTGCCAAGAACTTAACTTTGCTGGATCTGCCTGAAAACAACTACAAAATCTGGATGAGTAGTCGTATGTAGTTTTTAGCAGTAATGAATGTAAACACTTCAGCTCTCTTCTAAGGACATTCCTCTCTCTCCTTCTCTGAGAGTACCAAAATGATTCTTCTTTTGGCAGCATTATACTGAAATATTTTACCCCTTTTAGAAAGAGGATAATCAATTTTTGAAGTTCCTAGAACTAAAGAATGATGCCCCACTGAAAGACAGTCAAAGCTGTGTATTTATCATTAAAAATAGACTGCAGTATATGAAATCCCACACAATGTGCATAGTTTGGTACAAGTACAACAGCATCACCTTTGTGGACCTGACCTCAAAGGAGTCCTCTCACTCACAGGATTAGTATAAAGTCAATTTCAAAAAAGAATTTTTAAATCCTTTCTAAGTTCAATATATAATACACTTACTATAGTCTATGTATGGATTCTAGAGTCATCCTGACTATGCTAAATCCCATGGAGTCAGCTATAATAATTCCTGAGCAGAGACTTTAGAGTCTAAGATGCAGAATTTAGGACTCTGAAGATAAACCACGTGAACTCACCTGTTAATTCTTTTCAGTAAGCCTAAATGATCACTTGCTAACAATTCCAAATACATACTGACAAGAAGTCTGAATTGTTTTGAATCAAAGTATATGCCTAACATAGTCTCTCAATGGGTCGGGACTTCTGCAAAGGACTGAATGAAACACATGATGTGTTATGCTGTATTAGAAACTGGTGTCCACTCTCCAGCAGGGTCTGTGCTGGTGTTTTAAAGACAGTGTCCTTGGGGTTGCATCACATACAAAAAGAGTCTTTGTGAAGAAGCGTTGAGAACACTAGTTAGAAAGCAGAATTTATAAAGAGAAAAAAAAAAAAGAGAGCTATGATTTTTATTATGGAAGGTGACAGAAAGGAAACTGCTAGAAAGAAAAACAGTAAAGCTGATGGAACTGAGTAATTTTCTATGCTTAATTATGTTTCCCTGTTTTAGTTTTTGAAATCTTGTTATTTCCTACACCTATTTTGATTCACGTGTAGAAACACTTTTCATAAGCATTCATCATTTTCTTGCGTTACTTGGGTACACACATAGCTCTGCTGTACCAAAGCTGCAAGTGCTCTGAAACCTGCACATATAACAGAAAAAAATGTGAATAAGAATTATATTAATAATTTTATTTTGGAGCTTGATAAGAATGATATGAACTACCTTAAAGTTTCCCATTCTTTAAGTTGATATGTACTTTGCGGAAAATCTACTTTGCAACTAATTGTAAGAGGACATAGTATCAGGAGAGATTAGGAGAATAAAAATTAAGAAAAGATCATATGCAGGCATTTCTTAAAGTGGAGTCTGGACTCTAGGAGGGCAATAATAAAAAACTTTATGTGGTCTTTGTCTTCAAGATGTGAGCAGTATCTCCAATCTTTGTGTCTCTATTGTTGTTATGTGTCACAACAGCATAACCAAAAGCACTGAGCTTCAGTAATTTTTTAAGTTTACCAGCTTACTCTGACCAGCTCCAAAGCAGCATAATTGTGAAACTTGAAACCATGGGTTGTATCTAAATGAATATGCAGTTTAGGGAAGCAGAGCAGAAAACAGCTCTCTGTACATTACGAATAAAATAGGAAGTGGGTGATCAGCTGCTGCAGATGTTGTTGCAGGTTCTTAGCAAACCCTCTGTAAAACCCAGAAACCTTCTCAGATTTTGCCTGTGGAAATGGTGAAGTGTTTTACAGTAAAACCGAAAGCCAATGTTGCATTTGCAGAGTAGCTCAGAAACATTTTGTTTCATAAAAGGATGCTTCTTTCAGATTGCAAAAATTTTTACCATGTAACCCTTGAAAATTCCTGAAATCATTTTTTATAAAAACTAAAGAAATTCACTAAGAAATTGAAAATTGCAGGCTTTTTTACCTGCAGAGTGTTTGGACCCTTCTTGTGGTAGCTGATCATTGTAAGCTTTTCTTTATATTAGTAAAAGCAGAAGGGGTCGACAGCTCATCAGAAGCTGCATCACTGCATCAGAGGTTAAAAAGAATAAGGTCTTGCCAAAGGCCATACTCTACACCAAATAAAGAGGGGGATGGTCTGCTGTTTAGAATATGAAGTGAAGAAACAGTTTGTTCCCTGCATGTGCAAGAGACTGCCTTGTTATGGAACGGATTTTCTTACATGTGTCTATTGCTATGTATTGATGGTGAAACAGGTGCAATCAGAGTGAACTTCAAACAGAAGGTAGTGTGAGATGTGTTGCTATTTGGTTCTGGTTCTGTTTAGTATGTAACCTTAGACTAGAAATCTGTGGGTCAAGGCAATGGCTGAGCTAACTGGAATTTTTTTTGTACTTTGGAGAGCAGGCATACATTATTGTTGCAGTCCAGCCAAGGTATGAGAAAAATATGAATAGCTGAAGCCAGACCACCCCCTGCCAGGTTGGGATACCTTCCTACTTCAAGGGAGATTATAAAAATTATTATTTGTCATTGTTGCCAGTTAAAAGCTTTGTGCCAAGTAATCACATCCTATTGCAATACAGGTTGAATTGATCATTAGAGTTTCTGTCTTCAGCCAATTGATGTTGAATTGCAGGTATGAGTGCTAAAAATGTGGGTTTTTTTCTTTAACTGCTTCTGTTCTTCTCAGGTTGCTAATTAGATACAGTTCTTCATCTATGTCCCAGTCTCTCATCCAAGGAGTAAATGCCCTGGTATTTAGGTAGGAGATAAACAGAAGTATGTCATTTCAGCTTTGTCAGTACTGAAGCCCATATTACCCTTGCACATGAGTTCAATTTATTTTACAATTTTGAAAAGAACTGGGGAAAACCCTGGCCCTGGCCAAAGTACTGGTTCCCATAAGATTCCTATCCCACCAAGTACTGTTTGTTGCATGTGTTACTCCAACAAAGATTCCAGGCACTTCTGCAATTTCCCTTCAGTTCGCCATGTATATCTAGCATTATCATCTCAGGACACAGTAATACAGCATCTCAGGACAGCACTGAAGATTTTAGCAAGGTGAGAATGGATTTTTTTCTCATCCTGCCCTGAAACTTGCTTTTGACAACATAGAGTACATGGGTTCCAAAAAGCTGGACTTATTTTGGGTTTTGTACTAATTTCTCTTTGAGATTACACGGGAGAGGCATTGAAATTATAGAGTACTGTTATACACAGGTTGATTTCTCTCATACACTGGTTGTTGAACACAGAATATCTGGACGGGAAGGGAAGATGAGATCTTTCTCTAGATGTTATATTAGCTATGAAAGAGGTATCAGTATTTCCCTTTCACAAGCCAGGAATGGTAAGAGTCAAAGTCACAGGTTTTACATCAAGCTAGCTTCAGCATCCTGAAATTCCTGATAAATTAACATTCTCCAAGAATGTAGGTGACCTTTTAGTCGCTTCAAATAGGGAAGTTGTTTGAGAAGGTTCCTCAAGAACACAAGAGAACTGTTTGTAGTGTTCTGTGTGCAGTTCTGCTCTAAGTGCTGAAGCTTTGGGCATGATTAAAGAAGTTTAATACCACAAGCAGCAGTGTAACGGGATATTTGGTACCTTCTATGGACAGTTTCTACAGCAAGTTTCTCTCAGCTGCTATACAGCTGCACAGATTCTGAGGAACTCATTCCTTTCATCTGTAGAAATGAAAGAACATTTCTTTGTGAAGAGCTTCAGTTTCTGCATCTGTTGTTTTAGTACAGTACAGCATGTGAAAAAGATGAGAGTCCCAAGAGAGAAGAGGCTATTTGGAAACTGAGCTCTTTGTGGTCAAAGCTACCCCACAGTGAAGGTCCTGAAGGTCATCACTGTTTCCTGTGATGAGAGTGCTTTGGGTGCATGTGAAGCCAGGACGTAGTTTAAATTTTATTTCTTGTTTGAGTGTCTGGAGCTGACTTCAGTTCCACTACCCACACAGAGCCTTCCCATGTCCTCAGAGTACTGAGTGTCTCAGAGACACAAAAAGATGGAACTGGAGTCAAAATAAAATGCTCTATTAAAATAGGAAACAAAACACTACTGAAACAGTATGATAGGTTTTGTTCTGCAGGCCTGATTATAACATACTGAATGTCACCTTCCTACCTAACCTATCCCATTATTTTCAATATTAGAATTAAAGCATTTCATACCTACATCAGTCTCAGTCATAAGTGTAGGTAATTACAACTCTAAAGGCAGGGAGGACTTAGCTCTAATAGAAAATTTAAAAAGCAGTATTTCCATCAATAGGTTGATGGATAGGTTATTCTTAGATTCTCTCAATGTTAATAAATTAAAAGGGACAAGTTGTTCAGCGCTTACACTTTAAAATAAGCACTTGGTCTAAAATGTATGTGGTGTCCTTTCCTGGTTCAGTTTCCTATTACCTAGGTTTGGCTCTCAAGAGACATCAGATGAAAGAAATATTATGCACAGAGACTTGGGTAGAATTTTTGCCTTAGTCCTACAAGCTAATCACAATGAAGTAACATTGTATGATGACATAATGCATGTATGTATTTTGTGCATATGCACAACACTGTTTTAGAGCAACATAAACATAACCACAGAAAAACTGGTAGAGGATTCCCTGTTAAAACATAAAAAAAATAAAAGAGTAAAATTAATACCAATTAACATGGCTTTTATGAAAAAACTTTTCTGGCTTCTTTCTTTGGTGAGAATCTGCTTAAAAGAATTCAACTGCAGATACATGCTTAGATCTTATCAAGGATTTTAGAACAGTAAGATATTATAGGTGATAAAGTCTGTGGATGAATAAAGACTGTGAAGAGTTAAAAGCAAACACATAGTCCTCAGACCCTTAGGTACAAGAGCATAATCATGTGTAATCTTGGCTCACTTAAACAAAGTTTGTCTGTACTCAAATGCAAATATATGTAGAGAATGAAGAAATGTAAACGATACCTGCCAAAGAGGTAGTGTAATGCCTTGGGAAAAAATCTCAACATCATAAAAAACTCTGCAGTTAAGTAAGGACAATGATGTGACAGAAAAGTGTAATGCATAATGGTTGTTAGCCTGTAACCCTACATTCTTGGAGTTTTTCCATTAAGGAATCTTCATATAGTTACGAAGCTTTTGAACAAAAGCATTTTGCTAATGGGCTTTAGTTTGATATTCAGGTGGGCAAAACAGGAGGGATGACAATTGGAGAAAATACTGAAATCCCCTGGATGCAATCAGTAAAGATATGGCTGGAAGAATAATGACTTGCAATTTTCATCACTGCATGTGGCAGACAAGTGCATGCTCCATAGAATTCCAGTGCCATACTTTTTACAATGCTGGAAAAATTTGAAAGATTACAGAAATAGCTACAAACTAATTGCTAGAGGGAAAAAAAAAAAAAANTAAAAAGAAAAAAAAAAAAAAAAAAAAAAAAAAAAAAAGCCTTGAGATGAGATTTAAAAGGTTAGGTCTTTAAAGTTAACCAGAAGAAATCTGAGATACTTGTTAAATTCAGTGGTATCCATATGTTATGGGTAGAAAATAGTCTTTTGATCCAGTAAGTGAAGGTAGAAATAAAATTAATAGAACCTGAAGCCTGCTGAACTTAGAAAACAAGATGCAATTTTTAACAGTTAGTGAACTGAGCCAGACAAAGTCTGTAGTGGTACATTCTTCCTCTTGTCTTCAAACAAGTGCGATGACTTTCTGGAAGACAAGTTTCAGCCAAAATAATATTTTATTAGATCTGTATCTCTTGGGCTCAGTATAGAGGAAGTATTTCAGATGTGATGTCTTGTAAAATACAGGACAACAGAGGATGTCACCATTGAATTGGAAGGGACATAAAGAAATTGGTCCATCCCTCTGTGTAGGGTAAGAACAATTGTACTAGAACTTATTCATGCCATAATTTTATCCTACTTCTTCAACATGGACCTCAAGCCATGGAAAGTTCACCTTCACTATTAGGAAGTGCCTCCTAACAAATGTTGCAGGCCTTTAAACACACTACTTCTTGCCTTCTCCACCACGGAAATGAAAGGGAAAAAAATTAATCCCTTTCTTCTTTGACAGAGACATAGGTATTCATTTTGTTCTCCCTTAGTCTTACCATATTTCCCTAAAAACACCATTTGTTCAATATCTCCAGGAATTCCTGTTTTCTAGACCTCTAATCATTCTTACTCTTCTCTTCTGGTCTCTCTCCAGCTGGGACACATTAACCTTGCTGTAGCCTCCTAAGTACTAAGTGAAAGGGTTATTTCACTTGAGTTTTAGGTTATACTTTTGAATAAAATGCTAAAAAGATACATGAACAAAAAGATATGTGATACTGTACAACTTTAATCTTCTCATATCTTAAATTTTAAGGGTCTGCTTTTGCAAGATGAATGTTCTTTAAAAAAAAACAAAACAAAACAAAGAATTAATCTGTGTAAGCTGCAGTGTTGTGACTTTTAGTACTTTGCTGTTGAAGTAACGGAGGAGCTTAACAGGTTTCAAATGCACTGTTGTTGACATGTATGTTGACAAGTTGCTCCAAGCATCCATGAAGCTAAATTTATCCAGAAATTTTTGAGTTCTTAGTAAGCAGAAAGACTGTAAAGGCTTGGTAATTTTGCTTTGATTTCTAGGCAAATCCCCTTCTCATGTCTATCCTGAGGACAGAATTTCAGACTCATACACAGCTAACGAAAGCTCTTTCAGTAGTTTTTGTAACTTTCAGTGTTGATATTAAGCATTACTAAGTATTTATTGTTGTTCTGTGTTCAAGTCACTTTTTTCAAATGTAGTGAAAGTTTCTTTTTCTTGACAAGATGTTAGCCTCCACTATACAGCTGTGAAACCAAGAAAATCTCCAGAAGACAAGAGGGTTCTTTCTAATTGTAATTGGTTTTAACTGAACTGTGAATTTGTTTTTCCTTCTATTGTCCTCTTCCTTGGATTTTCTTGGACTTCCCTCCATAAAGCTGGGGACAGTTCTTTCTGGGTAGCTTTTAATCCACTCACGATACATGAAACAAAATTTTAGATTTAACTGTTTGGATTTGGCATCCAAACAGCGATTTCATCTGGTTGTGTTGAGTAACTTCTCTCAACGTGAACTCTCAAAGCAATGGCTACTAGAGTTTGGTTGTGTCTTGTACATGGAGCATGAATTCAGTAGAGCATGCATGCACACCAGCCCTCCCATATACTTATGGCTTCAGTGCCTCATGTCCTGAATCACCATGGTTATAAGGCTGCAACTGTTTGTTGAGGGTGTAGCTTCTGTGCAGCTTCTCAAACTGTGACTTTTCCCATGTAGATTTGCTAGAAAATTAAGTTCAGCCTTTTACAACTTACATTACAAACATATTTGAAGAAGTACGGAGACCTGTACACTTCTTAATCACTGTCAAAATATCTTTTCATCTCACATCTCTTTCCTTGAAACTCTGTCTCTGAGCTTGGAAAACTCCAGCAACACTGCACCAGTGCTCATGTGAAACCCTGCAGCTAGTCTTTTCAAGGAAAATTACATGATAATTTAGTTTTAAAGCACAATAGCTTATATACTGGATGAACTGGTGATTTTGTGTCTTGTTCATGTCTTGGCAGAGAAGTTTTCAAGGTCTTCTGTAGGCAGTATATTCTTTTAGACAGAACATCTACACTCTGGTAAGATAAAGCACCAAATATATCTAAGAAGCAGGTTCAATAAAATGTATTTGCTCAGGGGTGTGTGCAGTACCGATATTTTACCCTTAGAGTTCATGTAAACAGCGAGGTTCCTTCCTCACCAGTTTGCTTGATACATTCAGTCTGTTCTGCTTTTTTTCAGGTGCTCAAAATGAAGGCTTGAAACAGATAGCACTTTCCTCAGCAGCACCCCCCCAACCTGTGCTTAAACGACACTGTGCTATGCAGTTGCCGCCTCCTCCACGAGCCTCTCGCCCATCTCTGCAGCCCGTGGCAGCTCCCAGCCTGCCTCCAAGAAACATCAAGCCCAGCTCTGAAACAATGTAAGTGAACAAACACCCCAAGGTCTTTCTTTTCTTACCTTTTTCTGCCTATTACATTTCTCATGCAGCAGCAGATTAAGGTTGCAGGGGTCCCAGGTTTCTGGGAGAGTGAGGTCCCACACCACTTTCCTTGTCCTACCCTGTCCCTAGCCTGCTTGGAATTGGTTTTTAGTAGCTTGAACCCTCTGTCTATTCAGTTGTCTCCCTAAATTGTCTTCTGCTCTGTTGGTAGGGAGAGGAGGGAGGGAAGAGACACCCCTGTTGGGTTTCTTACGCCAGAAGGGTTCAAAGACTTCATGCAGTGGTAGAAAATCAGTTATACCAACAACTGAAGCTTCCTCCTGCATTTTTTCTAGGGGAAGAGGGACAGGAGGGTTAGGTCTTTCTGTCCCCAGGAAACAGGTTTGCAAGCCAGAGCTACTGAGCTCAGCACTGGTTTTGAAATGGCACCAGGAACTGCATCTGGCTAGTTGTGATAACACTGAGAAACCTCTGTTGCATATGGGGCTCCTTTCTTTACCCTTCTTCGAGCAGCTGCCAGTAAAAGGGGACCTCCCGGTAACAAGAAGTTCACAGCAGTTTTCTGTCTACTGCCAAAAGCCCAAATAATGAGCTGCCCTCTGGCCAGCCGTTACTGCAAATAGCAGCAAACGGCAGACAGGGAGAACATACTCGGCCTCAGAGAGGTGTGTGTCAGTGGCTGGATATTAGAAAAAAGTTCTTTAACATGAGGGTGATAGATCACTGGAATGGGCTGCCCAGAGAGGTGGTGGAGGCCCCATTCCTGGAGTCATTCAAGGTCAGGCTTGATGGGGCTCTGTGCAACCTGACCTAGGTAGAGACATCCCTGCTTGTGTAGGGAGGTTGGACCAGATGACCTCTAGAGGTCCCTTCCAGCTTAGAACATTCTATGATGCTATTTTGGCATGGTGGGTGCAGCAGCATCAGTCCAGCAGTGCTGCAGTGGTGCCTGGGGCTATGGGGAACGCCTGCCCATCACTGCTGCCATCACTGCCCTGTCTAGTGCCTGAGGTGCTGGCCAAAACTCTTGGGAGCCAAGTGTGTGCACTCTTTGCCTTCAGAGAAATTTACCTCCAGATTGTCCTTCTGCTCTCCCGTTCCTGCGTGCGCTCTGAACTCTGCCTGCTGCGGAAAATGTGTGCCTGGCTGCTGACACCTTTTCTTTCACCTTGTTCCAGGGATTTTTCCTGCAAGCCAATTTAAAAAAAATCACATTCTGCTTTCAAGTCCTTTCTTTGATTAGATTTACTTGATGATGACTGTCAGCCCTAGTTTTCTCTCCACTGTTATAAGTTAAAAGTCCCTGATATTATTATTAGTTACATTCTCAATTTCTTGCTTCTCTCAGTTCGACTTTAAAATTTAACACTATCGCTTTTAAATCTAACAACACCAGAGGCCTTTTACCTGGCCTAACCTTTTACCACTGTTTCACTTGTCCCTTGTTTAGACTTCAAGCCCTACAAGTCAAGCAGCAAGTCTTAGGGACATATTTAACATTGAGGAAAAGTCTGGTGTTCTGCTTATGCATTGTGTAAGAAGCATGCACCTGCAAAGACGTTGAAGAGCCCAACAGGTTCTTTCCATTCAGTCAGCCCATCTGCCTATTATATGTTTCATACCGCACTCATGTCCATGGTATCTGAGCACCTTTGGCTCATGTTCTCCTTTTATATTCAGGATCAAGGTGTCCTCATGTGAAATACCAAGTTGCAGTCGGGAGAAACAATTTAGGGAATCCTGTGGGTACTTAAATAGCGTACAGGGCTCAACAGACTGTTCAGCCATTGTATAAGATAGGTGATAAAAGCATCAGAACAATGGGGAATGAAAGCACAATCATAAAACCATCTTCATAGGTTTCACATGTTCCCTGTTTTGTATTTACAGAAGCCCAGAAAATGAAGAAAATTATGATGATGTTGAATTTGTGTCACAGGGTAAGACATATGCATTTTAATTCATGGCAGCTATAGGAAGCCTTAAGCGTATTGTATTTATAAGATAAGCAAAAGCATATTGTATTAATGAGTCATTTTACTGGTTCTGCAGTTTTATGGGTGAAGATAGTTTTCTCATAACGTTAACTGTTCTATAATTAACATGACAGACTCTCAGGAGGTTCTTTAATTATCTCCCCTCTTCTACCTTTTTTTTTGTTAGAAATATGCTGGAACCATAAATTTCTAAATTTTCAGATCTGAACCAGCGTGAATGTTGCTCTTTCAGAATTTGTGTGCTCTGGTGAAGAAGGCGTTGTTTTATACTAGATAAAAAATAGGTGTTGACTGTGCTTTTAATGTTGCTTTGTGGTCTGCCTTCAATAAGAGGCAATGAGTTGCTATGTTGTACCAGGAGGAGCCAGAGAAGCAGATTGTGACACAAATAATTTCAATCTTCCTTCTGATGTCTCCTTGGAAGGACTTGGTCTGTGCCAGGCACAGTATGCATCGTTTAGCATGCTAGCCATCTCTGCCATATAGCATAATTACCTGCAAAGTAAGGAGGAAGTGGGAGCTCACAGAGTTTCTTCTCCTGAAGCCCAGGGTAGAAGCTGGTTTAGCAAAAGAGCCTTTTTGCTGGTGCAAGCAAGTTTGTTGTTCTATTTGGATTTATTAGGTTTTTAACAATGACTTTCTTGTATAAACAAGATTTTTTGTAAAAAAACAGCATAGGTAAGTTCATCAATATCAGTAAAGAAACTTTAAAATGAATAGTCCACTTTTAAAAATACATGGTGAAATACACTATTTTGTAGATACTTCTAGTTTGCGGTGTACTACAAAAGTAACCTGGAAAATCTCCAATTTTTGCATTCATACCCTCATTAAACCCAGGACCCTGCACATATTTCTAGATAGTATCACTGGTATTATTGACAGTTTGTAAACAGTTAATGCTAGAATGAATTGTTTCCTGTACAGCAAAAAATAAATAACCTGGTTTTATTTTTTGTCATACAGGTCATGGAAATACAGAGGGGGTGAGTGTTATCCTGCATGATAAAACTATCCTTTTTAGTGCAAACCTACAAAATTAGTAAAATTCCTTAAATGAAAATTAGTTGCAGAATGAATCCCATATATTGACACTAAATTGTAAAAACCCTTCCTTATTGTGAAGGACAGAAGTAAAACTGGATAAGCAGAGCAAACTGGAACTAATTATCAAAGCTGGCTAGACACCAAAAATTGCTTTAAAAAAAAAGCATAGTCACCTCTTCTAGTCACACTGACATTTCCTTTCACTGAAATTTTCCAGAAACAAGGGCCTTGCTCTATTCTAGTAATAAACCGCTTGTTTCAGTTAAGCACAGGTTTGTATCGGTGTCTTTCAGTACCTGGCTGTATTAGGACTAAAACAGTCTCTGAGACCCTAATCAGAGTCCCATTTAGATCCCTACTGTTCCAGTTTAACTACTACTCACCCTGGCACCTTTATCATGGCAGTGCAATCATCAACATAGATAAAGGCTTTCCAGGACTAACATTGCAATTAAAATATCTGCTTTGGATTAACTAATGTGCTAGCATGATTGTGAAAATCTGGGACTTTACAGTTGTGGTATTATAAAAACAAAGTCAGAAAAGAAGAGTAGTGGGCTTGAATAATGTAGTAACTTGGTTTTGGAAGATTAAATTAATTTGCATTTGCATTTTGCCGTAAATGTTTTAGTATAGTTTCTATGAAGCTTACACAGCAGGTCCAGTTTCTTCAGGTCTTTCCATGTATATCTAGGCCATTGAAAACTGATTTTTTTTCTTACAGGGCCAAAGAAGCAGTGGAGAGATGTATGAAGACATAAATGACTTCAGGTAGTAACTTTAATCTCTATAAACTATTGTATCTTTATTACCAAAAGCTTGCTAAGAAAGACTTAATCTGGCACACTCCGCTGCAGACCTTGCCACATATTACTGTGTTCATTCATTTCACCTAGAGAAACTCAGGTTGTTCACAGGTTCTTTCCCATTTAAATCTGCTATGCCCTGGGCTGGAAAAACTCCTGCGCGAAAATCATCTGGCTACTGTAATTCAGATAACAGAAAGCTGACTCCTATCTAAGGAATATGTCTGAATCACTGTTTGGAATTACAGACTAGGAGGAAAAATAAGCTCAGTCCCTATCTACTATGGTCCCAGATAGATCTTTTGTTGTGTTTTTTTTTCATTCTAGATAAATGTACTTAGAACTCCTATGAGAGGCTGGATTTACAGTTCTCAGGGCCTGACACCCCTGTCATAGCTACAGAGCCATCATATGAGTTCTTGCTCTAACATTTAGCCCATTACTTTAAGGAGTCTCTCGCTCTGCTAATGTCTAAATGTATGGGATTCACTGTATGACAATAGCAAAAGAAATGCTCTAATTTGCTTGGAATAAGTAACAGTCTAAAATTCCTACACTAGAATACTTTGTTTCAGATATAGAATGACTAAGCATTCAGTCATTTTTTTAATGTAATTTGAGCATATCAGTTTAGCAAAAGTACTAATAAAGGAATCAGAGGGAGCCTCCCTCCATCAGTTCCATGAGGTTTTAAAATCATTGCTCTTCCAGTCAAACTATTGGCATCAAATGGCAGAGCTGTAGCTATAGTCCTAACTACATCCCAGGGTCCAGATCTCAGTACCATCCAGTACATGGGCCACAGCAGGTAATGTACCCTGGCATGATAGACGCATTTATGATGCAGAGCAGAAGACTGACTGTCATTTGTGTAGGCTGCTGGAGTAGGTTGAAATTAGGTTTAAAATCACAGTCCAGTGGTAGCTCAGGCTTCACTTCAGGCTTCATCAACCACTAAATACTTAACAGCTGCAGCAAGTGCCACAACACCTAGACTGCTACCAGTTTCCAAACTTGTTCGGACATGCACATGCAGAGCCAGTCTCTTACCTCCAGATAACCTTTTCTGGTGTACTGTCCTCTTGAGGACAGTCCTTTAAATTATATATGTAACATTAGAGAAAGGGCTGCTTACTTTATCTGTTGCAGCCACTCCAGAGTTTAGAAACTGTAGCTTTGATTTCACTGGGAGAAGTTTTTTTCCATCACATGTAGTTCTTTTTTAACCTTGGCTAACAAAGCTCTAGTGAGATTTGCTTCAGCACTACATTGAGTCCTGGCAATGCATTTTCAGATCATCAAGGAGAAAAGAGAAGAAGCAGGATAAGGAAGAAAAGAGAAGAATGGACCAAGAAAAGAAAGAACAAAAGGAGAAAGAAAAGAAAGAGCAGGAAATAAGGAAGAAGTTCAAAGTAAGTTTTTTGTTTTGTAATCTGGCCAAAGACATGTAGGAAGCATTATTTAGCATTGTTGAATTCCAAATACACTTTTCAGCTGGCTACAAAACTATTTGCTATCATAGGTAGTTCAAGCACCTGATAAAATCTGAATAAAGGTTTAAGGTACCCCTTCATGTTTGGCATATGCTTGACTTCTGGCTCTGTACTGAGGGCAAAGACCTTTTTTCAGTGCCCATACAGTTTTTGTTCAATGCTCTTCTCAAGTTCATTCTATGGAAACAAGCTTTAAAAACATTTCCTTTCATTTTTCTGTTTAAAAACCATTTACAGCACTAGAATAGCAGCAAATGTCTTTAATAAAAGTAGGAATTGAATCCCATAGACTTAGTGGTTTTTGCTTCAGTGGAGTCAGATACAACAGTATCCAGTCATATCCAGCTGGAAGAGATTTCAACATTATATTGCAACACATTGCCCTTGCCTTGGTCTAAAGGAACCTAAAGGGACTTCCAGTCTAAATGGGGAAGAAAGGAATAGGGCACATGTAGGGAAGCTACCGTCACTGTCAAAGGGTAGTGGCTAAATGATGAGACAGTTTTTTTCTGTTTTATATCTTTACAAATCTGACAGTCATATTCTGTTAACTAATGCCTATTCACAATGCTCCATTGTGCTTCTTTCAGTGTCACTGTACATAGTGAGCAGCCTTGTTTTTCTTCCTATTATGCTCTGTACACAGTAAAGCCCTGGCAATTCTCTCGCATCACCGCCTTGGCCTGCAGTGGAGAGGCTGACATGAGTTGAGGAGCAAATATTAAAGGAAGATACTAATAGTTAATAATAGTGGGTTAGCTGACACCTGTCAGGCCCCAAGTCTATTTTTCACTCCTGTGATGTGTAGGTATCAGTGCACTGAATGCTTTCAGACTGCAGACTGCTCTCTTGTGGCCATTATTCTTAAATGCAAACAAATATATTCTAGTGCATACTTTTTCTCTCCCATTTCTTCACCACCTATACAGGTCAAATATTCTTAAGCTAGTCTATAGTTGTCAAAAGCCAAAAGTCTCTGCAGGAGCACTTGTATCTTAAGGCCACAGATACTGAAATCCAAAATGGTTTCTTCATAACATATGCAAAACATCTCACAAAGAGAATCCTGAACTCTAGCAAACAGTGTGATCACCTCTTGTGAGTTCTGGTAGGATCATTTATGGAGTAGAATTGTAAACACAGAACATTATGTGGTAGACTTATTTATGTTAATGAACATTTATTCATATGAGTAGTTCTGCTGGAACTGGAGCTGCCCACTCAGATTAAATATGTGTCTGTTTTGTGAACCTGTGAAAGGCTCCATAGTCTGTAGGTTTTAGTCTTCGTATTTCTATGATTTTGCCAGTCACTCCTTCAGCTGCTGTACTGCTGTGCTGCTGCTCTCTCTTTTCATTCGTGATTATTAAACTAAACTGGGTAGTTTGGGTCAGGAGTAATGGCTTTCTGTTTATTTGCCTGGACTATTTTAAATGTCAATGAAACAAATAATCATCATCACAGTTATTTTCTCTTTTGTCTGAATGTTTGGGAAAGAACTGCATTTTTCCACATCTGTGATTTCTTTTGTTGCCTTTTCTCTGCAGTTAACAGGACCCATCCAAGTCCTTCATCAGGCACGAGCTTGTGCTGACTACAAGGGAGGGAAGAATGAGCTGACTGTCAAACAGGGGGATGAGATTGAAATAATTCGCCTCACAGACAACCCAGAAGGAAAGTGGCTGGGCAGGATAAAAGGATGCTGTGAGTTCAATTTTTTCACTGTGCTTCTGAATGTTTTCACTGTATGACAGCAAACATGTGAGCATTACAGCAAGGAGTAGCCTTACCAAGGCTGAGTCACTGGCCACCAAAGTAAATAATAACCACAACTCACCCTCCTGTCCTTAACTGGCATGCGAGGCTTAGTTCATAGTAGGAAGTTATTGCACAGTATAATGTAACATGTACAGACACTAGAATGAGTCAGAAACAACATGTTGGGATCTCTATGGACCTATTGAGAGGTAATTCCACGTCAGCCTTCAAATAGCACCAGAATTTGACTCCATGCAAGTAACAAGGATCACATTTATTCATGTCTTTGTATTAAAAATAACATGGGTGTTCCTAATATAGAAGCAAAGAATATAAGGCCCTGTGTTAAGTGTTTGTCTTATTTCTGTTTCTATGGAAAGTTTCTAATGGATTTCTAGATATTATTTTGCCTGAAATCCAAGATTTTCCTCTAATTGTATAAATATCATCAGTGGATTTGGCAAAGGGAAGTCTCAGAGGGGCATCTTTATTTATAAATATCTGATCAGAGGGCATAAATAAGATAAAGCCAGGATCTTTCCAGTGGCACCCAGTGACAGTGTGAGAGGCAATAGGCACAGACTGAAACACAAGAAATTCTGTCTGAACACCAGGAAACACTTTTTTCCCTGTGAGGGTGATGAAGCAAGGGAACAGGTTGCCCAAACAGGTTGTGCGAGTCTCTATCCATGGAGATGCTCAAAACCTAATGGGACATGGTCATAGGCAATCTGCTCTAACGGATCTTGCTTGGGCAGGGGATTGGCCAAGATACTTTCAAGAGGTAAGTTCCAATATCAGCTTTTCTGTGATATGTTGAAGTTATGTAAATAAGTCTTTTGTATAGTTCATTTTGTACATAGGAAAACAAAACTTGGTGACAGCTGGGAGAAGAGTGTTTTCTTGAGCATGTGCAATCAATTAATTTATTTACCTTTAATTAATTTACTTTCCATAAACTGATTCTTGCCTCAGCAAAACTGCAAGCTGTACAAAGGCTTCTCACTGACAAGTGTCAATGGTACAACCCAATTTTTTCACCAGTGCTTCAGCCTTCAATGTTCACAGGCCAGTAATGGTCTGTGAAGACCAAACAACAGAGGAAAATCAGTTCTGATCATTCAAATAAAAGAAAAAAAATCAATGTGTTACAGATTTGAGGGGAAGCACACTAAAAACTAGGTTCACTCAGAAGCAGCAAAGTGGAGGATCTTCCATTTTCAAGAAATGCATGAGAATTTTTGACCTTTGAGAAAATTGATTCATGCTCTCTTCTGCACAGGCAGTAAGCCTGTCTAAAATTCCCCTCAGCAGAGACAGAGCTCCCATTCTCAGGACAACTACTCTGCTGCAAGTTTCTCCTGAGCCATTACACCTGCAGGTAAAAACAGATCTTTTTAGTGAATATCCAGGGACAAGAGGATAGTGATGCAGCTGCAGCATGAATACCAGCCTGAAGTAAAATCAATGCAAAGTGTCTCCTCCTAACGACCCATCAGAATCTTTGTCATATACTGTCCTAAGTTATGCTGCAAGACTGCAGTAGTCCCAAGGTTAGCTGAGAAAGGGGACTTGTCCTGTCATTTCTGCAGTCTGCACCAGCTGAGGAGGGTTTTGGGGGAGATCTGAGACAGATCTGGGATTTCTATTTGTATAGACAGAGGAAGACTCAAGCTAAGGCTGCTTGGAGTGAGATATCTCTTTGAAAGTTTTCAAAGACCGTACAAAAAAAGTCCATCATTGATTCTGAACCTTCTGTTACACTCATCCCTTTACCACAGGCTTTAAAACTCTCTCTGCCTAATTACATGATTTCATTCATTTAGATGGATACATTAAAACAGTCATGGTGGAGATTGATTATGATTCTTTAAAAAAGCAACAACCATCTACCGGAGCTGCTGTGAAACATTCAGAGAGCAACCAAGAAGTGTATGATGATGTTGGTGAGCAGGACAGTAGTAGCAGGTATGTATAAGGAACACATGAAAAGAAACCAATGATTCACCACAGTCAGTCTTGACAGGGGAAGTTTTACAACAGCAAAGCAGACTCTTGTCACAAAAGAACAGACATTTATATGAGAAACATGTAATTGAGCTATACAAACGGAAGTAGTCAGAGGAACAAGAATGGATTCTGAAAACAGCATTTATAAGCACTCAAACTCAGGAGGATTCCATACTATTGGAAGAAGGCCTATAGCATTGCAGCCCAAAGGAGAATAAAATGTAGAACATGCAGGATTACAAATCACCTGCAGGAGCTGCAATTCTCTTCTCTCTCTCTCTTTTCTTGTTCTGTCATTTGAAGTCACATACTGCCTTTTCTAACACGTAAGAACAAAAGACTCTAAAAGCAATGGAGACACTCAGTGCACGGGGGAACTCCTGACCACCCTCACTGCCCTCATGAGCCTTACTTTAAGTCTAGCTATGAGCCTTACTACCTCTTTCCTTTTGAATAGAAGGGACTTCTAGAAGCATGACTAGGATGGCCCTTCAGAAGAGAGTGTGACTAATGTGTTTAATCCCGAAAATAAGGCCTTTACAGAGCCTTTGCAGACTCTCTACTTCAATGTGTTGTATGTGTTTTTCATGTCAAATAGGTCTGCAGCTAGAGAATTGCCATCTCCAGCAATGTATCAAACTCTCTGGCAGGAAAATAACCTAGTGAAGTCAAGGCTATCACAGGACCCAATAAGTCAGTGGTTCCTCTTTACCTGACCTCACATAAAAGTCTGTTTCTGTCATATGATGCAGCAAATCAGTGCTCATTCTTCATTAAATGTCCTGATGTGCAGAAACACAAACCCCAGAATTTAGATAAGAGATTTGAATATGAGTGCAGAGGATTTAAATAGGCAGGACAACCATCTTGAAATACTCAGCCATTACACATGCTGGGAAGCAGTAAAAGCAGGGGCCCAGCTGGAATAAAGGGACCGCAGCTCATTGGCTGCTGGGTGCAGCTGATCCTCAGAACAACCCCATGGGCTCCATAAACAGCGCTTGGAAAGATTTGCCTTTGGGCTGGCATTCTTTAAACAACCAATATATTTTCGCATCTGATATTTTTAGAGGTTGTTCAATATCCGTTTTCCTCCCTGCACATGGATCTCATAGCACCATAACCTAGCCAGAAGAGTTGCTTCAGTTGTTCTAGGTTTTAGGTCATTTGAGCATTAGGTACTTCATTGCAGAAAGGCCAATCCTTTTCACTATGGCAAGCATTACTATTAACCACCTCAATGCAAGGAATTCAGAAAATTTATTTAATTCAAAAGCAAGCAAGAATACTTACACTGTTGTACACTAAAATAACTGTAAGGAACTTGGAAAGATGAATGAATGGGTCAGATTCATTAAATCCTTTAAGCTGTATTTTGATGTTTTTATCTTCTCCAGTAATTAATGGCATTCTGTTCAGTTCACGAGCATGAATTGTTGGAAGATCTGACATACATCAACATAATTTGAAACCACTGTAAGAATGCTATACTAAAAAAGCCTCTTGACCAAATAGTATGATTTCATTATCAGTAGTTTTTAATATTGTAAAATTAATAACCAGCTAGGACTGTTGTATTCCAAGATTTTTTGGCACAAAAGTTTAACAAATATCTTGTTTTGATGTGTAAGTTTAAGTAAGGCTCTGACCTGGAAATCATCTCAGCTACTGTGAACCTAACAGGCTTTTTTCAATTACTCTTAGAACCAAAGATGGCATTGATAACTCTCTCACATATTCCCCTTTCAATTACTCTGAATGATACTTTAAGATACTCTTTTTTGATCTGTAATTAATTATTTCCAAGGGGTAAAAATAAAGAGTATTTTTTCCTGCTTTATCTGAATCTACTAAAGGTTAATCTCTCCTCATCTAAGAGCTAGTTCACTTATGAAGTAGAGGACACATTTTCATTAGCATTAGAGAGGATGCAACTACTATTTGTTGCTAAGAAATCAGGGGCAGTGTGGTGAAAACAGGGAAAAAAAGAACTGGCACATTTAGTCGTTGCCCACATAGAACACACAAGTATGTGCCTGAGCTTCAGTGCAGAATTTGTAGTTCTCAGCTGGCAATGTAGACAGGTGCCAAAGCAAAAAGTTTTAGAACCAGTAACTACAAACCTGATGGATGATCCTGGTGGTTCAATTTTTTTTTTTCCAATGGATGACTGTTTTTCTCTAAAATGTCTCTTTTTTGATTTTCCAGTCAGAGCGGTGGTCAAAGTGGAGCTGGAAGTAAGTTCTACATGTACTTTGGTGGGGGGAGTTGTTTCTGTGTACTGCTTACCTTCCAATCCAAACCTCTGCAGTTTCCAAATAATGCAGTAATTATCCATAAGCATGCTAAATGTTACCTAACAGGCAGACAACAAGGAAGTATAATGGCCAAATTCATTTTCTTTCCACTTAAGGGAACTTGGGAAGAAATTCTGTCTTCAGATACTGTGAATCAGATCCATGCCAGAAGCATGCCAAAACTTTTTTTAATTTTTTTTTGAAAGTAAATCGTCCCACAAAACAGCCCACATATAATTTGCAAAATATTCACATGAGCAAGCGGTTTTCTGCAGGAGAAATCTAGTTCTGAAATAGCCAGAAATACTACTAATTAAAGCTGCATTTTGCTGAGAGAGTTAAGGGCAACTTCAGTTTCAGCAATACTCTGGAGTCCTAACCAGTATGACTGCAGCAGTTTCATACTGTCAAGAACACACACTAAAACTGAGTTTCCCCTTTGGTAGCACAAATATTTATGTAGTATTCTCTGTTGATCACAAGAGCACAGCTCATCTTCTCAGCTTAGAGCTTAGATACTAGTCATGGCAGAAGCATCCCCTGGCAATGCTGAATGAAGCTTGCTGCCAGCTAAGTACAGATTTCAGTTGTTACTCTGACCAGTGGCTAGAGTTGGACATGGAAACTGAGGTAACCCTGCACTGAAGGAGGTGTGGCTCAAAGGTCAGAACTGAGACCAAACTGGGGAGATTACTTTGCACTTGCTTCTGTGGATGAACACAAGATGTCACTTGTTGAGAGTGTTGGTCTGACATCTTCAATCATCACTTGAGTCACACACAAAAATGCAAAACTCATCAGTTATCATAATGGCTGGGTCAAAATCAGCCATTTAGTATTTCATTTAGTAAAGTGTAAATGCATTTGTTTTCAGTTTTCATGCTCTTGTGAGTAGCAGCGCTACATTTAAGTGCTGTGGATAGCATTCCCAACTGGGTTAAGTCTAAATCACCATTTTAATAAATGGTTGTGCTGGTTTACAGAGAGATTCCATTTGCAAGGATATTGCACAAACTGTGCACACCTCTGACATACTTAACAGGCCAGTAATAAGTACCCTATTCAGCAGCATTAAATGTAAATGCATTAATTCACTGTTTCATCTGTTACAGAAATGTTCCCACCTCCTCCTTCTGATCAAGAAATTTATGATGGGATTGATGCTGAAGACACTGTAACTAGGTATGTTTTTATATCATTTAAATAATGTGCTTCTTTAACAGAGTGTTTTAATTTCAATTTTTAGTATTTTTTAACTAGGCATAATAATTAGCAAGTATTAGGATGATCAGCAAGCGGGTATACATTAGGATGGACCTGTGAAATTAAAAAAGAAAAGGGGTTCTTTGGTCTTTTGGAAAAGTTTTGTTCCATAATTAATATTCATATGTCAGCAAAAGAAGCTGCAATCATGAAAATCCCCAAACCCCCAACAAGACAGAATAGCTCTGACATGAAAATAACGAACTAAAATGATAGCTTGCTGAGTAACAAGATGAAAACAGTAAGACACTAGATTAATATCAATACCTACAAATACATTTGTAGTTTAGCATCTCAGTGTTTAGCACTTAGGTAAGTGTTCTCAACTTGTGGTATATACAGTGCTGGCATTAATGAGAATTATGTTCATCAATGCAAAATTTAAACTGGACCTTTTAAAAGGAATGTTACATTTCACATTATGATAATTGCATGCGTACTCCAAAGGTCTGTATCACAGGATGAAGATAAGAATGATATCTGGTCCTGGGGAATCTTGAAGAGGCTAAAGGTCAAAGATGTCAAAAAGAAAAGTGTACGAGAAAAAACAACCAAAGTCAATGGGGCAGAAGATAATGGAGATTTGTTGTAAGAGTCTGCCAGGAAATCACAGTGCACATTAACTAATTCTAATAAAGCATTGATCACCTGCTACTAACATGTTCTCACAGCAGCCTAATGAATTATACATGAAAATGCAGCTCAGGATGATACTTTTCTGCAAAAATCACTGACCTCCTTTCTTTTCACCTGCATAATGTAATTATTCTCTTAACAAGCTGTATTTGTTGCATAAGTCTAGTAATTAAAATACACCCCGAAAAATTGTAGTGAAAAGCACCAAAATAATCCATCATCTTTGTGCCACTCTGGTGATGTAAATTTGCTATATCCTCAATTAAAATGTACCTTACTTACCAGTACAATGTAGCTGAGATAAACTGGTAAATCCAAACTTTAGGAATAATATACCAAACAGATAAATGCAGATTGTCTTCGCTCCATCTCGCCTACAAGTTAGATCAGAAACTGGTGTTTTTAACACATCTTCTCATTCAGTTCTGAAACAGTTTACTTAGATTCAGTGGTAAAAACACATTTATTCCATGAGCATTTCCAGTGTCAATGGAGATTCAAAATGTTGAAGATATTACTTTGAGCCCCTGCTTTGCAAGTTTTTTAATTATTTAAATGATGCAAAAGCATATTAATGTGACATAAATAGTTAATAAGCATCTTTTTTTTTTTTTTT
>VZZY01014537.1:0-18108 GCA_013400335.1 Eurystomus gularis
CCTTTACCCCTAAGGACAGTGAAGTGAACTAAATGTTCATACCACTACACTTGGAAACACAATGGAAGCATCAATTGATCTCAAATTAAGCACTGAGATAGCTTTCAAGAGTCAAGTATTAGTCCTTAGCTTGTAGAATAACAGCCTTATTTTGAATTCTTGCTGTGGCTTTTCAGGGAGCCTTTGCAAATATGCACAAATTGTTGTCTATATTTAGGTCAGCCTTATGCTTGTGCATTGAAATGTTGCTTTTCTTCCATGGTGATATGGAGGAATATCATCCCTTAGGGAAGAATACTGTATCATTAAACTAATCTATGCTATTACATCTTTATTATCACTTCTGTGTACATGCATTTTTAAACTAAAAATGGTACAGAGAAATAATACACTTTCAGAAAACCAGTAGTATCAGTCCTAATATCTGCTCATGTTGGTACTGATTAACTGTACACTTCTTCCTTGCCATTACCTGGCATATGTTGATGAACAGGAGGGAAGGAAGAGGAGGAGAAGGGAAAGTTTCCTTGATATACTGAAAGCAAAGACCAGTGGTAAAGGATGTGGGTTTTCTTGCAAGTCCTGGAGTTACCTTGAAGTGTTCAGGATGGATTTGAGAGTCAAGCAGGGGCAGTTACTGCCTCAGGTCCTATGCATGTGAATGGTCTAGGTTGAAGCTGCACTCTTCTGATACTACCGTTTCATCTGCGCTCTGCATTTCACATATTGCCCTCATGTATGCTTAAGTTAGACAACAAAAAGTATTTTTTAGTTTTGTGGATGATTATCCCAGCTTTAAATCATACATAAACTTTACATAGTAATATGCTGGAATGAGAAATCTGCATTACACAATTGGTCCTATGTACAGATTTTTATCACAAAAGGACATTTTGTATTTTCATATAGTGAAAGTTTCACAGCCCTCCAAACAAACAGGTTTACAAATAGGTTTACCACAGGCTGGAATGCCCTTTGCTATATTATCAAATATTATTTTGCTATTATTCATTGATTTACTATTATAAGACATGCTTTTGACCATAGCTTCAGTGGAAGAGGTACAGTTTTACTTACTAGCCCCAGAACATGTTTTTGCAGTAAAAGGAGCAGATCTAATATATTAGTTTTGGGTAATCTGCTTTCTTAGTCTACTGGCACAGTCTGCCTAACATATAGCTGTGGTCTGTGTGTAGACAGTAAAAGTTCTTAATGGGGTACCTGCAGAACAGTTTCTAGGTAATACCTGTGATTTTACTGAGAGCTGGTTCTGTTGTTAGTACAGATTACAGAATGGTTTTTGGTGATTTTTGTTTCCTGTTGTTGTGGCAGGAAGAGTTTTAGCTCAAGCCTTTTTAAATAGGCTTTGTTTGTTCCTAATGCAAGTGCTCAATGGCTCCCAGAAGTGTCCAGTAAAACATTTTAACAAATAGAAAAATATTTTCCTCAATCTTCTTCCTCTTCTTTCGACAAGAGATGTGCTTTGCTAATCTCGAAATTACATGTCAGTAAGTGCTCTCTCTTTCCTCTTTTACACAAAAGCAGGCACAAGTCTCAACTTTGTTATTAGTTCACAGAAGTTTAACTGCAGACTGTTCTAACAGCCAGAGGAAGAAGTCCAAAGCCATTAATATTACACGAAGTTCAAAGGATGTCAATTTTCATTTAATAATGTAGTTGTCTCAAATCTTGAGACTTTCCAAGTCCTACTGAGGTTACCAGAAACAGCCTGTAATGTTTTATAGGTTTGTTCCTTTTCAAGTGCTATCATAGTTTCTCCATTCTGGGCTGGTTGGCAAATGAAGTCTTAGAAGATGGCATATCTAAATCATGGATCTGATTTCTAGGTGTGCCAGCAGCCTCAGGCACTCAAGGATCATTGTCTGATATGTACATTAAAAACCCATTTTGAGAAATAGTAACTGTGGACTGGTAAAGATAAGCAGAGACTATATTTCCCTATTTTTTTCCCCTAATATTTCCCTGCCCTTCTGAAGGTTGTAAGTTAAAATACTTTTTCTCTAGCTAAAAACAATCCCAGACTATTCAGCTCTGCAGCTTAAACTGTTTGATGCAGTTACTGTTAGACTGCAAAGCCACAGTTTTCATTCTCTACTCCTGGTTGCTACAGCATCCCTTGCTCTACCTTCCCTCTGGAGGAAAGCCATCAGACAGTGAATTAATGCTAGGACACAAACCTGGCCTATGCCATGCTTTAGCTCCTGGTCATATTAGACAATAATTTTTCACGTTTTTATTTCCTGTTCTAAATAAGCAGTTCATTATTCATAAAACAGGGATGGATTTTAATTGATGAAACCCTACAGGCAGATCCAACCTGGGTAGGAGGGTGTCACAGTGTTATGCTGATAAGTCAGCTTCACATACCTGCTGTTCCTAGACTACAACATACCAAAATTGCTGATGGAGTATTGAGCAAGTTCCCTGGGAAGGACTGAAGCTATTTTTCTCAGTAGAGAAGCACCAATTATGTTATGTTTGTAGCATTCATTAGCAGGCTTCAGGCCAGTAAATTTAGTGCCTCAAATTTCCAACACCCTTCTCTACCAACCCCTACTTACAACCCAGTGCAGGACTAGTTAGCTTTACAAGTCTCTCTCTTCTCTACCTCCCTGTTACCTGGTGGAAAGGCAGGAGTGAAGCAGTTACCTTGATCTTGTGTTAGATCTTTAAATCAGGAATAGGAACAGTGAGAGTCACAGCTTTCTACCCCTGCCAGCTCATCTTCAGTTTTATTGGGCAGCTCAGAATATCCGAAACAGAACTTCAGGTATAAAAAAGAAACAGAAAGAAAAATAAAAGTTAAAGCAGACAAACCAACAACCCCCCCTCTACTTTTATAAAAATTTCTTTAAATGGGGGAAAACAGAGTTGGAGAGTTGGTAGGGCAGCAAAGGTGGAGGACTGAACTGCCTCCAGGAGAAAAACTAAGAGTGAGATGAAGAATGAGATTTGCCATATACTAGACAGGAAATCTAATTAGTGTGATAAAAGATAAAATATATATTTACAAGGATTTAAAGAACAGAAAATAGTCCTTGTAAGTAGCTCTTTCTCAATTACGCTGAGAACTCAGCAATGTATATGCTCTCCTCTTGCTGCCTGCCCAGAAGAAAAGGAAATGCTCACCTAACAAGAATTCTCTCCTCCCAGAACACAAATCATATAGTCTACCAAAAAAACCCCAGCATTCCAAATTTGCTGGCAACCTTTTCTGCCAGAACTAGCTACTTTCTCCTCTCATTTTAACAGGTAACACCTCACACGTTTCTCCTCTAGGCCCTCAGCTCTAGAAAAGCTCTTAAAAATTGGATCATCCTGTCCCCAGAAGCCTGAATCTGCATTGCTCTGCCCTTTAAGCCTCTCCACAGACAGTCCTAGCCACTTTTTGTTTCTCAGAGATTACTGACTCCCAAAGCTTACTCCCACCAGCGCTGCCCTTCTCCCTCCACAGCCTCTCCCTAGTTTCCAGACAACCCAACAGCCACCTTGGCATTTACAGACTAAATCTCTGCCCTGGTAGCTATTGTCTCCGTTCTTTCCACCTGGGCGGTGAGCGAGTTGCAGCACGGCTGCACAGCAGCATCCCTTCACCAACCAGATCTATTTTGCAGCAGATAGATAAAAAAATATATGTCATAATAACAGAGAGCCAAAGCTCTCAACAAAGACCTTTTTTTACATCCCTCCGTTTTCAGCTTTCATCTTCCTGCTTCCCAGACCTCACAATTCTGGGCCACTTGCTATTTACCAGGCTGATATTGTCTGGGACTCTGGCATTTGCCGGTTGAGCCAAGGATTCAGAGTGATATATTCCAGGAAAAATCCATTGTCTCTAGCTGGGCTTTTCACTTCAGCTGTTTCTGTTCCTCCCTCACCACCCCCCTCCACACCCTACCACTACCCCCACCTTCCTGGCATACTCCAAGTGATAAAAGTGCACTTCAAAGGAGCAACAACTATTATGTAATTCCAAGGCTCATTTTTTGGTATCAATATCAAAACCTAACAGATGGCCGTCAGTGAGACCATCAGTAACTGTTAGCAATGTAGGACAGAGCTGTTCTTTCTATTAATTCACTGATTTGACAACAGCATTTCAAATCATAAAAGAAATGTCACTGTAACTACACAATATCAAAAGTAAATAGGCCACGGCACCACCTATATATATCTGTGGTTCTCTGAAGAATCACCTCTCAGCAAATGGTTTGCTTGGACAGATTTACAAGGCACCAAAAATATGATTTCTTGAAGTTCACGTTCAGATTTCTGACAGCATCTATGAATAGCTTAGTCAGGTTCAGTTTGGCTCAGTAAAGTTGCTACATGCATGTGTTGTTAATAAAATGTGAAGCAAAACCCTGTCTTGCAATTCCACAGACTTTACATTGTGATAGCATTTCTGTTTCCAAGATCTCTTTGGAAGCAAACTTCAACCCTCTACTTAGGAAAGGTGGAAGGAAAAAGTGGCCTGCCAAGATTTGCAGTGAAAATTAAGATACTGCTGAAACAATATCATATTTTGAAAAGCAGAGAGGGGTGTTTCATGGGCTGGCTCTCAGCTTGCTCCAATGATTATTATCTAATAGGGGCTTTTCGTAGAGATATTCCTATACAATGAGGTTTGTCTGGGTTTTTTTTTACAGCAAAGCTGTTCATTATTTCAAAGCTTTTGCAAAGAACTAAAATATTTTTTTATGTTTTTCAAAATACGTGGGCATGGAATACAATGGAATAATTTTCTCCTATTAAATTAATTGTAACTGCATTAAAATCAAGCCATTCTGCCTGTGTTGCATGAGTACGGCTGGTCATTGCAGAATATCTCTGCACCTGTTTCAGGTATTCCAAGATTTGTAGAAGAAACATGGATCACCTGGAACCTCCTCCATCATGTGCAGATTTCAGTGTGGTTGCCCAGACAATTATATGTACTTATACAAGGATACTCTGGCACCTCCTGGCCTTGAAAATTTCTGGCATTTTGTACCTCTTTTCTGCCTGGTGTCCTGAACAGCACAAGAAACAGACCTGTTAAATCATGCTTATACAAAAAGGGACACATTATTTCTTTTTCATAGAACAAAAGGAGGGAAGGTGAGGGTGACAGACGTGAATGAATGGCGTGGCTTATGTATAAGCAAGGCACAGAGAATGACAGCAGCTAAATGTGTTCTCAGCTGACAATGGATGTGAACACAAAGCACATGGATTTCCTGCCTACCCACCCCTGCCACCCACTGACTGTGGCAACATTCTCTCCGGGTCATGTGCAGGGCTGCAAATAGATGATGAGAGGCCCTGCTGGGATGAAGGATTTCTATCATATAGGATTTGTCTGGTAGGCTGTAAAGTGCTTTTAAATCCTTTCAATCCGTACACATGAAGGTGAGTATCAGGAAAGTTGAACTGGGAGAACACCGTCAAGAGCACAGATAACTCAAAGCTGATTAATTTAGCAGGAACTTTTCATACCAGAGTCTATGAATTAAAGACAGGTGAAAGAAAGATAAACAACAACAAAAGGAAGTTAAGGCATGTAGGGCAGCTGGGGATAGGAAACTTGTATTTTTCTCTTAGCACTTGAGATGTTGGATGTTCAGATAGAGGCACTTCATTTGATGTGGACCTTCAGTCCTACCAAAGGGAGAGAGGTGAAGCATTATCTGATACAAGTATAATTGTACAGCTTTATGGAAGGCAGTAAGCATACAAAATGTCAACTTTGGGGCTTGCTTTTTCTTCTGTTTAACTGAAAGTTGTATGTATCATATGAACAACCCAAACTGTCCTTTAAAAGTACAAGAGAGTCAGTTTTATTGAGTCAGTTTGTCAGAGTTATTGTTTTGGTTCTGATTCCTTTTCTGTGACTATATAGTCAGATAGATAACCGTGACTATAATTGTTTCATGTTACATAAAGATGTTGTAACTAGAGGCAGAAGGCTTTTTTAGCAATACCATAGGATAAAATTCATTCCCTGCTTTGACCCAAGTGTGTCTGTGCCTTGACTGCCTGAATTAGATGAAAAGGAACATCTATCCCTGAATTACTCTAAAGAATAAAACAGGCAGACACGATTACAAGTAGTAGAAACATAGACATAAATAAACAGATAGACAAAGTCCATCCAGTTCTTGGCTTTGCTTCTGTAAGGAATATCAGATACTGCTAGTGCTGTGATGGATGCATATCGATCAGGCAGCTACTAGATCACCAGAATCACCTTCCAGCCTGCCAAGCTGGATTAAATTTCCTTCCTGACTTATTTAGGCCCAATTACAAACAGAATCGCTGTGGTGAAAGGTTCACACTCTTCTATTCTTTTACCCCTGCGCAAACTTTTCACAGCAAATAATAGTCCTCCAGTGCTGGCGCTTGACTCAAGGCAGCAGACCACAAGCTTTTGATAAAGGACAGCTCAAAGAGTTGAGGTTTACTAAAACCAGATAGGAATATTCACTGTGATTTTGTGGTGGTTGTTTTTCTAAGGAGGATTCTTTTATTGGAATTAGTCCCACAAGGTTTCATTAGCTGCAGAACAACTCTGGAAGTCATTTACTGTGATAGACAACATCACAATAAACAACAATATCCATTTGTGAGGGTCAGGTTCTATTTCTGTTCATTACCCTACTTTTTTAAGTCCAGCCCTTCTTCTGAATAAGGACTTTCTGCATTTCCCCAGATAAATCCATGGTCTGCTCCTTGTTTTCTCTTCTTACACAAACACTCTAAACAGTGGCTAGCTGCCACTTCTGAGGTGCTGTGCTGTGTCATACCACCCACAAGAAGCCATAAGAACCTGGGAAGTCAACATAAGGAATAGAAGGTGAGAAAGGGAGAGTGAAAGTGTAACAGCTTCACAGGGCACATCTCCCCATACTGGATGATAATGGAGATGCTCCATTCCTTCCGTGTGCCTCTGGCTCACATTATTAGATCAGTCAGTGCACTCTTTTTTCAAAAGCTAATCTGTATGCCAAACTGCCTGATACCCAGAGCTAGGAAATCTCTAACTGCAGTACTCTGGCACTTGATACTACCTGAAAGCAAAACTCTGCTGTGAATCGGACAGAACGCAAACCTTAGCTTGTGCATTCAGGAATTCAGGTGTCTGGTACTTTTGTTGGCTGCACAGCACTGCTCCCTGCCTGCTCGCTCTGCGTGATGGAGAGGCACCCAAGTCAGCCTAAGCACTGATAACAGTCTATCAACCACAGCATGGGTTTCTCTACATGCTGATTCACTCACCTCCTCTGTACAGTTGGATCTAGTACTGATGCTCCTAGAACCACTTGTGAGAAATCAGGCTTTTTGTGCAGTATTTTGGGTGCTGTCAGCTGGAAAGCCAGTGCCAAGCACCAGGCTATCTGCTCCTCACAGCTGCATCATATTCCCTTCTTCCACGTGGCACCCAGAGGTGCTGCAGAGAGATGACAGGAGTGCAGCATTCAGCTTTGCTCACTCTGATCATCAGCCACACAGCTACGATGTGATTTACCTGACCCTTTCTTGCTGTCTATCAGTGCAACTTCCACAGCAATATGGAAAAGTGGTGATCAGAGAACAGTCATGGAAATGCAGATTGCATTTCTATCTATTATTCACCCAGGATTGTGAAGTAGCCTATCATTTTAATTTTATATATCCTATTGTCTCAGAAGATGGCAAAGACCAAGATGTATGACACTTATCCCAGAATAAGGATTCTGAAACTGAGATGCTCGTATGGAGTTTTACTGTTAGTCTGGAGATATTGCATAAGTCTCCATGGCTTAGGCAAAACCTTGTCTTTTCTACCAATTGTGTCAATCCCTGTGAAGTAAAACTTGCCTATCAGAAGTCCTAGGAGAAGAGGGAAGTGCAGAAATGAAAGCCATTTGTCAGTTCTCAATGGTTAGTAGATGAAAGTAGTTTACAACCACTGCTGACTTGAATTAGAGTGGCTTTCTGAAAGACCTGGCAATAAAAGCTGTGTTACCTCATTACAAATTTAGTCATGCATAAAGGGAGCAATGGATTTGTTTCCTATGGTATAAAGAATCTTAGATAATTAGCACAGTTGGGAGAAAAATACGATTTACGTATTTTTAAAATACATGTAGATGTCTTGCTTGAGTGACACATTTCAATTTCATTTAAATTCCGTATGGAAATGTAATGCAATGTCCATGGTAGTTTTCTGCATTGAAATATCTCTACCCTCTTGAGAGTTAAAAGATATAAAGCAAAAAAATCCAGCCTAGCTTTGCACAACAGCACAAGCCCTTTGTACAGTAAATTGCCATGTGTCCTTTCTATACACAATATGCTCAAACCTGAGGAATTTGTATGTTAAATTTGAATAATGGGCCAAAATAACATAATTCCTCTTTGCTGACAGAAACACATTAGCCACTAGCACACATAACCATTCTTCAGTACAGAAATGTGTTTTTTAAAGCAGGGGTAATTGCAAAACAGCTAACCAGAAAGAAAAATAAGTTCAAAAAAAATCACATCTGATTGATGTACTTGACAAGTGGGTGATAAAATTAGATTCTGCTCAGAACAATTTGGAATAATTGATTCGGTTTATGGCTTCGACCAAAATATGCAAAAATGCAACATTCTTTCACAGTCACACTGTAATTGTTCACGCTGCTAAGAGAACGCGAAAGGGGGAAATGCCTATTAGGCAGAGTTTCGTTATGAAAATGGGCCTATTAGAGTTTTGTTATGAAAATGGCTGATTAGAGAATCTGAACAGGATATTTGAAATATCACATCCTCTACAACGCCCGTTGGACTCTGTGTATTGCATATCAATTACACATAATACCAGTGACTCTTGGGGACCTAATGGTGAACAGTTTTACTAAAGCTTCTGATTTTATGTCCACCATGGGTACAAATTACATCACTGAAATACTTGATTTCGTCCCCAATGTCTCTCCGAGGCTTCTGAGACCAGATGATACGCTTAATTTGACAAATCTTAGGCTCTGTGCCTGGAGGCAGATTATGATAGGCAAAAGGTCCTTAACTCCATGGTTCACTTCTCTTCTCAGCGAAAGACAGTGAAGTTGCTTGAGTGGCAAACCCAGACAGGGCTGACCCTCGCATGGGTATGTGCACCTGAGGATCTGCTGCTCTTTTCTGGGTGTGAATACCATGTGTTACTGTGGCATATAAGTCACTTCCAACCCTCCTGGGCTGTGATAGGATGGGACAGGGAGCAGTTCAGGAAACAGCTACACGCTTCTCTCCATGTACCAAAAATGCAGAAGTCTGTAGGCACAGACCTGGCCTAAAGAGGGACATAATTACCCTCTTCACAGCTAGGCTTGGTGACAGCAAGCAGAAGGGTATGAAGGTGTTGTCGGACCCAAGAGAATACTTTGTATCTTGCTGTATAGAAGCAGCACAAAAAAAATCAGAAACAATATTGTGAATATCTTAGTTCAGTCGACTAATTTAAAAATGTGACTTTGGGGCCAGGAGCAAGTCATTACCTGCAGCCTAAAGCTGCAGTAAACCTCAGTAAATCTTAGGAGCAATTGAATTATTTCATATTAGAAAAAGCCTGTTATAATAAATAGACATTTTAAGTGCCAGGAAAATTTAAAGAACAGTACCTTGAAGCAAAATCTTGTAAGCAGATGCACGCACTTCCAATTACATGCTGTCTTGACCACTTCTGCATGTATTCAGTTGCTTAGCACCATTGTGTGTGCTCATATACTCAGCAGGAGGGTTCATAATTCTCAGCAGAAACCATTCCCTGATTAGGAAAAATAAGGGTTAGAAAAGTACAGAGAAATGTTTTCAGGCTATGTTAAAGGTGATAAAATGCTAGGGAATGACACAATCCCCTTAAGTCTTAAGAGTGGGATTTATTCTGCAAGACAAAATATAGCTTTTTGAAGTTCTCTCCTTTTTCAAATGATAGAAAAGAATTTTTACGAAGAAAGAATAAGATGAACGATTTTCTATGGAAACTGGAAAGTTTGGTCTATTAACAGAGTATATAATTTGGAAGCAGATCTTGTGAAGCATTGTATTATACCAGGAGAGTACCTTGTTTTGTTTCATTTAATTGAATATCAATAAATACCTATTTTTGATGCATCATCTTTCACCAAGTGCTTGCCAGGTGTTCATTAAATAACAGCTTTCTTTATTTTCTTTGACAGGTTAAAAAATCAGTCCTTGTGAAGAAACCTTAGATCAGGGATTGCACATGTGGCATAAAGCAATTATTCCTACGCCTTTAGAAAACTCAGTTGGTCTGCATACAGAGTTAAAGAATGCTGGAAAGGGAGAACAGAGGGAAAGATCTGGGTACACACTCACATAGACTGCTTACTCTTTGCTCAGTCATAGCTGCTAGCAACTTTGCTGGAATTCTCTAAGTAAAGATTGAAAAGAATTAAACCATGGGTCAATGGGAGAGAGGTAAGATCTTTAAGCAGGTCACAACATTACCTCTTTCCAAGTTTCAATGCATATGAATCTAAAGCATGTCTGCCTTACCAGGTGCAGGTTCTGTAAGATTCTCTGCAAGGAAGGAAGCACCTCAGATAAGATGCTTTGGCTCATCATTGCTTTGAGCTTATTCCTGTTTTCAAACAGATCCTCACAAGGATTTGTATTATCTCCCCTGCCTGCATCTCTAATCTCCTAAATCCAAAATACAGAAATTTAAAATGCTGGGTCAGTGTCTGTCTGCAGCATGCAGAAGAAGGGACACCAGACCTGTCCCAGTACCTGATCTTAGCTGTGCTGAGACCAAAAGAAACCTGCTGAGGAATACTGGGAGAGAGGAGCAGCCTCTGTCCCTGATTTTTTCTTGGCAGAGATGTCTGCTGCCACAGGGAAAGCAGACCTTAAGCCGTAGTCCCTTTCTGCTGGACCCTTTAGGTGTCTCCATGCTCAGATTGGGGAACGTGCTCTCAGCTGGCTGACTTTTCCCAGGAGCTGAATAAGCATCTTGCTTTCCTCAGTGGACTCCCTGGAAGCAGCAGGATGGCTGAAAGTCAGACAGTCCTTCCAGTTATTTTGCTCATTGAAGGCCATAAGGATTTCAAATGCTGACACTCATACATTTGAAAGATTCTTATTCTTCATAAGTAGAATCAGCAAACAGAAAGGAACTCTTCTTCAGTATGTACCATATATTTGGCCTTACACTTGCTTTCTGTTGGGGCTGTGAAATACATGGGTGTTTGGAGACCTGGAAAAAGTTACTGTATGTCAAATAAAAGTATAGTCATGGAGCAGAGGTTTTTCTGCATGTTGCTCTTCAGGCTCTGATCCAGAAATGTAGGTACTTAATTTTACATGTATACATGTCATTTCCATTGACAGACACAAAGCAAATTGTGTCTTAAATGTGCTGACATGCTTTTCTGGCTTGCAGTGTAAGTCTCTGATTGAACAGCTGTGGCACACTGTTTTATCAGATGGAGGAAAAGAAAGATCCTTGCAGAAGGCAGTTGTATATAGAACCAATCAGAGTAAAAAAATTACCACAAATAATACACTTCATAGAATTATAGATTCCTGGAACCATTTAGGTTCAAAAAGACCTTTAAGATCATTGAGTCCAACCATAAAACTAACACCAGAAGCCCACCACTACACCATGTCCCTTAGCACCATGTCCACACATCTTTTGAATCCCTCCAGGGATGGTGGCTCCACCACTTCCCTGGGCAGCCTATTCCAGTGCTTAGCAGCCCTTCTGGTGAAGAAATTTTTCCTAATATCCAACTTAAACATCCCCTAATGCAACCTGAGGCCATTTCCTCTTGTTCTATCACTTGTTACTCGGGAGAAAAGACCAGCCTCCACCTCACTACAACCTTCTTTCAGGTAGTTGTAGCAAGCAAGAAAGTCTCCCCCAAGCCTCCTTTTTTTCCAAGCTCAAAATCCCCAGTTCCCTCAGCTGCTCCCCATAAGATCTGAGCTCTAGACCCCTCACCAGCTTCATTGCCCTTTCTTGGACACACTCTGGAACCTCAGCGTCTTTCTTGTAACGAGGGGCTCAAAACTGAACCCAGTATTCAAGACATTGGTCACTATACAGTCTCGACCTATCCCCACTAAGCAGATTAAGGATTTTACTAGCACTCCCTGTCTAACAAACAGAAAAAATAACTGTATTCCACAACCCATGCTAATCTTTTGCCCTAATTAAACCTTTAGAACAGTAAATGTTCATTCTAAGCTTTTCTTAAACAGAGTTGTTGAAAGACAGCTTGCACTATGTTTCTCTGGGATTTACAATGTTGTAAGTGCCTTATTTTTTTGTGGTTCTGTAAGGGCTGTTTCCTATTGCACAGTTTCTGCTTGTTTGCTATGAGGGAGAAATGTGTCAAACCCTGTACACATCTCTTTATCCTATACCAAAAGGAATCATCCTGCTCTTACTGAAGATAACAGAAAACCTTTCATTGCCTTAAAGTGGAGCTGGGCCTGTTCAAGAATTACATGAGAATTCTGGAAGCTTGTTTTTAATTTTGCAGTTCTTGGTCACATTAAATAGTGCTGAGAAAAAAATACGTGGGCTGGGTGGGTGGAGATGTAGCCTTTAGCGAATGGTTGATGTTTGGATTTATTCAACTAAAATGGATGCAATTTTGGTGCATGATACCAATTTGATTAAAGTCTGTATACAGTTATCCAGGACTAAGTGGATAACAGTACATTTTCTGTGAAAACTGAGGGTATAAGAAACAGCAGGAACACAGCACAAAGATTAGAAAAGAACTGAAGTGGACTGTTTAACAGCTAATTAGAGTCATCAACTGAGCACTTTTAGTTTCCATATCTGGAGGCACTATGCCATCGAACAGGGATGTGTATGCAATGTTTCATTAGTTTCTGGGAATTTCAATACTCCAAAGTAACTGAGATATATTTCAAGAGGGAAAATAAAAATTACCGAAAGTAATGGATCAATTTAATAGGATATCTAGACATATGCGTGAAAAATTCCCATGAACAGGTTGGCTAAACTTCAGCTAAAATAGAAATATGTTAATAATCTAGCAGTTTGGAATAAAGAAGCTCAATTAGTTAATTTTGCATCTAATAGTAAAATAAAAATTTCCATTTAAACTCGTATCTGTTCTCCCTCTTTTCAATTTCACTCTCATCCTCTTACCTTTTAAGTAGTTCTTTTACCCGTAGCAAAATCAGCAGTCTCCTTTCATTGCAGAGCCACAAATGGGCTGTACGTGTCTGAACTGGACAAATCAGAGTAATGTTTTCTTCAATTAATTCCTCTTTGAAGTCAAGCAATGTTTTAAAGATAAAACATCTGGATTTGATTTAAAGATTTTCTATAGGTGTAGAACTTACAAATCACAAGTGTTCTTCCAAAGGTTAATTATTGCTATTGTGAAAAGAACCAAAACACACAAAAAATGAAACTAAATATTTCCAGATTTGACCAATGGACTGAAATCTACGACCATGAAGCTCTTCAGTTTTCATTTGTATTTCCCACATGGGTACATATTAACTGTAAATCCTGTCTTTAATAAGATAAGCAGAGAGAGCATCCCAAGACTTGCATTATAAGGAATATTTTTCAATCTTCTAATTGTTCCTGCAGCTCTAAGCGTCACCCTTTCTGGACCGTGGATTCAGTTCTTTGTAGCAAGTCTATCACTGACAGCACAAAAGTAATAAACTCACCTCCTAACCTGGTTACAAGTCCAAGAATTAGAGTAGCCCTTTTAGTCACAGCATCACAAGGAAGTTTGCCTTCCAGCTGGTTAACTCTTGCTACTTCCACTGCCATTGCTTCCCAGGTCAGGCTACACTACTCTCCAGGCATAGCTTGATTATTCTTTTTAACCCTGAATGCACACATTTAGGTTTGATCATGTTGAGGTATATATTTGCCAGGCTCCAGCTTACCAAACCACATCTTTCTGTGGTTTTGAGATATCATCTGGAGTATCACTCCCCCAATTCTTTTACAGTTTGCACACTTTTATCAGCCATTTTCTACTCCTTTGAGGTCATTTCCCACAGTGTTAAACTTCACATGGGCAAGAAACTACCCTGAAGATCCTGCCAGAAATTCACATTATTTGAAGCTACAGTTGGGGACCACGGCTAAGGAAGGTTTCAGTACACATAGGGTAAGCTGTTATTGATTTTTGCACTGAGTTTCTTGTTGTGATGCTCAGCTGGACCACTTTTAGGAATCTGCTTCACTGGTAGTTATCTGCCAGTCCCTACTCTTAAATGCACATATAGCATGACCTGACTCATGAAGCTTTTTCTGGGAAGAAAACAAAATGAAAAGCACATAATATAACAAAAGAAAGCCACTATTCACTCACACAATGTGGACATTTAGTTTTAACATTATTGGATGAATGCCAAGCAAGGTTCTGGAAATCCCTTTCCAAATCCATTGTTCACTGCAGCCTTCTCTTCAGTAAGGCTGGGAATAATGGAACTCTTTTTGGACAAGTTGAGAGCTCTGCTGCCTATCTTTTCAGTTACTCATCTGGAACTTAGAAGTAAAGAGGGCTAAACTAGCAAAGGCTTGACTTGTAATCTCTGGTGCTGTCAGTCTAACACTTCTCACCAGCAATAAATTAACTTAGGGGAATAAAACCCCAACAGTAGTGTCACTTTAAATATAAAAAGTTATAACATGCTGCTCTTTGGTGCTAAATTCTAACAGTGTAGCAGATTACAATAATAGAATGACAAAGAAAAATACACTTTCCACCTTTCAGGCACAAAGAAAGCATTGATCAAACATAATACACACAGCAGAATGGAGAACAGGGTTCTTTTTAAAAGTAAACATTAGCTAAAAACATTTAAAAGGCTTCACACACAAAAAAGTCCTACTGGGTGGTTTCTCTGAATAATGATTCAAAATATTATCACAAAATAATATGATTTGTAATTATGGCATTTATCAAGATGACTTCTCACACAGGACTCCAAATGAATCCAACCTTCAGAGCTAATCCTCCTGCTGACAACTGAGTTTATGTTATTTGGACCTCCAAATCATGAGTCTGGACAACAGGGGCTGGATCAAGACAATGTTGATCAATCAAAGCCCTTCTTTGCTCCCTGGACAACTACCTCAATGTCACTGCAGGAGGTGAATACCGAACACTTCTAAACAACGTTCCCAAAGTATTTTGCAAACTACTTTCATATTTTTCTAAAGGATTAGATGTTGCAGTTGGCCTGAACAAAGAAATTTTGCTAAATACTGAACTCAACAAGAGCTAAGATTTCTGAATAATTTAATTGCCTGTATTTGTTACATACTTTTTTATTATTGTGCAGTTATTAGATATACCTATCAATTGTATCAGGATATACTCCTAATGTCTACCAGTGCTCATTAATATCTGATCCCTCTCAAAGGAATTAGCTCTTCAGTTAGGAACAGCAGGAAAAGCCTTGAAAATTCTTCTTTGGGATGGAAGCATGCCCTGAATATTGAAGCAAGCTAAGCTAACCGCATCTCAGGTAAAGCAACCACACCACCACATAGCATCAAGGCTACAGAAGGTGCCCGGATTAACAATGGATCATTCATCCTCACTAGATACGTAGGCTGTGTCTCCGTTAGAAAACCAAACTAATTACTTTTCTCCTATTTCAGCTCAGTGTTGGGTCACGTGTGTTTGTGACAAGTTATTTAGACACCCAGCTATCCTCCATATACCTAACAAGGTGTTTCACTGTTCTCTGTACACATTACCCTATTTCAATGGTTTTCACATTAATAAAACAGTTTTGTTTTTTGTTTTTTGTTTTTTTTTCCTTTATGAACTTGTAAAAATGTTGCTAACAAATACTGATATGAATAGGAAGAGCACACCCAATTTACAACCTTGTAGTCTAACCTTTGATCATAGCCCAACTTTACTGCATAAAGAAGGAAACCAGTACCAGTGAGTGTCCTGTTTCTGGCTTCTGGAATGAAATTGTAGGGTATTAAGGCAAAAGACTCTCTTGATATGACATCAGTCTTTGCAGCTGTTTCCAACCTCCTGATCTATTATGCTCTTGCATTTTTCAGTGCCCCTTTGTTTCTAAACCATATGCCACTTGTGGGCCTTCAGGGACTGCAGAGTGTAGTGGGGACACTGCTCCCCTTGAAGATTTCTTTAATCCTCTTGGCTAGCGTTAACAGTGTGAAGAAACAAGACTTCTGAATCCAGCTAAAAGCATGAAATGAGCAGTATTTTTCTGCACACCTTATGTTAGAGATGCAGCTGAACTCTTGCAAGAGCACCGTGTGTGCAAACTGCAACACAGCAAGTCTGTTGGTGAGAAATTGCCAAGTAAATGCAATCTAGAAATGCAAAGAGTGATTTTTTGATTGTTTTCGGTTTTTTTCTAGTATCCTATGTAATTTCAAGCTTTGTGTGACTGATGAATCTAGTAAAAGGGAAAGCGTTGCCTCTCACAATGCTGCCAAACTTTTCCCCAGCCAAGGAACGATGTCATGTGTGCCGCATAATTGCAACAATTCACAAAAGTTAATTACAAACTGATTTTGAAGCCATTCTATCTAACACAAAACAGAGACAGTGTGTACGAAATAAAACCAGAATAAATACATGGGAAGTATAATTCTCTTCAAGGACAGTGCACAACAAAATATACGTAGGCAGATAGAATGGTATAAATGCTGAAAATACATTGTGTGTGTGATGCTGTATTGCCCAATATCTGCCATCTTTCCACTACTCAGTGCAGGATTCCCCATCTCATAACATCTCCCTGCAAGTTACTCCTCTCCTTGCCAATACAGCTCAGCTATGAGAGGTGCGAGCAGGTGGGAGGCAGGGGCTGAGCTCTGTGCCCACAGCCTGTCTCCTGAGGCTGTCAACATGCCAGTCAGTGACAGCTCTGATCTTACTCTAGAATCCAAACTTTGGTGACTGCAGAGGGAGCCCACATCACTCCTGCTTCAGACAGGCAGTCACGCAGATGTCAAAATACTACTCTCTCATGACTGAACAGGGCTGAGTTTGAAATTATGAAGGTCACTGATTCCCTTGATAAATTGTTACTGTTTGAGCTCTGGGAATGCAAGAGATTCACACTGTTGGTAGTATCATTTACATCCTTGCATTAAGCAAAGACTAGAATGGTATTGATTTAGGTTACAAATCTCATGAGGGAGTAAACAAGGGCACTGTTTGTGAAAGGCAATTCATGAGAGAAAAAAACTCTTCAAAAAAAGCTTAGACATGTCATCATGCAGCTTCTCTTTTCAGGTCAAAATTAACATTTCTGATCTGTCAATGCAGCAGGCTCGTTCCTTCTGGTGATTTCCAATCAAGTTGTGCCCTCCCCTTGTAATTATCAGCCCCCAGGGACAGCGTATGGAATCAGAGCTTGAGGTGTTGGTTGGGTTATGATGCGTGAGACACAGGGGAACCCAGCTTATTCTTCTGCAACAATACTGAATCTGAAGCACTGATGGTAGTAAAGCTTGGTTTTGTCAGCACGTTACCTCATACATGAATTGGAAGACACACAGGAAGCAGAGAGCACAGTTGTAAGCTGCCATAAATATATGCTGCCAGGATTTATGGCTTTTTCATGTGACTACCTGGAATTTTAACCAAGGGTGCTAGTGAGAGCTTGGTGAGCCTCTTTTGAACTTCCTCCAGCCCTCCACATTGACTGTGAGGAAATGAGCCAAACCACCTGCTTGGGAGAGGATGCAGGGAGAATACCTTTGCTTCCCTCCAGCTGCTACAGGACTAATTCCAAGCTGAGACATCCTCTTTATCTTTTAAAGTGTTTTATAAGTTTCTGCCCCTATAGCTTCAGTACAGGCTGAACATACCTTAAAAAATATACGAACTTTAAGAATACAGATTTCGGTAATCTTTCCTTTTAAGCAAAAGACATTATTTAATGTATCACTAATTTCTCCTTTTGAGTTATTCCAGCAGAATTATGTAATATACAGGAGTGACTACTGAAGGAAGCTGTGGTGGTTTAAACTTGGCTGAGCGCCAGATGCCCACCAAGCCACTCTATCACCCCCCCTTTTTCTTCCCCTCTCCCTCCTCAGCAGAG
>VZZY01014537.1:18371-30747 GCA_013400335.1 Eurystomus gularis
GTGTTATCAACACCCTTCTAGCTTCCATCACAAAACCACTGCTGCTATGGGGAAAACCAGCTCAGCCAGACCCACTACAGAAGCGATGAAGGAAAAACTGAAGCAACACTAGTCTGGGCCTGAAGAACCGAGTGCTATACTTTTTCCTCTTGCATAGACTTTAGGAGTTGTTTAAACTACATAAATAAGATTCCCAAGCCAGTGAGCCAAGTGATCTAGCCCTGGAGTTGGACACAAGAAAGCTGCATCACTATGGCACTGTGCCAACGTCAAGAAGCATTGTTAGAGAGCTAACAGGAGAGTGCTACTTGGAAGTCCCAAGCTAGTTTTACCACCACATCAACATATCAGCTTTCTTGGAACCCACTTTGCTATTTCTCATATAATGCTGTATTTTGACAAGGAGCCTTTAAGGTCAACTCCATGAAGACATTTGACTGCCTAAGCTCCCACTGATTTTCAGGACCTAGGCATGTGTCTCTTTGCTTTGTTGGCAAAGAGGCTATGGATTAATCTTTGTCTTTCGCCAAAGCTGTGTCTCTTCAGAGCAGGGTTCATGTCTCACTATGCAGCACATCCCTGTAAAATGGCCACTTAATATTGACTGAGGCCCCTGAATTCTGGGGAATTTTAAATATCAGTAATGATTTGGTGGAGCTTATAAACCACCAACATGCAGAAATAGCAAAAAAGAACAAACTGCAGGAAAGAAGCCATACTTATATGCATCATTGGAAAGTTCTCTTGAGGGCAAAAAATGAAGGAATATTTTATTCAAATTATCCACTCATTCTTTAAAGCAAGCTAATGGGAGCTTATGTGTGCTATCCATCAGTGCCAACTCACTAACTGCAGGAAGGGCACTCAGCCTATGGTTTTCATGTTCCACCTAGCCTGAATCCAGCTTTACTGATATTGAAAGAGTCGTCAAGACTCCTGCTTCAGCAGAGATGAAACTCAGGTATTTGACAGCTGTTTTCTAGTCTTGTGTGCTTAGGAACATTTCTTACACTTACTTTCAGGTATATTCTGAAATGCTTTCCTCCAGCATTATTGCACTTGATTAGAAAATTATTAAATCCATTTTCAGAACTCATGAACTTTAAGCCTAAGCATGGCTTCTTATGACTTTTATCAATAAACCACTATAATCAGATTTCTAAAGTTCTAGTTCAGCTTCTATTGGCTTTTATTTTGATAAATGGAAAATAGTAAAAAATGCAATTACAACAGACAAAATTAGAGCTTCACCAGAGATGCTTACAATAGAGGACAAGGAGGTCACAGGTTCTTCCTGTACAGTTAGCGTGGTCACCCCTCAGATATTCACATATTTCTTGCTCTGTCAAGAAAGGGCTATAAGCAGCTTTAAAATGCTGGTCTAAATTGAACTGCTGGGCAGATCCTCCAGGGACATTTTCAGCATCACAGCTATGTCTCCTCCCTGCTATAAGCTCCATCTCAGCAGAGTGAGGGGCATGTTGCAGCTCAGCAGGCTTTACATCTTCCAATGAGTGTCTCTATTTAGAAGAGATTTCCAGCAGATTAATTTAAATAACCTCAAATTATTGGCGTACTTTGGGAGAAGAATGGGCCATTGAACATCGGCTGGTAGGTTCAGCTACCTACCAACAAGAGAAAGGAGAGGGCTTGCATACCACCAAGCAATCCTAATAAGAGTTCAGCAATAAATATCATCATTAAAACGATTTCCCTATATACCCCGTTAGCATACTGTGTTTTATACAGACCCATCTTATTTTTGTGCAACTGGAGAAGTATATTAATAACTGCAATAAGAAATTCTTACTATTGACCGACCTTTCTGATGTTGTCATTGCTCTTGGCTTTGCTGTCATGGCTCTTGCCCTGAAATATCCCATGGGGATGATCTTGTTCAGTTACGAATGTGAAAAATCAGAACCTTTGCAATTCTTTTTAGAAACAGACATTTTGTTTTGGTAAAGACACTAGAACCCTCCCTTAAGGAAGGTAACTCGGAAGTAGCAATATATTAAGAGCTGAAGCCCAAAGCTGTGTGAAACCTGGGCAACAGGAATTATTTTTTTTTTATTCCTCTAAGAGTTTAGCTTTGTCCTGTTGCCAGAGGGACTACCTAATGTTTGGTTTGTTTTGAGGTTTTTTTAAACAAAGGATTAAGATCTGGCTAGCAAAGCTTGTAGCCTCAATGCATCTTAGACTATGCAGTTTTTAATGTCATATATCCTGGGTCCTATATCCTTCTTCCATTCTGTAACTATTAAAACAATGTTTGACATTACCAGGGTTATTGTCTTCTAATCAGCAGTGGGAACAAATGCATGTGCCAGGGAAGTGTTTAATCTGTTAAATGCACGCTACTACTTCACATGTTTAATTTCTTATTTGTTTGTTTTAGGCATCTAATTACCCAAAGACAATAAGGAACTGGAGGAAACTTGGAGAACTGAAGCTGAGATGGAGACAAAACCTCTAGTGAACCTGAAAGAAGTATTTTGGCTATGAGCATATGCTAGGTGTACATATGCAAAAAACCATACCAACACACAGGATTGTCCTTGTTTGGCCAGGCCAGGGTTAATTTGGTGCAGCCAGGCTATTCCATACCATGCTGACGTCATGCCCCGGGGCCAGTTCTGGTCCTGTGGTTCAACTTGCAAGCACGCGGCCGGTCTGCTCAGGTCCGTTCATTTGTCCACACGGTACCACTCGTTCCATACATTGTTTTTCTCACTGTTGTCATTGCTGTTGTTACTGCGATTGTTTCCTGTGTGTCATTGTATTAATCTCTCCTTATCTCAATCCTGTCTCTGTGCGTCCCCATCCCATATCCCCGGACCGGTGCTGGGGGGGCAGTGGCAGTGGCCACGTGACTCGACACCCAGCAGGGACAGAACCACCACAAGGAGTTTGCACAATGACCTTCAGAAGTCAAAGCATTAACTAAACCATGAGCTACAGGAGCAGCCACACAACAGTCACTAACTGATGGCTTTACCTACTCATAGTCTTCATGCACAGAGCAACAAACACTCCTCAGGAATTGCATCAGTGCATTTATTCTAGTTAAAAATGGTACTGGTAAAGCGGCTTTTTATTGTTGTTATTTTTGGTTTTTCGTTTTAAGGTAGTGAACATACTATGGAAGTGACTGTAAAATCACTACTTTACCATTCAAGGCATTTGCTTTCAGGACACTGACTTGCATGTAGCATATTTCACTGATTGTGGCCTAATTCTCCAAGGTGTTAAAGGGGAACATCTTAAACTGAGACACACTCAGCATGTGTGTATCATTCACTGACTTCTACTGGGACTGAGGATGCTCATTATTTTGCAGAATGAGGCTTCTCCATCTTAAATGTACAAGTAATTGTTATAATTAACAGACACTTCATATGTATGAATGCTTTATTGAATGGAGCCCAAGGTACCTTTACATTTCACACCTGTCAGCAAACCAATAAAGACATAAGCTAACTTTTTTCACAGTATCAGCAGAACCATTTATTATATCTCTGGAAAGCCGTTACTGGTAACGCTCAAGGGAAAAGGAACTCGGACTTGACTTTTGGATTCCATGTCAAACCCAGTGTCAGTGTTCTAAAGTGCAACAAAGGAGAAAGCTTGACAAAATAAATAACACCATCACACCAGGAAATTTCTCTGGTGAGTTGGAGAACTAGATGGAAGGACAGAAGAGTGAGGTGTGCTTCCTTGCTCTTCATAGTCCTGAAGGCCCTCTTGAACTTCCGAGCATCACCCACCTCCTATCTGCCAGTTTGCAAACATACAACCAAGGTGACAAGCATCATAGTTGAGAGGAGAGGTCTGGTAATGGAGATTTCTGAACACATCTCAACCTGGCATCTTTATTATTAAGATTTATACTGTTGTCATGTCCAAAAGCCAAAGGAATGAGGGTCTATTATATAGATATATTACAAACATATAAAAACCATATCTGACTCAAATGGTCTAATGCAAGCCATGGGTTGCTAATCTTTTTGAAAAACCTAGGTTTTAGTGTTTTTCACAGATGATCATGACCACTATGCCACTGCACCTTATTTTGCCCAAATAGCTATATTAATTGTCAAACAGATAAGCAAAATTGAACATAGCAGGAAATGTTTATTTATTGACTCTGCCTGCACATTACATTAGGCACTAGATTTTACCAATGTCATTTCATAATTGAAAGAAAAACATTTGCAGGTGATATAAATTCTGTTATTCTAAGATTTAAAGTACAGCCATGTTAAGTAGCAACACCTACTTATTTCAAGAAGTAGAGTTTGTTCTACATAGGTCATACAGCAACAGCAGAGCAACTCTGCAGAGGAACAATTAATTTTTCAATGTAAAAATGTATGATGTGAATCCATGCACTGAAATACAAAAGATTAATCATTTAGCTATCTGGAAAAAAATGCCCAGATGAATTAATCGTTAGAATCTGAAAGTCAGGAGACTAATCCAATTAAACATGTAAATGGGGTACCTATGGTGTTCATTTGCAGTGTCCTTCAAGCTAATAATTAAATGATGGATTTCAAAACTAATTGTTAAGAAAAGTGTCAGCTGTTAGCCTGAAATTCAGAGTGCCTTTAAACTTGTACTGCCACATTCATCCTTGAATGAGAAAGTCAACTCAGCTCCAAGCCTCCATCTATTCCCAGCTCAAGGTTCTGGACAATAAAAATTGTTTTCCACTGTGGAAATTTAGATGGCTAGAATTACTTTGAATGTATATTGTCATGTGTTCAGAATACTGAACCTTTGGAAACTAATTGCATTGAAGGCACTGAATAAGACTACCCTTTTGGTGGCAAAACAGCAGTGACAACAGTGTCTTGACACCTTTCCCGGAAAATATCATAACCAAGAAACAATTGAACATATCAGTTCCTGAAGCTTGGTCTCTAATTTGAATAGTCTCAGACAGGAGCAATCATGATCTGCACAGAAAAAACACATATGACCACTAGTTATGTTCTGCTATTGTATCTTGTGACTTACCTATCTCATTTGCCTTGTTAGCTTAAGTATGTAAAAATCATATCTTCTGCTGCAAATTCTGGGCGTTAGTCTTAAAATCATGAGTTTTGAAAACAATCATTATATTTGGGACTCAGAGATAAGAACCTCCAACGTTTGCCAGCCTTGGAGAGATGAAGAAAACATTTCATGGTCTCACAAGACTGATAGGCTGCCTTTCACAAGAGCAGTTATTCTCTGACACTGAGGCCAGTAAAAAAAAATAAAAATTAACATCTGTTGCTTTCAAATATAATTTTTGCCTGCAAATTCCTGAAAAACATTTGCAGTGGTTTGGTGATAAGAAGCAATTGAACAAATTTGACTGTGCTATTTTGGTGCAGATGTTCTTGCAAGTATTTACAGTTATAATTGTCATACTGTTGCTTTCAGGAAAAAAAATTCAGCTTATGTGACTATCTGCATATACCAAATCAACGTTTCTCATCATTTTCACAGAATTTTATTTTTCCTTATCTTAAGTTTCTATTCTTTCTAGCTAACTATTTCAGCAATTGTTCTGCCTGATACCATGGGATAAACCTATCAACACACACTTCTAGGTTGAATTCCTATAAATCAACACTATTTCATTGAAGCTGATCAAGTTAAACTATATTAGATCATCTACTTATCTGAAGTTATTTTCCATCAAAAGCACTTTTATGGCCATTCATATCTGTCATTTATACAGAGTTATAAAGGTTAAGAAAAGTCAATGAGATTCATACAGACTCAAGATACAACAATGATCAAGCAGCTTTTCTGGCAGAGGTGATAAGAACAGGAAGGAAAACAGAAACACATCCTCTTGTCATAATGATTTAGATATGCCAAAGGAGTAACATTTGAATTAAAATGTTGCTTGAAATCTTAACTCATGCTTTACAAAGTGTATGAAAGATGTATAATGCAGAATGAGTTGTTTCATCTTCAGACATCAAGAATTTCTAGGTGATCTGTTGACAATTTGTCAACAGTTCACGTCCCTAAGTTCTGTTGCATCTGTGTTGTAGTTAAAACCCGTTTATTGGATTTTCTTCCATATGCATCCTTCCTACTTCAGATAAATATATGAAAGCGTGACTAACGTTTCTGTTTTGTTTTCCAAAAATGAAAGTGATACTACAACACAGGAATATTGTTGATGCCTGATATCACAGTTATTGTTAGGTGGTTCCAGCTGCATTCAATATTTAGCATCTGGCACAAACAAGTCTGCAAATAGAGAGCAATGATGGCATCTGTGAGAGTGTGGTGAGAGCAGTGACACCAATGAGATAATGACTGAACCCAAAAGTCTACACAGCACATCCACAAAGCAGTGGTTTTCCAGATAAGTAGTTGACTTGCCTGTGAAACTGATAATAGGAAATAGCTTTGTAAGTCATTGTCACAACTGGCTCTTGCTTGTGGTGAGAGGTAGTTATATCCACAGTTAAGGCAGTTTGCAAAGCTCTGATCACAGAGTTTTGTGCTCAGCATTGCTACTTTAGTTTCTTTGTTGAAAGTCCTCTCAATTATGAGGAAAGTGCAAAATGAACACAATCAAACCAGAGGTGTGACTCAGTTTTCCAAAAGTTAAAGACAGTACTAACTGCTATTGCTTCGGCCAAGTTGCTGGCACCTACAGCTTTCACCCCCAAATTCAAAATATTCCCAATGTTTATATAATTTTAGATAGCAAGCACCTAGGGGACCCACTTCTATGTTCTGAAGTATGCCATAAACATGCAATTATTTCTTGACTTGCAAACATCCTAGAATTCATATTAAGTTCTATAGTTCATTTGCTTCATTGAGGAACCAGACATCTGGGGATTTTAGTCTTCTTGCTCTGTCTGGGGTTGTATTTAATCCTACAATGAAGAAATAATTGAATCAGAGTGTTTACAGCACACCCAGCAGAAGCACTGCTATAAATGAATACATTTAATTGAAAACAGTGCAACTATACCACTTGATAATCAGTGAATGATTTCAAAGCTGACTGCGGGCTTGTCTGTAAAGGCAACACAGAGTCAAGAAGGTGGAGTGCATCAGGCTGCCTGGAGTAAAACTTATTCTCAAAATTAAATCACTTTGAAACTATTCAGATGTTTGATGTAAATAAAATATTTTCACTTATGAGCCTCAATCTGTTTTAGAAGAGGGATGTGGTTAATACTTCAACAATGGGTAAAAGCTGGCATTGCTGAAACAGGTGCTGATGTTCTGAAAAGTACACGAGCCTCATGACTGCAAAAAAGCTACCTGATCACCAATGAAGGCCCACCCAGTGCAGGAGTGTCCACAGTGCAGATAACAATGGATGACGTTATCTGCAGACAGGCACATTTGCTACTGGATTACATGAGAACCATACACCCAGACTGGTGTGACCTGATTTGGCATTCTTCAAACGGCCTCTGTTTATGACGGAGGCATTCAGGACAGGAGCTTTGTCATGTAAGCATCTATAAGGAAAACCACTTGGAACTACACTTAGAATTCCTCAAGTGATTAATATTTTTTTCCTCTGGCAACTTCAAAGCACACCTTGGGTGTGCCATAAGCAGGTCACACTAGGAGCCAAATATATAATTACAATTTTAACAAGTATTCTGTGAGGTTACTTATTTTCTTGCCTATGTCTGTAGCAAGGTTTCTTACAAGGAAAAAAGTATTAATTATAGAGTGCAATACTTCAAACTGTACCTGATGATGTTTTCATTCTTCTAAAGCACTACAGATTATAATTTTGACTGCTTATTCAAACAGAATGAGTCTTTTGAGATTCAGCTGTTTCCAGAAATCAATTGAAAGGATGTATTTCTGTAACTATTTTTATATATACACACAGTAGGTATCTAGGTGACGTGGGCTAAAGCCCAGGCTGCTGCCTCTCCTTGCTCTGCACACCTGTTGTGCCAGAAATTTGTAGTCTGCAGTCTGATGCAGCATATTTCTCACTGTATTAGGGCAAATGTTACCTACCCTTGCCAGGTGGGAGCCTTGCAGTTGCTCTTACAGCAGCGCTAGGCAAGATGACATAACATGGTGGGACACATCCACACTACCACTTAGCAAAACTTTAAACTTGGCTCATGGAAACTGGTACAAAGCTGAGTTTTCCTGCAGTATCCCCTGAAGCTGTTATTACCTATGCTGCATGGAAACTGGGAATCTGGTCTTCCCTTTCAGGCACTAAATATTCCACTACCTCACAAAACGTCTAACCAGCTCCATAGGTTTCTCATCACACTTTAATCATGATTCTGATGTGTTTACATACATCTGCTTTCATAACTGCATTCACCATAGTTAGGAAGTCTGCAAGTCAGGCTAAATTATTTAGAGATCAGTTATAGGTATTCTAGTCTTCCTAGTTCTTTAATTACTCAAAATGACATAATTGCTGTAATTACCATCATTAATTCTCGATGCTTATCTGTACTTAAAAATGTCTAGTCAGACTCCTCAATTGCCTTCCCCACTTACCTGGGGTGTAACCAAATCTAACATTTTTTTCCTTCGTCGTAGGCAATCCCAAATCCATACTATGTCTGTAATACCACAGAGGGCCTTTGGTGAGCTGTGCTTTGCAATTCACACAGACTGTCAGGTGTACTAGTCTTTTTCAGTGCTACGAGCCTACATCAAGTCAAAATTAAGAGAAACAAGTAATACTTCTCTTCTACCTCTCCCGTCCCTAGGGTCAGGTTAACTAAAAAGCCAAAGACAAGTGGCAAGCAGAAGTGACTTGTTCATCTGCCAAATGGTTTAATATGTGCAGAATCCCAGCAGGAGCGGTTGGCATCAAAAGACTCGGCACTTTCTGCCTTTCAGTTACCCCATTCACCCGCTGACTTGATGGCAATCCCTTGCATTATCCCAGGCAAATGCTGAGTGACTGATGCTGATCTTTCCGTGCCCTGTGCAGCTCCTTGATGGACTGGTGTTACCCTGACGTTTTTTGCCCACCTGCTGTTTGACACTGCTCACCTCTTAGAGCTTTCCTCCTGACCCATTTTCTTGTTTGACATTCAACCCCTGTATTAATTCTTTCCTTTGAGCTCACGATTTGAAAATAAAGCTTGCTTCCTTTCCCCAAACTACTCCATATAAGCTGTGGCACACCTGCTACTTGAGAAGATGGAAGGGTTTTTGGGAGGAGGGTGGGAAGGAGGATCTAGCTAAAAACCTATTAGCTGTGACTTAACTTGAAAAATATCCTCAGAGAAGTGTCAGTGTGATGAAGAAGGGGGACTAGTACTGCTAAGATCTATGCTCAGTTCTTATTGTCACTTGAAGCAATTTTTCAGCCTCTGTATCTCATTTTATACCTATAACAGTACCTATTCCATTGATTATAACAGGTCTTAATTAAGTCCATTTGTAAACAACCAGGGGTTGATTTAGTAAAATGCATTCAGAAAATTAAGGAACTATTAAGAAAGCTTACCTGAAAGCTTTGGGCTATACTTTCAGTCTTGCCTCATTTTCAGGTTGCTGCAAACAGAGAAATGAGCTATCCTTCAGTGAAGGACAAGCCCCAAACGGTCATTATAAATGTATTTCTAGAGGCCTTATTTTGGGTGGAACATTTTATCAAGAGTTTCTAATGCACTACCTCTTACTGTTAGAAAGAAAAGCTGGGCATTATAATCTGATACATCTGAAACTGCAGCTTGGGATATATACATTTCTACGGACCTCTCTCTAGATTCTGCCACATTTGCTCCCTCCTGGGTCACAGGGACACTGGCATATGGCTGGGATAGAAGGTAGCCCGCCCTCAGCTTACCTCTTCCCCTCCCAATGCAGGCAGTGGGGGCTGCTGCCACCTTGTCTCAGACCTAACATAGATCCCCAAAATGCCTGGGAGAAAGCCATTTGCCTTTATCCATCACATCAGGAGATGAAGTTATCAGAAAACCATCATGGTTTGATGTGGGGCCACAGGTGGATTTAATTAGTTGTGTCTCAGCATTACATAGCCCAGAGATGACAGTTACTCTTGCCGCCTTTGCCCTATTTCTAGGCAAAGGAGATTTTTCAAGGGTGGAAGAGTACCTGGAAACCATTAAGGATTAAGCCTCCTGTTCAAGGAAATGGAAAAATACATCTTAATCATTATTTATCTTCCCACACTAAAAGTGTATTCAAGTAGCCTGCGTTTGCATTACACTCTTGTCAGGCAACAACGGCAGAATTTTACACTGGGTTAAACACCACTTTTCCCCCATGTGTAAAAATGTATCCAGAATCTCCTAAAACCAAGAAAACACTGAAGAGCTGAACAAAATCATGCTAGATTTCTGCTTGGAATGACTTCTTCCCTAGTTGAGATAAGGCATTTTAGAAAGTTATCTACTGTCACATTGAAGCCCATGGAAACTGACAAATTATTGTAGATACTGAAGAGCCACTTCTCTTATAAGGGATCCTAGGAAAGAAGCTTAAGCAGGATGCATAATTTCTTTAAAAATTACACCTATAATAACCTCATGAGGTATTTCAAGCATGTTCCCACAATCCAGGCAAACTGTGAATAAAGCTCTGCTAAAATCTTTGCAAAGGGACCACAGGTGAATTGTGTTAGGAATGATCCACTGAACCACTAACTACTTTTTAACTTGAAAATGCAGGACACTCAGGGCTTGCGCCAGGGGCTGTAGAGGGTGACACCACCTCAGGGCAGCATAGCCTCAGCCCTCCCCAACCTCCTGCCAAGTGTCTCCAGAGGGCAACTGAGTGGTGAATGGGTGCAGGTCCCAGGTGGGGCCACTCAGAACCATTAAGATCAATAGTACCCAAGGCCCTGAGAAGGGGGTTGGGTCAACATATGGTGGTGATTTGCTTTTTGAGCAGCTGTTGTTTGGTGATCCTAGACTTTTGCCTTCCTCTGCCAGTAGCCATCCTGGAGCTGTTTTACCATGCTCTCTGTGAGAGTAAGTCCTCCCTGGGGCTTGCTGGGTCACACCTCACTGATGACCATCTCTGCTCACAGTGGAATAACCTCAGATTAGTGACTGGAAGCAACCTGAAGGTCCAGGAGCCCCGCATACCCTGTGAGCAGCCTTGACACTCTGAGGACCAAGCGTGGACTAGGATTTTTACACAAGGCTAATGCAGCTGCACAGAGAACTGAAGAGGCAAACATGCCTGAGCCAAGAGCAGACCCTGCCTGTATCTACCTAGCCTCTTGGAGGTAAGTTCATGGCAGCGTACAGCTGGAGCTGGAAAATGCCAATCTGTCCCTCTAACGGCTACAACATGAGGCACAACTACAGATTGGTAAGAAGCCCTCATGCTAAATGAAAGGCAGCTTTTGATGGCGCTCTGGGAACTCATGAGGCTGATGAATAAGGAGAGGATGAAATCAGAAAATAGAGGCCTGAAGTTAGCATAACAACTTGGCCTCTCCTGACCCTGCAGCTGCCTGGTCCAGTCCTGCTATGGCTTACCAGGGTGCATTTTTGTTCCTTTGCTGCTCTCTTGCCTCACCCTGCACACTTCTCTTCCTGTGGCCGATGTCCATGTGGGACAGTCCTCCTGGAGGCTGAGGGTCCTGCATAGTGCTACAGCAAAGGGATGAGGAAGCTAATTTATTTCAGATATGTTGGGAGATGACTGTGAAGGAGGATGACCTGGTCTGGCCCCAGTTGTCCCACCTAGGTACCTGGTGGGCGTCCCCAGTCTGGGACACCAGGAGTTAGAACCATGCTTCGAACACCAACTAGCTTGTGATGGAGTGGCTACAGGGAAATGGTGAGTAAAAACTGCTTTGTCTTCCACTTTTCATCATCCAGTCTTGCCTCCATTTTGTGCTTCCTGGCTTTGATGGAAGCACTGACTCTTCTTAGGGAGTTCAACCAGAATATTAGATAACTATTCCTTCTTCCTTATGAGAAAGATTGCTGGAGTAAATGAAACTTTAGGTGAACGCTCTCTTTCCATTGGAAAAGTACTTGTAGTATTTGATCAGGACTGTCTTTTATAGCACATTCACTTTCAAAATGCTGCATGCTTGTTGTTCTTTTTTTGTCTTGTACATCCAAATCAATACATGCATAGAAATTTTGTAGTGTTTTTGTCATTAAACTAATATACTTGCACTTATGTATTTATAATTCCAGGTCCTGTTGAATTGTTTAATGTTCCAGATTGTCAGGGTTGTGTTTACATCTTTGCTTTTCTGGGCCCATTGTTTCGTCAAAAGAAAAAAAATAAGTACAGTCCTTGATGACTGATATTTCATTATATGGATTGCAGAGTTAGATGTCCTTTAGATATCTACCATAACAATGAAATGGCTCGGTCACAGATCATGTGACATCAATAAGATCACCTG
>VZZY01014538.1:0-44982 GCA_013400335.1 Eurystomus gularis
GAACCTGGCCCACTTGTGTCTGTCTACACCCTCACCCAGGTGATCATGGTTGGGGTGATGGGTGAGGCCAGGATTATATTAACCAGGAGCCAATTAGTTAGAAGAGCTTCCTGTTGGATGTGGCTTCTGTTGGGGCTGGCTGCATCTTACTGAGCTCTCTCAGTGGTGCCCTTCCCTGTGAGGGGCCACTGAGGAGCCATCTCTGTCCATTGTGTCCAGCAGGTGATGCTGGCACCACAGTGGGCAGCAAAGGAGCTGGGCCCACAGGAATCTATGGCAGGACTGTCTGAAAGAAGACTTCTGAGGGGATGTTGCTGAGTTCAATGCTGGCCTGTGTGATCAGGCAACTGATGGCAGCATAAAATGATGATGGCTGAACCAGCAGAACAGGAGTTGGGGGGGTTGGGGAAAGGTAGTGGAGAGAGAGAGGGAGAGGAAGACCTGCAGAGAGGAAATCGCTAGATTTGAGAAAGCCAAGCTTGCCAGGCAAAGTAAGCTCTTTATATCACTTCTGGTATTTCAGGAGGGAAAATGTTTGGAAACAATTCAGATTTTTCCAGCTGGAAGGAATAGCTGCTGAGCTCCCTCAGGAGGGAGTTAACAAGTACAGGCTTCCTCCAGCTACTTGCTACACAGTGCATTGAATCAGAGTCCTAGAATACTAGGTTGGAGGGGAGCTCAAGGATCATCTGATCCAGCCTTTCTTGGGAAAAGCATGTTCTAGACAAGATAGCCCAGTACCCTGTCCAGCTGAATCTTAAAATTGTTCAATGTTGCAGAACCCCCCACTTCTCTGGAGAGACTTTTCCAATGGCTGATTTTTCTCATTGTGAAAAAATTTTCCTCCTGTGTCCAGTCAATCTCCCCAGGATTAGCTTCTACTCATTATCCATCATCTTTTACATGTGACTCCTTACAAAAAGGGAGTCTCCATCTTCTTTGCAGCCACCCTTTAAATACTGGAACTTACTGGGAGACTAAGGTCTCCCCTAAGCCTTCTTTTCTCAAGGCTGAACAAACCTAGTTCTTCTCAGCCTTTTCTCATGTGGCAGCTTCCCTGTCCTTGGATCATCTTTGTAGCCCTTCTCCAGCCTGTCTCCATCTTTTTCTTGTATAGCAGGGACCAAAACTAAACACGGAGTCTGAGTGATCAGCACCAACCTGAAGAGAAGTCAGGATGCTAAAGGTCAGCAGATCACAGTATGCTTTCCTTAGCTGAAGTGGATTTCTGTGCCTTCCTACCATCGAGGAGGACTGCTCTGGACCTCAGTGGCCTTATCTGCACCTGGTGTATATGGCTGCAGGCTTGTTGGTTCCATTGCTCAGAAGTTAGATGTCCTCATCCAAAGCTGGAAATGATGAATGAAATTAACTTCATGGTTTTCTTCCTGAAATCAAAACAATGAGAAGGTCTACAGTTTCAAAATAGTGGCATTCAGTATTCTGTTGCTTACCATATAGGGTGGTAGTGGGGACCACATGCCTGTTGGGAAGAGCGCAAGGCAAAGAAACATAGGAAATTGCAATTACGAGCTGTTTTTCTGTGTTTGTCCTCTTAGAACTGTGCTCCTGTGTGAGTAGCTATGGAAGTGGTGTTAGATTAGCTCCTGGGCTAATGTCTTAGGAAATCCCTGAGTTATGGACAGTCTTGACCTCTGGGGAAGGTTCCAACATGTAAGGACCTACTGAGGTTGATGGCCTATTTCCAACATTTATAAAATTAGAGCTGTAGTTCTAGCCTAAGAAGGTATCTAGAGGACTAAAGATGCTGTTTTCACCCTACACCTCCACTACATACTGACACAATTTCCCAACGCTTGTTTCAGGATCTGCTACTTCCACACATCAATTTGAGACCTAGAGCTTTGTGAGAGATCCTCAAAGATACCTGTCTGAAGGTACAAGCTTCCAAGGTTCCTTAGCTTCCAAGTCACTTTAGTATTCTCGAGTTTTCATCTCTTTGAGATTCAAGACTGAAAAATTTCCTTCTCAACCCCTGATTCCAATGGGATTTCATTCCTGCTGACTGCTAACATGAAAACAGTTTCCTGTGGCTTTGGCTGGAGCTCAATTCATCTGTCTTTAAGTCTAGATCATGCAGAGCCATCTATGGCACTTAGTATTAGAATCATAGAATCCTTTTTCTTGGAAGGGACCAGGTCCAACCATTAACCCAGCACTGCCAGGTGTTGCAAAGCTCATTTTTGTCACAGAGGTTATCCCTGAAAGTGAAGCTAACTGATCAGGAACAGGTTTATGTACTTGTCCATTAGAAAGACTAATTAAAATGGAACATTATGGTGTTCTGAGATGTCTAAATTATGCAAAGCAAGCAAATTCTGCAATGCCTGATGTAGAAATAAAAGATTAAGAAACACTTAAAACAGACATAGTATATTGCAGGGATACATTAATATGGACTGTAGCAGACGTGATCTTCATCTGACAAACCCTAGATGTAGCCCCTTTGGGTTTTAGGGATCTGCATTCACTTCCATCAGCTAAGAGCTGACTCAGGTTTGACATAGACTGGGATACAGTTTTTGTAGCCAGTATGTGAATGAGAGGCAGTGCTGGCTGACGGTTAAAGCGGTAGACTCAGCCCTACAATCACCCAGTCGGCTCATGGCTTCACCAAGAGCAAGGTGGGAGATCCCACACGAAGCAATTGTGCGGCAGTTTCTTACCTGTGTAAATCAAAAGCTGTTTGCTTGAGAGTTGTCTTTGAGCTCTCCTGTTAAAAAGGCAGCATAGAAAACCTCAATGACATTATAATCTATTTCTCTCACCAGGTGCCCTTCTACAAAACTTCATGTTGTTCTTTATTACATGTCTACCATAAACACTTGCTGTGTTTCTAAAGGTGGGAAAAGGCTGAACAGTTTTAGGGACTAGAGCTTTTGTAATTCAGAAAGCTCCACGAGATTTAATATCACTGACTTCATCAGACTGTCTGTATTTGGCGTGGTTCTGTATTTCCTGACAGTGCAAAACTGAAATGGTATTTAAGAGATCAAGTGAGTGTTTTTCTTGTTGTTTGGGGTGTGTGTGTTTGCGGAGCCTGTAGCTGCTCTTACATAATGTGTTTAAACCCCCCATGACATTTCTAAAGGCACTTCAGGAAAATAATCTTGAAAACAATATGTTCCCCATGCTGATTTCAAGCCAGGCTCAGGTAATCCTAACTAAACCTGTTATCGGAACCTGCGGAGCGTGGCCCTTTTGTGACTGAGCCCCAACCTCCCTTTTTTTATAGAAGCTTCAAGTCAGCTGCCAAGAGTAACTTTAGTTCTCATCTATCAAAGGTGAAATAGCAGCCCTCTGCCCTTGGCTATTTGGCTTTTCAGCTGCACATGGAATTGAGCCAAGTGTAACACATGGAAAGTCTTGAGCCAGGAAATAGACCCTGCCATTGCTCCAGAGAGAGCAGCTGAGGGAAGAGGGACTCAGCTATCCTAGATACGCCTGATGCAACAGCCCTGTCGGTGACAGCATTTGAGCTGCCTGGGCAATGTTTTTGAACTGGAGTGTCTGTCTGGACAAGGGAGGTTTGCGGGAGTTGGACAGTGGCTGTTGGCTTCAGAGGACAGCCATGAACGGTGTCCTGTGCCAACCTTGTGGCATCGTCATCACTGGGCTATGTGCTGTTTTTGAACTGACGGCTACTCTGATATTAACCATCTGTCAGAAGGGAGTGAAATGAGCCGTCAGCTGCTGGGAGGATTTTGCCTGTGATTGGTAGTGCTGGATCTGAAGATTACCGCTGGCAGGAGGAAGCCAACGGACTCTGGAAGGGGGTGGAAATGGTGTCGGGAGGAGGGTGTCAGCATTGGCATTGAAATGTGCTCGGTGAAACAAGCTCTAACCCCAGCTGGGCCTGGCCTGGGGTGGGAAGGAGGCTCTGTCCGTGGTGTTGATACATATCGCTCATTAAGCAGAAGGTTTTTTCTGTTACAGAAATAAACACTGACATGAAAAGTGCCCTGCTGATTGGAATGAACAGGTCAAAACCCAAGAGATGCCCTTTCTGTGTTTCTGCTGGGAAGTGGTTTTTAATGACACATGTCAACAGTCAGTCTTGTGGTGTGGCTTCTATTGGTCTCCTCTCCTAAGCTGCTCTGACTCCCTGCCCTCATCTCATCCCTCTCTTTTCTGTGGGTATTTTGTCCAGGCTTGTCCTTGCAATATGCCTACATCTTTTAATAGCCCTTTTAAAAATTCTTTGTTCCCTATGATTCTCTTAATTTCCCCACTATTCCACACCATCCTAGCCCTTTGTAGTGCTCTTTTTAATGTAGTAGCCAAGTGTAACAATGACTAATTATAGTTGAGTAAACCCATGTACTAGAAGAAATGATGTCACAATGTAGCTATTGTGGAACTTTCAAAGATCAAGAATAAGGACCTGGAGTATCTATCCTGACCACAGTACTGTAGATGGCTGATGCTGCTGGATGTCTCATTTTGGCTACAGTTGCAGGGTTCAGAGCTATAGTTCATCACTACAGTGGTTCAGAACATGTGAATCAAGCCTTTAAGCTATCTGTTAATCTGGATTTCTGAACTGCAGAGAGATCTTCTTTTCCAAGAGCTGCTGGTTCCAGGACTTCCTGATTTTCCAGGACCACATTGGAGAGACCATCACTAGGCTAGTGATGGTTGTAGAACCAGCAGTTTGCCCAGAAGTCTAAATCCAGACCAAGGCACCCTGCATCCTTACCCACAGGGTTTAATACAAAGAAATACCTTAATGGCTTGTTTTTAAGGATCTCATTATATCCCCTGAAATAGTGGATCCATCATTTTTCTGAAGCCCTTTCTCTAAGGAAGGTATGTTATGCCTTCGTGTTTTCTAGCCACTTCCACTTCAGAATGCGGTTGTCCTGCTTTATGCACCAAGTGCAACACTTATTTCTTAAAGGCTTTTCTAGGCCCCGATTACATCTTTGGAAGGCCTTTTCTTTCGGCTTTTCACTGCACTCAAGCTAATACATCTTACTTAAAGTGTATATTCCTTTTACTAAAGGCTTTTGTATCTTCTTCCTTCTCTGTATAACTATCAAGTTATGTAGCCTGACATTTATATAATGGCTAGTTGAAGTGGTACTTAAGATCAAAGGCTGTACACAATCAGCTTTAGAGTATAGAGCATGGTGTCTTCAGGGCATGGCACAAAGCTGGCCTAACCCTCTGAGATTTGTTACACAGTGCCTAAGTCGCTTTATTTGCATTTTACAGATATCAGAAATTTGAGCTCTAAATAATTTTCTCTCTACCATGAAATACCTTGACTGAGAACTTGCAGTACAGTGTTGTCTGGGCTCAGCTAAGGATTTGTCTTCTCTTTATGGTGGGTGTGGGTGGGCTGTCTGTGTCTAGGCTGGAGGACAGCTGAGAGGATGACTTCCAGTTTTGCCAGTTTATGTAGTAGCAAGAGCAGTCCTTAATGTTTGGTGGAGAGGAGTGTAGTACCCAAAATGCATGTAAATATCTGAACCTTTCCTTAACAAAGATTCTCATCCTTGCTGTGACTTCGGTGGTGTGTGTGCTGTTTGCCTTTCTTTAGAGTTGCCGAGAAGTTACCTACTGATTTTTGCACCTTCCTCTTTTGTTAACCAGAGGCCATGTTAAAAACTCCACTGGCTTTAATTTGTGTTAGGGGGTTCAGAAACAATGTTCCTCAGATTCTTTTTTCCTTTCTTTTTTTTCATCTGGATTTTGGGGAGAATGTCTTTGTGAAGATACGCAGTCCTTAGGTTTTGAGTCGTGTATACATGAAGCTATGACAATGTATGACAGCCTTGGCAGTAGTGACCATGAAATGGAGTGCAGGGTCCTAAGAAGAACATGATGCGAACTCCGGATTTAGGGAGAGCAGGATTCAATTTGAATGATATAACTCTAGTTTTGACTATCTCAAAATCTGGACCTTATCTACAGATTTGAAATTCTCTGTTAAAAAAAGGCAACAGAAAACTAGAGAAAGGCGGTCACAAATACTTTTAATTTCCCAAGAAGTGTTTCTGCTCTCATGAGAGAAACAGTGTAAGTCTTGAGTTGTGAGCAGAACTCCCTAGAACTGTGAGACAAAACTGTTCACAGGGAAAGAAGCAGGCTAACTCATCCATGAATTTAAGCAGTAGGCTTCAGATATTCCTTGAAATATCTGTCATGATGAATTCACACATTTGTGCTTACTTGAGCTTGCAACTTTGGTGTGAAGTGAGTAGCTGTGGGGATTAATGCAGAGCTAAGCAGAGACATCTATAGACGAAAGATTCATTCTAAATGCAGTTACTTAAGTCATAATCTTATTCTTATAGTATTTTGGTCACTATGGTGATGAGCAGGCTATATAATTATATAGATAACAGAACAAAGTTAGGTTTGTGTTGAGGTGCTTATGTGGCCGAGGAGCTGAGAGCACCTTTTATTCAACCTCACCAGCTCCATGGCAGCTAAATCTGTCAGAGCCCCCGTGCTGGAGCTCTACATTGCATTTCTGAAAGTAGATTACGCCCAAACAATTGGAAATGGGGAAGCATTTCATCCTTTCTGGGTGCAATGAGGTGTGTCATAGCATTTTAGAGGATTCAGCAAGGAACTAATTTTAGATGTATAAGTATCAGATAATCCATTTAACTACATGCCAGTTTATTGGATTTCCAGCCCTGGGCAGGATTATGGAAAAGCTGATATGGGATTTGATTAGTGATGATACAGAGGATGACAATACCTCATAATGTTTTTTCAGCGTGGCTTTATTGAACGTGGGTCTTGTTGGATGCTTGATCAAGGGGAATTGGAAAGCTTTGTGCATAAATATAGCAAAGTGTCTTTCAAATGCTTTTCATTAACATTGAGCAATATTTTGGAGTATAATGAGCATATAAGTAGATACACTTTTCTGTAGAATCACTTTCAAGTGATTAAGAACAAGGGAAACAGCATTCCTGTAGCTAACGAAACGACTTTTTGAGATGCTTTACTGGCATTTTACAAGATTGGCACCGAGCCCAGCACTAGTCAATGGTGTCATTAATGATCCGAAAGTAAATATGCAATCACAGCTGATAAAATTTGCGGGTGTCAAAATGATGAAGCACCTATAAATAATAACGAAGACAAGACATTTAGAGAGGGCAATTTTGATTGCTTGTCAGCCTGGCCTGTGCAAATGGTCTCTTTATTACAGACAAATGCAATCTGCTGCCTCTAGGAATGCAGGTAATTCTTGAAGAATCGATGAGAGTGTTTGGAAAACACTGAAGATGATCTTGTGGGCATAAGTCTGAACAGTTCAGTCTGAGCTGGTAGTTACAGACTGGATGCAGTACGGGAGTTCTAGGGGGGCTCACACCCTGTCTAATCGGGTGTTGGGAGAGGAGCAGTTGGTTTAAAAAATACCTTAACTAGAGAAACAGACCCACACTGATATCTTTTGGTGTCAGGATATGGATAAACTAATCAGGGAGGAGGTGCCAACACGTAAAAGATTGGAGGGCTGGGAAAACAGTGTTTTAAAGAGCTGAGTCTCTTCAGTTTGTCAGAGAGATGATTGAGATTTGACCTGATTGCATCCAGAAGTATGTTCTCCAAAAGAAATGGCAAAGTAGTTAAAAAGCTATTTAAACTAACAGCAACGTAGGAAGAATCAATGTTGGATGGCAAAGGAAAACTTGGGCAACAAGACCCCTGTTCTAAAAGAAGTAATTATCATTGCAGCCAAGGAGATGAGGAGCTGAACTTCTGATATCTCAAAACAAACTCCAGATACTCCCTATGAGAAATGCTGTTACCAGAAGTTGCTGGGCTTTGACCCAGCATAGCAGTGAAACGACAGATGCTCAGAGGTGATGGGTGACAAATCCTTTCTGGTGTTCACACTTACTGAGCCTTTGCATGTCAAGCCCTACCTTAAGTCCTGGCTGAAGATTCTAAGGCAACGTGGGTGTTTTGGCCAACATCATCACAGCTGTAGCCTGTACAAAGCTTTCATAGTTCACTAAAATTCCTTAGAGGAGTTCGGTAACAGTTATATGATCACATTTCATCCTGTGATATCCTAAACCGGCTTCCAGACTTATGAATGGAGAAGGCCATGTGTGAAGCACCTGGCCACACAGAGCAAGCCAGATCTGGGACCCCACTTGCCCAGATATACCACCTTGGCTGAATCGTGCCTGCACACACCTTCTCCAGGGTTGGGTTTAGGAGGTAGACTGCAGACCTAGCTTTTAAACACCTTTCTTCTCTCCACATCCAGTCCAGGTGCTCTCTTATCAACCTGGTGCTTATGTGCTGCCTAATGCTTCTCTCCAAGCAGAGAGGCTTTCAGACTGTATTTCTTTTTATGTATCTGTGTAAAAGGATTCTTTTTATAGGTGCAGCTGCTCAGCTTCACAGCAGTGGTGAGCTCTACCCTCCTATTTCATTACTCTTTCCCTGAAGCTTAGTTATAAAACCTTCCTGTTAGTTGCTGCTAATGTAGTTGCAGGCTGTTGCGCTAACTTGTGAATGCATTGTCTAGCCGACTCATTTTTATGCTAAAAGAAGACAGGAGTGGGGAAAGGAAAGGAGAAAATAGTGTTAATGGAAGCAGAAATAGGGGAACGCATCAGAAATAAGCATAAGCAATGTTCAGTGCTGCAGCACTCTGGTCTTTTGCCTAATGTCTGATAACTGTGCTTCAGGTCAGTCTTTTCAGTGGCTCCAGCAGCCTTTGGATAAAACTTTTTGTACTGAGATGAAGTCCTAAACTCCCGTAGGTAAATCATATATTTGGAGCCATGCACTTTGATCTGCTAAAGGACCACTGGGAATGACTCCTTCAAACGTAATGCTTTTCAGGTCATGGAGCCTCAAATTTCTGCTCTTCTATGCTGGAAATAACATGTTACCATGTACCTACTGAAATAGGTACCACAGTGTCTGTTGGAACTTCAATATGAATTTTCAAGTGGCTGCAACAACTTCCAGGTGTTTGGATGGTTAGTCAAACTTAGCACACAACACATTATTGCCACAGGAGCTTGTTTGGAAAACTCCAGTGACCTGTGTAGAAGAAACAGAGAAGGAAGTGCCTGCTGAAAGCTATTTGGTGTACCTGGTTATGCTTTCTTGGAGACAGTGGTTTCCCTTCATGTTTGCAACTTTTCATGTGACACTCGAGTATTTTCTTTGCATTGAAGCAACATGGTTTTAGGCTCTGCTTTGTGGCTTAGTCCTGGATTTCCAATTGCATCTCCTCTGGTAGATCACTAAGGCACTCTTAATCAGAAAAAGACAAGAAATCCTGTTTTAAAACACTTTTCTGGTCTGAAAAAGGCCTCATGATACATGACATAGCTCTTGGAAAGATAAGGACTGTTAAGAAGTGAGGCAGAGTCTTCAATTTTCTTCTAATGAAGTCTAGAATTTTTAATGAGATTCTCCTGCTTCCTTTTCCCTTTTCTTTTCCCTTTCCCCTTCCCTTTTCCCTCCCCCCTCCCTTCCTCACAAGACTGCATGAGTTACAGTCACTGCGCAGGGGTGGCAGATACAGGAAGGGATGTCTTGTTCATCATTGTCACATCATTTGTTTTCATTTATATGCCCATGAAGTGACAACACTTCAATAAATCACCAGGTACACATTAATCTTGCACAAAGAGTTGTACTTCACGTGAACCAGCTGCTCTTTCCCTGTAAGATCTAAATTTTTATTCTTTTGTCATCCTCCTGTTGGTGAGGGACCAAGCACTTTGGTGCAGGGAAAAAGACACAAGAGAGGAAAATTTGCTATGAACACAACCAAACAAGAGGAAAGGGAAGGGATGTGAGGGTCAAGAGCTCAAAGCAGGGCATTCTTGATGATGCCTGTTGCTCCCCAGAGGCATCCAGGGAGCCACTTGATGTCACCTACAGGTGCTGTGCTGGGAGGCTGGGATATAGAAATGGACCCTGTCATCACCTCCATCTTCTCCATCACCTTTCCTCCTCTTGATGCTTAGAAGGCAAGTTTGGCCAGGCTTATGAAGAGGTCAGAGAGGTGATACCACAGCCTTAGGTGGGGCCTTGGGTGGACAGCAGCAGAGCCAGGAATCCAGGAGGTTATGGAGGAGCCAGAGAGAAGGACCACAGCTTGGAGCATCCAAGTTTGCAGCATGGAGCAGAAGTGCTCAGGAGCTTCAGTTAGCAGTTAAACCATGACAGGCACCTTCAAGTGTGGAGATCAGAGGACAGTAAAAGTACAGAAAATGCCAGATCATACCCTCCATCCCCCAAGGAGATTGTTTGCAGCTTGAAAAGAGGATGGAGGAAATGGAAAAAGCCTTGAGTGATTTCAGTGAATCAGGCCCAAAGGCGGTTTTAGAGACTCATCAAATGCAAAGACTTCAAAGAGGAGCATTTAGGAGGTGCACATTAAGCACAGCTTTGGCCCCAAGCTTCTTGCAGTATGTTCCAGAAATTTTTTTTATTGACTCTATAGGCTCACAGGCAAGGCTGTATATAGTTATAAGCCAACACATGGTGAACTTTTATGCACACCTTGTTGGGAAGAGGCCAGTTCTCCTAGAACAGATCCAAAATAACTAGTCCCTTCTGAAAAAACTTGGCTCTTATCACTGTGTTATTTTTATTGGTTTCCTAAAATACTAGAGCACTTCAGAGGAGAAACAGATGGGCAAAGATGCCCGTCACTACAAGCTCTCATTTTAATATTAAATATAATGCAGTTTTGGAGGATGACTGGAATAGACAGCTTGGAGGTTATGAAGGACAGTTTTTGCAGGAACACAACAACATCTGTGTGCTGTTGCTGCTATATCATTTTATCCATTTAACTACTTGGCTTGTGTTTTTTTTAATTCACTTTAAGCCAAAAACTACAGGATTTTACATTGAAGGCTTAGAGGTCAGGGAGCTACTAACAAAGCTAATTTATACCCTATAAATATGACCTTAACATGGGAACTCTAAAACAGGATGCAGTTTAGCCTTTAGGCACTGAATTTTCCCCAGAAATCTTTTTAAAGCCAGGATGGTTATAGAGGTATTACCAAGGTTCATGACCTTTCCTGAGAAATCTGCATCCAATTTGAAGCAAACCTGGACTGTTCAGCAGGTTTGCAAGAAACTGGAGTTAAGCTCAACAAAGTTCATCTTTCTTACTAACATTACTTTTTGGAAGCCTATCTCAAAAGGAAATTCTAGTAATTTTTTTGTTCTAAAAATCAAAGTGGCTAACACCAAAATCAGGTAACTCATATGTTCCAGGCTTCCTGCTTTTAACTTTGGGGTCCAGTGAAGTTTGAATATTTTATATTATTACTTATCCACTACAGTAACTTGTATTTAACAGTTCTGGAAAATTATTTTCTGGACAATATAGAGTTGAAAACTGTTTCCAGATGGTTCGAGCAACAGATAGGGTGTTACCTCTGTCAAGATACAGGACAAACAAAGATGAGGTTGGGGTCTCACAGCAAATCTGTTAGGTACGAGCGTTAACTCCTAGTCTGGTGTGTTAAATCCACTGGGTTGCTGTCAACTTGAGTGTTGGTAGGCAGACCAATGTGTGGGTCTGTTGTTGCTATGCATGAAGTAGGGAGACTGACATTTCCGGAAAGTATGGGTTTAATTCTCACCTGGTGTAGATAAATCCAACATTTCTGCATGTGCAGCAGCCTCAGTGAGCACCAGCAAATCCACAGATGTAATAAAATCTCAAATTCTACTCAGTCAAAAAGCCCAGGAAGAAAACAGGGCATCTCCAGTGAAACCTGGGCTTTGTGATGGCTCTTTGTCTTTGCTTACTAAAGCAAAGGTAGAAAGATGTCACGCAGGATCACTGTTAGGGCAATGCTAGCCACATTCAAGCATCTTGTCTGTGATTGTTCCTTGCTTTATCACCAGCCATTGCCGGTGAATGCTGCAATTCAAAGTGCCTGAAGCTATCGGAGCAGTCAGAGCGCTCTGACACCTCAAGGATCGATCAGTTCAGACTCTTCTCTTTAATTGGTTTTGTACTGCATTTTTAAACAGTGCTTTGCCTGGTCCTGGCTGTTCTCCCTCGGAGTGGTGGAAGTTCAGCTCCTGCAGGCAAAGGTGGCAGGCAGCCTTGTCCTTACACAGTGCTCCTTCATGTCCCTGGCCACTTGTAGAGATTGGCAGGCAGCAACAGAAGTGCAGGGCATGACTTCACACAGAGCAAGCGGCTCCTGATGGTTCTGTTCTGTTCCTGGCCCTTCCCGGAGTGCTGTGCTGTACCCTTGTCAGCCTGAATGCTGCAGCAGAGACCTTCCCCATCACAGTATGGCAGGGCTCAGCTCAAGCCCCAGAGTCCATAATAACTCTAGGAAGGATGTCAGAGAATCATAGAATTGTGGAATGGTTTGGGTTGGAAGAGACCTTAAACTAGGATCATCTAGTTCCAACCACCTGCCATGAATGCCTCCCACTAGACCAGGTGGCTCAAGATCCCATCCAACCTGACCTCTAACACTTTCAGGGATGGAGCATCCACAGCTGCTCTGGGCAACCTCTTCCTGTCTTTCACCACCCTCACAGTGAAGAATTTCTTTCTTATATCTAATCTAAATCTACCCTCTTTCAGTTTAAAACCACTAGCCCTCATCCTATCACTATGCTCCCTGACAAAGAGGAGCCATCTTTCCTGTAGGCCCTCTACTGAAAAGCTGCTATAAGGTCTACCTGGAGCCTCTTCTCCAGGCTGAGCAACCCCAACTCTCTCAGACTGTCCTTGTAGATGTGCTCTAGCCCTCAGATCATCTTCATGGCCCTCCTCTGGACCTGCTCCTGCAGGTCCATGTCTTTCTTACTATGAGGGCTCCAGAGCTGNGTTATGTCACTCTGCTTGCATCCTACAAGAGTATTGATACATATTAACAACCTGAATCTGTCCTGTTTGTTCTGTTCAGAGTCTTCAAAGAAATCTAGTAATAACATGGATGTTTATATAAAGAGGACTAAGTACTTATTTTGTGTCTGAACTTGCCTAAGGCCTGGGCCAGCTCTCATACAAGTGACCATTCACGTGGCATCACCTTCCACTTCAAGGGGGAAGAGGAGGATGTGGGTGAAGCAGCTCTGTGCTTATTCAAGTGAAAACTTAAGCATCTAAGCAGTGACAGTGAGCTGAATTGCATTCAGGCCTTGGATTGATTTTTCACACATTTCAGTGCTGCCTCTCCCAAAACCCTGCACACAAATGGATACTCCATTCTTTTTAGCACCCGTGTGCCAAAATTCTGTGAAAGCACTGGATGTAGAAAAGAGCTAAACAATGCCTAGAATGTTCCTTATAGTGCTGTTTAATGGTTATCTTTGATAATGCTTTTTTCCCTAGACTGTGGTTGTGATGGGGCTTTTTGGTGTGTTGTGGCTCAAGTTAGAACAGAGCTAATTCTGTTCAGTGACTTTTAAAATTTTTTTTACTTTTAAGCTCAGTCTGTAACTGCACTTTCTGAAGTTAGTGGTGTATTTTCCCAGTGTCTGCTTCTAGTAGTGGCAACGCTCCATGTTTAGAGTTACTACCAAGGGTTGGTGTGTGCAGAAAGGCTCTTGCTTAGACTTGCTCCTGTGCAGACCAAAGGTCACTTCCATGTGCACCATGTTGAGGGTGCAGAAAGTAAAAGGCTGCACCTGTGGGGAGGAGCAGCCAGGACAGGAGACCCTGAACTGACCAACAAGGGATTCCATCCGATGTACATCATATTCAGAACAAAGCTGAGAGATCATGAGGGTCAAGCCTCTTCAATGGCTGATGTCCAAGAGAACTCTGTCCATTCTGCCTTTGATCCTGGTCTGTGCGTTCCTGAATCCAGTTCCAGAATACAGCTCCTGTCTAGTGCCCATCTGCCTCAGAGTCCACTCTGGGGCTTACCTAGTGCCTGTTCCATCAGTGGTGATGGTGACACAATTGTCATCGGGGGGACTGGGTTCAATATTGGGTTTGTATGTATTTAACTTTATTTTCATCAAAGCAGTTTTAGTTTTCTTTTCCAACCCATAAATGTCTCTCCCTTATTACCTTTTTCTTTACCTTTGGGAAGGGAGAAGGGTTAATAGAGAGGATCTGTCATTTGTCTAGTGGCTGACCCAGCCCTAATCCTTGACAGTGGTGTTTTGTTCATGCTCTAAAAGCTGTCTTTACATCAGGTAGTTTTCCTTTTTTTTTTTCCCCACTATTGAGTTGGTTTCTTGCCACTTCAGCAGCAGTAGTGATGTTAATGTGCAATTTAATACCTTGTAATTGAGGCAGAATTGGGGGAGGTGAGGACTTCTAGAAATCTGTAGGTGTCCCCTTGATTAGCAGCTTCCCAAGAGAGAAAGGGGCATTTTGCTGTCATATATAATGTCCATTGCAAAGGCTTTCCCTGTGACTTTTACTCACTGTATATTTTCCTATGACTTTTAATAACTTATTGTCCTTGTATATGATAATGATGGCATGCCATCACATAGGCTGGTTTTAATTTGTCATTGCACTTGACAGTGCACCTCAGAGTAAGGCAAAATACAAGCCTCCCTTACACCCAGAGCTTTTGATAAACCGTGACTGTAGGAGAGAGGTATATGGACAGCACCAGGAGAAAATCTGTTGTCCTTGAAAGCAAAGATGGGAAGTTTTTCACCTATGGATGCAATGCTGATGTGGAGAGAGAGAGAATGAGAGAGATTAATACATGATAAGATGCTATTTCTTTTAATCCAAGGAATTTTTAGATCTGGCAGACATTAAGGAATCTCAGGTTAATAATGTAACACACCTTTGGAACAGAAGGTATTTCAAAAAGGCATAAGAAAACGCTTGGGCACTTTTCACTTCACAGCAAACACTCTTTTTATTGCATTCCTCATTTTCAAGAGCTATGAGATGCTGGTGTATTCTGCCAAACAAAGAAAATTCAGAAATAAATTCAACCTTTTATTCACTTATGGCCTGACAAGGATGTTTTATGAGGTTCATAAAGATAAACGTGTAAGTACAAATGTTATTTTCTTGCAAGACACACTTAGGGGAAGGAAGACAAGTTGTTTGCAGGAACCTACAGCAAGTGAAATTCCCACCTGGGTAACCACAATTTGTGTTGCATGCCAGAGAAACAGTGGGGTTGCATTTAAACCTAAATGCATTATCTTGAGGGGTTAGTGCATCCAAGCTGAGGTTGGAGGCCTCTGATCCTCCCACCAAGGCTTTCTGGCACTAACGCACAACACAACAAATGGTGACTTGATCCCCTTTGCTAGTTTTCCTTTTCTTGTTCCACTGACCTGACCAAGAGAGATGCAAGTACTGGTTTAATCCAGCACCTGTTATGCTTGAAGTCTGTGCATTTTATAGGCATAGAGAGACGACATACGGATCCCTTCTGGCTTTATGACTTCTGTGAAGTGTTATACTTTGCACATATATTTTTCAGGCAATTTATTACCGTCATGTAAGTGATGCTGGACTATAAGTGCTGATTTCAGTAGTGTTTGAGGCTAACTCCCTTAACTCCCTGTCTAGTATGTCACCTGTTTTAGAAACGCAAGTATGTTACAATGTCAAAGAAAGGTAAAAAAATCAACAGAGGTTTTTCATTGAACTATGCATTTACTGGGGATACTGACACAAACTGCTAAACTAAATTCTTTGGGGGATTATGTCATCTTTGTCACAGAGGTCTTGTCAGGGCCATCTAGTGCTCTGGCAGTGGTGAGACAGGTGTCTCAAACTTGTGTCTGAAATGGAAGAGGTCAAGGCAAGCTACACACCTTGGTGTGTCCTCTGATCCAAAAAGCTTCAGCCAGCTAGACAAGAGAAAGGTAGTGATGGGCAGACAGCTTCTGAAACGCAGCTTCTGCCCATTATAAGATGATGATCATCACTCTCTTAAGAGGCATCTTATATCTTTTGTATGGCACTGATTGCTGCTTGTGGGAACCTGGCATTGGCTTGCTAACAGGTGATCTCTGCACATCACCATCTTGCTGCATGGCCCTTCCAGAAATGTTCAGCCCTCTCTCTGATAAGGATTTTATGAGGAAGACCTCATGTCTTCTCCTAAAGGAGGAACCATGAACTCAAGGCAGAAGCCTTGAGAACTGCCTAGTGCCATGGTGTGCAACTTCAGCCTTGGTTCCACTGATGTCAAAGGACTTAATTTTACCCTTGTCAGGCCTAAACATTTGCTGCCCAGCTCTAAATGTGGTCACAAGGCAAACTGGCACCTAAAAGAACACCTGCTGCAATTTAAATCACCAGTTTAGACGCACCCTAACTGTTTACAAGCCCACAGTAAATGGGCTGATGTCAAGAGGGGATGATGAGTGTGCCTGCTCTTCTGGAGGTGGCTTGTTATATGATAATGTCTTAATCTGAGACAATATTGGTCAAGTTAAATATATTGATTCAGTGGAATCTGGTATCCATTAGAAATGCATCTATTTGATGAAGCACTTCAAAAATAAATTAACACCTTTGACTCTCATATTGACATCTTCTGCTTGGTAATAGCAAAATCAAAACAATAACATTCAGTTTTCAGAGTGAAATATTTGGTACCGGTGCCTCCTGAGAAGAAATTTGGAAATGTTTTTTTTAGGGTGAACATTCTAACTTTCAGCGACCTCATTCATATTTTTTAATGACAACTTGAATGAAAATTAGAATGTTGCGGCAAGCCCTACATGCAAAATCTGTTTACCTGGTGAATGTGAATGTAGCTGAATGTCATAATAGAATTTGGTGTTATTAGTCACTCCGTAGAGAATATGATAAATGCTGAAGTCTAGCCAACCTGTCGGCAGAGATAGGCTTATCTATGCATAGGCTGATCAGTCTTAAGTGTGCTAGAGAGATGCATAGAATTAGAGGCATTGACCTAATTTGCTGTATTCCGCCTGGACTGCACTAAAATGCATTTAAGCTTAGAGAAAGATTTAACAATTTATCTGACTGCCAGTTAGAGATACTTTTTGCAATACCTCTTTCCATCATTTCACATCAAAATGTGGTGAGATGCACAACTTCCAAGCTCAGAACTAGGCTTAATTCTGCTCTGGGTGAAATTTTGCAATCTGCTTCAGGGCCCAGATGCTTCCCTCCTTCCTTTGGCACTGTGAATTTCTTCTACTGCTTAAAATACTTAACCACGTTCCCACAGATACTTGCAAGAAGTTTGCTGAAATCTGAGTATCCCAGAATACTTAGACAGTCCTTAAATAGTCCCCATTTAACTTGAAGAGCAGATTTCCATGAGCTCCAGGGGACTCTAGGGCAGGATTCAGCTGCCACTAGTGCCACTACCCTACATGGGTATCTGTGGGTGGCTACCAGAGATGACAGGATTTCTGACAAGCTGCAGAGGCTCTAGAGGCTGGGCAGGATACACCCACAGTGCCCGAGATGACAATAGGTGCTAAGATGTTCAGGCAGCTGAGCTGGGAGTTGAATAGGGCTGTACATTTCAGTTCTTGCCACATATGTTAGTTAAAAATGGTTTTGAAAAGGTCTTTTCCCTCCCATCTCTTTTTTTTCTCTGCAGCAATGAGGCAGAGCTTGTGCAGCCAAATTTTATTTTATGCATCCTGTAACAGGAAGATTTATTTTCATAGCCTGTAACTAGGTCTGACTGGGAACAAAGATGCTTGGGAGCAAGATTACATTGAAGGGTTTTTTGTTTGTTTGTGGGATTTTTGTATTTCTTAAATTATCAGTAGTAGTAACCCCAGAATGAGGGTGTATCTTGGCTAAAACTTGACCAGATCTGGTTTTTTCTCTTAACTGTGTGACTCACTCTTGAATCATAGAATCGTAGAATGGTTTGTGTCGGAAAGGACCTTAAAGATCTTCTAGTTCTCCAGCCCCCCTGCCATGGCAGGGACACCTTCTACTAGACTAGGCTGCTCAAAGGTTTTTCCATGAAGCTAAGAGCAAGTAAGATGGTAGTTCTGCTACCTATTCTAGCTCACCCAGTTGGTCTTATTTCTTATATTTGTTGGGATAGTTAATTACAGGCAGAGAGACTCTTCCAGTGGGCAGTTAATTCCTTGCCCTTCCATTGTAGCATCAACTGAATCGTGCTCTGGAAACAGCTGTCTCTTGGGAAACTCATTTAGGCCAGAGTCAAAACTTAAGGTAGAAAAATGTCCTCTAAGTGACTTGACCAGGGTTTCTTAGGGAGTCAGTGGCAGAGGAAGGAGCGGAACTTCTCTCCTGCAATCCAATGCACTTTGCTTGAAAGCAGCCTAACTTGTATGTACAGTACAAACAAGCCTCTTAGAAATATCTTTTGCAGGATGATTCTTCTCTGGAGAGTGAAAATCAGAGAGGAGAGTTAGTTGTTTTTTTTTTTTTAATTTATGCAATGTTCCAGGATGGTAACAAGTAAATGGCAAAACACTGTGGGAGGATGAACTCAGTTCAGGGAATGGAATCTGATTTTTATGTAATATCAGCATCTGGGGAAAAGACAACTTGTCAGATACAAGACAATTTCAATCCATTAAAAGTGCATGTGCACTCTCCAAAACCACCCTCTCATGGGAAAATTAACAAATAGTCCTGATGAGTTTGTTTTCCTGTTGCTGTAATTGAGTAAAGGATCCTGTTGTTAGTGTGACACACAATTTATTCGGAAAATTCAGTCAGACACTGATGATAATGTGATTAACACATAGATATGTGCACGCAGACTCATTACTCTTCTGACTCTTTCAATTTAAACACATGGAGTTATCACCTCATTCCTCAAAGGTAACATTCACACCGTTCTTAATTACAGCTGGTTAAGCAAGAGTCAATGTTGAGGTGATTCATCAAAGTTATAAGGCAGGAAAAATGATTATTTTTATTACTTGCTGCAGTTTTCCCAGGACGGCCCTACAGCCCAGCTCAACTCTAATGGATAGATCGTGACAAGTTTTGGACACTGGGACCAGCAATGTCCCTTTTCACTTGTAAAACTCCAGGCTCAGTTTCCAAAATGATTGACATGCCTGGGACTGTTGGGAGGTGTGCAGGCAGGCTGGGTGACTTGCTCCCAGTGAAATCCCGTGGTTGCTCTCCCAGGAAGGGTTGCCTTTGAAAACCCCACCCAGCAGCTGTCTGTATCACTCGGTACCTCAACTGGTACAGTCAGCCCCTGGCTTGCCTCCAGATGCTCACACCACTGCTTCTGACCATTCCCAGAGCCGTCCCAGGCTTCAAAAATGCAGGAGCTGGGCAAAAATCCCTCCCGGGAGGAGAGTGTTTAGATCTGTATCCCATCACATCTCACAGTAGGACAATATAAAGCATGTGGCCATGTCTGGTGCAGCACTTCTGTGCCTCTGGTTGCAGCTGTGTCATTGTGTGGACAAGACCCATCATTCCAAAGGAGCAAATTGAATTTCTCCAGCCATAGTGCTGCCCTGTCCAAATTCCCACCAACTGCAAGCAAGAAAGGTCTAATTGCAGTTCATACACCATCAGGTCAGGAGTCCTGTCCATGGCAGAAACAGCAAAAAGCGCTAAAAAGACTTTGTTTAGGTCAAAACTTGACCTGCTGGAAAATCAGCACAGTTTGATGATTACCTACATGCTTTGAGTGTCAAATACCAGCTGCAAAACTGACCCTGTACTTGAAAGCTCCCTGTTCTGGTTGCTTTTTCCAGGCTATTAGCTGAGTTTGATTGTCAGGATGAGTAAGGCCAGCTAGTGAAAACATCTCTCTAGAGGGGGTTATGTCTTTCTGTTGAAAGAAATGTATTCCACCTCTCAGAAGGCAGTTGGGAGATAACCATCCTTATTGCTTCCTGATGTCTGGGTGAAATGGGTTCACCTGCCTTAGGGCAGGCAGCTTCCTAAACCACTCATGCATTTGCAAATGCTTCAGGTGGAGGGACAGCAATAAAATGCAGCCAGAAGCCTTCAGTGGGAAGGAAACGAGCCGCACCACTCCTGCGTGCTCTGCATGAAGTGGGACACCTGGACAGATCTGCATCCCCACTGAGGTGATGTTACAACAGAGCCAATAGTTCTATGGGGAAGTAATTTTTTTTAATGTTGGAATATGCTGAACCAGAAGTAACAGAAGATCTCTTGGTATCCACAACCCTTGTCCTTGTGATATCATCTGATTAACTTTATATCTTAATGATCATGAGTTAAGCTATGTAGAAAGGCCCAAAAATTGTCCATTGCTGGTATCTGTAGCTCAAAACTCTCTCATTAGAGGCAATTCTGAGCTACTGGCTGTAACACCCATTGTGTCTGAGATATAGCCCTGTCTTAATTTGTCAGTTTATCTTATGGATTTCAACTTAATTAACTAGATCAGTAAATCATGCCGTTGGATGCAAAATGCTAACACATCCAACCATAACCGGTTGTTGACATTATGATTCTATGATAATGGTTTTCAAGTAGTAACTTATAGGGGTAGGTAAATAACCCAAATAACTGCTCTATCCACCTGAAATTGTTCCTTCAATCTTCAGTGACCTTGCAATACATTTTCTCCTTATGTCTGCTCTGGGCTTGCATCATGCATAGGTCCTCACTTACTCTTACGATGTATTTGAAAAGAAATGTCATATAGGCAAAGAACCAGGCATCTTGTAGTCATATTTCTTATTGACTGGGAAAGGCTGGAGCAATATGCAATTAAAGGTGTTTGAAAGGAGTGAAATGCCACCTGGTGACTATCACAATTAACGTACCACTGGGACCATGCTAATTAGGAGGTGCCATGCAGCACCACAGTGCTGTTGTCCAAATGGCTTCTGGTTTAATTTTACAAGTGGTTCCATTTTGTCGCTGTAGTGGAAGGGCCCAGAGAATTGAGAATGGGTTATATAATTATTCCCCATCCTTTATTCTCTCTCGCCCCCACTCCCTCTGTTAATAATGCAAATTCAGAGTAGGCTAGAAGAGAATGACTGAGCACCTCAATTTTTTTTAATTACTAGTGTTGGGCATCCAAGGTTCTTACTGTGTTATGGAAATATGTTTCAGATTGCTTTTTGCTGAGTATTTTTTTGCTGCATAGGATGGTTGTTGTGTTGTTTGTGGGCCTTTGCAATCAATTGTGATCAAATATTGCAGATAATGAGTCCTGGTGACACTTGACACCTAGTGACTGCTTGGCAATGGTTGCAGCTTTGGTAATACACCTTCAAACCCTTCCTAGATTTCCAGAGGTGGCTTCAGTCGCAGGAGCTGCCTTTTGTTTGCATACTCTCCCTCCAGAAAAAGACCAGGGTGTCCATAAAGATTCCAGCTCCAGTTATTCAACCCTATGCATCTTCCATGGAAGTGGTTAGTTCCTTTTCCAACTACAAGCCACTTTTATTATGGTGTGTTTTATACCCCTGAAGTCTGGCTTGTATTTTTGGGCTGCCACACTGCTGCCATGAGAAGGGAACAAAAATTGATGAAGTGACCTGTTATCTGTGGTGGCAAAAATTATTCTGGCCTCTCCTAGACACCAGCATTCTGACCTTAGCTATCTACTGTGGCATGGCCTGATGATAAGTGTTGAAATGTCACAGGGGCTCATCTGTTTATGCTTTTGGGCCTGAAGAATTGTTGTTCGCTGGCCTTAAAATAGTTGTGAAATGGATTTGTCTTTATAGCCTCAAAAGTACTTTTTGGTCACCAGATGCAGCAGGTACATCAGCAGCTTCTCTTGAGTTTTTCCGCTGTGAGAGAGTCTAAGTACCAGGCTCCACCAGCCTTGAGTTCTTGGGCTGCATGCAGAACCTGCTGGGGTGTTTGACCTGTTAACATAAGGCATCTCTACTATTTGTGACTACTTTTTGTTTTCCAAGACTTCTGGTACTCCCTGAGCTCACAGAAGCCACGGCAGTTTTGCTGGCTGCATCTTCTCATGATCTTTGTGGTGCATCTTTCCTTTGAAGCTTGGAGAGAATAACAGCAGTAGGTCTGTAAGGAAGCTGTGAAAACTGTTCTGAGCTCAGTAGCTTCCCCCAGATTCTGCTTTCTAGCGAGATTGTATTTGATGACTCACTGTGAAGAGCCTCTCAAGAAGTCCCAGGAAATGCTCTTTGAAAAGCAGGTTGCATCAAACAGCTGTAACAGAAAATGAGCACACTTAGCTTTGATGGTTTTGATGGAGGACCAGTAATTTCATTGTTTGCCTTATTATGGCAGCAAAGCAGTATTAACAGAGCATAATTTACTTTAAAAAAGAGAGCAAGAATGTTTACTGTCTTGCTGGTAATGAAATTGGCCTGTTACATGGTCATCTGTCAGGCATGACAGCATCTCCTATTGCTATGCAGATTTGTTATTTAGGCAAATTTTATGTAGGTGCAGCAGGGGAGGGGGTGTTCTTTCTCTTAATGTACACCTATAATTTATTTAGATCAAAGCTTCCCTGCAGAGAAGTAAAACCAAAATCTTCATAGCTGCTGTGTTACAAGAAGAGAGTCTGCAAAGACAATCTCATTTCCTGTCTCCTTAGAGACAACACTGGTGGTGTGGGACATTCTGTGCCCCTCTGAGCATTACCAAAACTGCCACACATTAAGGCTGTTTGATCAGTGGAGCCTTGCCTTTGGGTCCATTTTCCCTGGACCTAAAATATTAACAGAGGCTCTTCCAGTTTATGGCATTTGTTTCTCCTGTGAGGAATGGTGAGGAGCAGGCAGAAAACGTAGAGACCCTTTAGCCTTTTCCTACTCCAGGTAGACCCATTTCTGCCAGGGGAGTGCCATGTGGACTCTTGATTTCCTAATATATTTAGGACCAGGTTCACCAACAGAAGAAAAACAACTCCTGGGGGTGAGCCGTGGCTTAGACAAGCTGCTCTCCTGGATGTACATATTTCCTCCAAGTTGGTGGTGAGTTTTCTGTTTTGATAGGGACTCTCGTTAGCTGAGGTGAGTTGTGACCACAGTGTGGATCTTTACTTGCAGACAGCTCTAGGCTAGGCACCACACCAGAAAGGTTGCCCTTTTCCTTGGACTTGCAATGCTGGCACTAATTTTGTGCAGAGCTGCTTAGTTCAATGCTAAGCGAGGCCTCTTTGCACAGCGATGCATCATCATGTGTACGTGAGCTGTGGAACACCTTCCTGCAAGACGTGGAGGATGTTAAAAAATCACATAGATTCAAAATGGGATTGACAAGTTTATGGTGGGGTAAAAAAGGAATTAAATCCATCAAAGTCCAGTCAATTTTAAGACAATATCCCTAAAGCAGAAAATCCTTAAGTGGCAAAAGTATGGAGAGTATTTGGCTGTGTGTTTGCCTGTTCTTTCATTCTTCATTGGGCACCTGCTGGTGGAGACATGTGGAGAGGTAAATAAGTGGCAAGTCACAAAGCTCTCAAGGCAGAAGCTATTATATGCTTGAGAGGGGCTGGTTATGAGCCTTTTATGGGTCCAAAATACTGCCTGACTTCCTTATACCCATGTTCTGGCAAGAGGCACTGTACCACCTAAAGCAGCTGTGTTTTAACTTGGGTAGAGATTGAACAGCCACCTCAATTTCCTGCTTGGGAATTGCTGTTCCCAGAGGCTGTTTGATGCTGCCAAGGAGGGCACCTCTTGGGGCATTGCTGGAGAGGGAAGGGGATCTGTTCTGCCCAGCGAGGCATCTGTTAGAGCAGAGGAGGAGCCCACTGAGCCCAGGCAGGCTGGGAGTGTTGTCCCACCATTGAGAGGGTGGCTTTCACAGTGCTCTGCTAGGCCAAACACAAATTCAGTGCCTGGAGGGGTTCATCATACTTGATTTGGGATATTTCCAAGATGCACAGCTGAACTTTGGTGCATCTATAACCTCAAAAGAGAAAGAAAAGATTTCGTCTATTTTAGGCATCTGTTTTAGAATGACATGAGTGGGGCTCTGAGAAAGGGCGGGTCTCCTTCCAAGATGGACAGCCATGCTTAGCTGAATCCCCTTCCTGCTTCTGTCCTGAGAAGGTTTTCCTTGCAGATAAGGACAAAGCTCTTATTTCTGAGGGAATGAGGTGTGTTGAGGCTGCTGTTAGCCCAGGCATGTCTAGAGACTTGATACTAGTGTGGAAGAACTGATGAATTTAGGCCTGTCATTTGTCTGTCCCTGTTGCTGCCTGCTTGTTTGGAAGGGGCTTCACAGTTATGTTTAGTTGAGATCGAGCATCCTTGAGCAGGTGAGTCAAGGGGAAGCGCAAAGAGCGAGTGCAGTGCATGGGCTGTGGGAGCTCATCTCCCTGGTTTGAAAGCTGTCCCCAAATCCTGCTCACTTAACAGGCTGAATTCCCACAAAGCCCAACTTCACTAAGTTTCTCAGCTGCTTTTCGCTTTCCCAGCATCTGTGTACAGAGGCAAGGAGTAAAATCTCAGTGCAGTTAGTGGCAAAATTCCCACTGACTGCAGCGGGGCCAGAATTTCATGTTAGACCTGATATTGCCTGTCATTCCCTTTCTGATTGTTAGAGGACTGAACTGTTCTCAGTGGTGTGTTGAGAGAGAACAGTTCTTTCCACTGCAGGAAGTGGCAAGTTCAGTCCTACGTCCTGTACTATTTATAGGAGACCCACATCCTCTGTCCCACCAGTGGAACTCCTTTAATGCCAGTGAACTTCCCTGACTTCTTACTAATGGGAATTTCTTTCCACTTGGTCCTCAAGCTGCTGGAAAGGATTAGCCCGTAATTAAATTTCTCTCTTCAGCAAAAGGCTTCTACATTTCTCCAGCATGTGAAAAATTTACTTATTTGTGAACTGATCTCTTTGCTGCTCTGTTAGCAGGAACCTACAGATACTAAATCAGGATAATTACGCAGCAACGTTCATACTGACTTGTTTTTGCCAGCATCTGCTTCAGAGCAGAAAATGAATTAACAGGTTTAATTTTCTTTTGTGGCACCTAGTTAGGCTGGTTGATGTTATCTGGGAACCTTGCCCAGAGGTAGCGTGTAAGACATTTTGCATCTGTCAAATAAGAATACCTATAAACAAATTCACCCCCCTCTGTTTTCTCCATCCAAGCTCGTTAAGAGACTCTGTTCAAAGTAAGCTTCCAGAAATCTTGCAAAGAACATGAGACACCTGAGCGCTAACTGGTGAAAATGGTATTTCCACTGATTTTTCTACCTGTTTTTCCCCTCCAGTAGATAAAATATTTATTGCTCAGCAATTGCAGAAAGGATAAGTGTGTTGCATCCCTAACTGATTTCTCTTGGCATAGATTAAGAGGGCGGCAGAATTACCAGGCAAACTTAATGAGGCAAGAGGTCATAATTTATATCTGTCTTGAGAGATGCTGACCCACTGCCTGTGGTGCCCTTTACTGAGTGTGGAACTTAATTCAGGAAACCTGATTTCACACTGCTTAAAGGCAGAAAGTTTCCCTCTGCTGCCTTGTGACACAAGTCAGCCTGATTCTTCATCTGTTGCTCTTATGTGCTGCCTTCAGAGCACACTTAAGACTGCAGGTACATCAACACCTGTGTCAAAGTTAGTCCCTGGGACCCTGGATGAATTTTTCATGTAGATTTAACAGAATCCATTCTGTTTAACCCATATGTGATGCGTAGAGACTTAGAGTTATTTCCCTGAACCTATCCAAGTGGCAAATGGCCATGAAAATGTAGTCAACCTTGATGGTTTCTCAGAGCTGCTGCTGGGGACAGTGAGCAAATGTTGCATTTCAGTAGGTTTAATTCTGCATTAAATGGTGGACAAAAGACTGGTCAAGCTTGCAGTGTATGGGAGTCCAGACTCTGTCCATATCATCCATTTAAACGTTGCACAACAGAGATGTTATCCAAGTAGCTACCACCTGGGCAGAGAGGTCAAATCTCCCAGCAAATGTTTTGTAGACTGTGTTGGCATCATCGCAATTTATTTGTATGAGCATGTGTTTCTGATGTCCTCGCTATATATCAGCACTCAGCTGGGCTGGATACATGCCCTCGAGATCTTAGGAGATGCTTGTAGACACCTCTAATTTCCAAGGGAAATAGCTGTTCTAATTTCCTCCTAAAGGAGTATTAATACTACAGTCGGCTTCTTCAGAGCTATGGCCTTTTACTTATGTCCTAATGTTTGAAGGGCTGGTGGGAGCCAGCTCATCTCAGAATGGAGCATGGTCCCAATGGAGATGCCAGCAGCAACGCAACTATGCCAAGAAACGAGACTGTCAGATTTCTGCTCTGCAGGGACTCTGGGGCATTTGTGCACTGGGAGAATGTTGCTGGTATCTTATACTGCTGGGAAAAAAGCATGGAAAAACCAACAACCTCCATCCTAGGAGCTGTGTTTAGCTATACCATAACAAAAGTCCTTTTCCAGTAGGTGAACTGGTAGCTGTGAAAAGCCCAGATTGCTCCTGCACCTCTGGAGCTGTGGGTCAGTAAAATGCCATCAGGCTCAGCCTTTTCCCAGTGGTGCTTGGGCAGATTTCCATCCCATAAAAAGGTGGATTTCCCATTCCTTCTCGCCATCTGTGTACAGGAGAGGGCATGCTGGGTTCAGGCATGGACATGACTTGTGAAATAATTTCTCATGCAGCCCTTGCAGATCAGAAGCCCACTGTGTGACATGGTGTTTTTTCCTGCTTACAAGGTGGGTTTTGCCCCAAAGGAGTTACATACTCCAAGCTGTGCAAGCTCCTTGTCCTTAGCACTGGAGGGAGACGATTCTCTTTTACCATCCTGCTCCTTTCAAATAAAGTTTTCCATGAACAATGTGGAGTCTTTTGCGTGTTTTCCATTTTCTGTATTTTTAATTTCTGCCTGCAGTTTGAATTGGAGAGAATTGCTCTTTCTTTGCCTTAGTGCAAGGTGAGCTGGCTCCCCAGTGTGCTTTTGAGGGCTTTCAGAACCTTCCCAGCTATTGCTACAGCGAGACAGAAAGCTTTGTAAAATGGTTGCTCACCACCCCCAGCAGAATTTGAGCACAGGAAATATGAAATGACAGATTACTTAAGCCCTACGTAGGCCAATTAAAGGGGTTGGGGGGGAGAACCAGCTCAGCAGCAGTATGCAGTTATAGCTGGGAAAGGGTTGCTTGAAACAGGAGTTTAGCATCGTCTAGTTTTTAGAAATTAAGAGGTGCAGTGGGACTGGCTTAGAATAATGTCCTTTTCTTGAAAGGAAGATTTAGTCTCACTAGAATTACAGTTTACGTACACCAGCATGAGGAAGCGACGGGGGAATCGTTCTGCCTTGCTCCCAGCCAAGTTTCATCTGTCAGCTGGAGCTCCTGATGCCAGTCAGTGTCAACTCTGGGTACCACTGGGGCAGAGACATCCCTTGATCGTCTGGGTAAATGTACCCCAGGATAGGGCTGAGGTAATTGCATTTTGGATGTAATGCCAAAACACTGCTTTGAGAAGCTCATGACAGACGATTAAAGATGTGCGTTGCACAATGTGGAGTAGGAAACGCAAGCTGAGTCGTCTGATTTGCCATCAGAGAGCTTAATACTACGTGGGGAGTGGTTCAGCCGTCACCCTGTTAGCTGTCTTCCAAGATCCGAACAATGAAACGGGCACTTATGTCAGATCTGAGATGAAAAAGCGCAGAGGTCAGCTCCCTGATAGGAATTGCTCTAGTTCTGCGTACTCCAGGAAAGAATTACCCCTCCAAAGGCTGGGGCTGGTTTGGATCCAGGGACACAGCTGGATCCCATTCGGCTTGCTCACAGTCCTCCATCACTGGACAAATACCACGTCATCAGTTGCAGGGGGGTGTCATGCCTGTAATAAATCACCCAATGCTGCATTCCAGGCAGAGCAGCTAATAAATAAGAAAACATTCTGCGGTCATAAAAGCCAATAACTAAAACACAAAGCAACTGAAGCTGGAATGACTTTTCTTCAGCTCTATAAAACTAGGAGTCACACAGAGACTTGGAAGAAGCTTTTTTCCCCAACCTGGCAAGTGTCATCCCAAGTGATAAATCACAAAGCCAGCACTGCCTTGGGAGCACTAAGCTTTAACTGACAATCTAGAGAAGAGCAAGTCTCTGAGTCTTTTAGTTAATACAAAAAGTCTCCTGGGTTCCAGTGCCTGGCCATCTTGTATAAAGTCAAAGATCAGAGCAATCAGACTTGCGTTTGTCTTGCCAGTCACCAGAGGTGTTAGTGTGCTACCAGCTGCTGATCTGATCTTTCTAGCTTCCATTGCATCACTGCGCTCCAGCTCTCATCTGCTCTCTATAAAAGTCCTTACTGGACCTCAGAGACACTCTGGCTTTTCCTTTTTAGGTAAAAACAAACAAACAAACAATCTTCAGCTTGGCCTGCGTGATTTCTTTGTGGTCTTGAAGAGGAATGGGAGTGGTTGGGTTTTTTCCAGTCCCTGCCTTGAAAAGTATGCTGCATGTGCGTTTCCAAAAGTGCTTGTGATTTGAGGCAAGACCAAAAAAGTATTAAAAAGTGCTAATCTTTCAGGCAGTAGATCTAATAGATATGTGCAAGAAGATGTACAGAGGGATTATGTCCTTATTTGTCAGTGGGTAGGGCCAAAATTACAATTCCTTGTGTAGAATGGATCTGTTTTCTCCGTTGTCATGTCAGTACCTATAAACTTTTTAAAGGCTGTGTATTAGTTTAGAAGGATAAATGTGAAACATTCAAGAAAGGTATAGAAGGGTATCTGGATTTTCCCTGTTGTTCTCCAAGGAAAGGCAGTACACACTGTTCTCATGATCTGTCTCTCTGTTATGGCCTCCAAGGCTTTCATCAGTAATGTGTCAGCGTCCCACGTCTTTAACATTCATGTTGAATTTTTTCAGAAACAAAATGAAGAGTCTTCCACCACTGTCTTCCATGGACATGAAACCAGGGTTGTAGATGAAGACCTGAAAAGACACCTAGTATTTGAAGCATCTAAAACATTTGCATTGGGTTAGCAAATGTGAAACAGGGACCTTTAGGAGACTAAACTCCTCCGTAGGAACTGTTGTCAGGGTGCCCCAGCTTATCTCTGATGGCACTAAGTGGCTGTTCAAGCAACTGAATTCTGCTGCTATGTTCAAACCTAAGTTTAGACTCGTATTGACTCATATTTCTTGAGTTAAAACAATGTGATAGACTGAACTCCTGCTTTCTTCACATCTGGGCTAATTACCTACTCAATTAGCCCAGTATCCTCACGAAGTATGAAGAAGTATCTTAGTAAAGACATCTGATGTCAATACACCCTCCTTATAATTTGGTATTGCTGATGCAGCATCTTTGTAGTCTTTTGAGAATTTCTTCCCTCTGGTTTAATTACTAGGTGTGATGGGACATATTGTTCATACTAGCAGGAGCAATTTGTGACTTCATAATCCAAGTTCTGCCATCTAAATAAAGAAAAAAGGATGGGGATTGCACAGAGCAGCAAAAACACTTAGGCCCCATCATGGAAGACCTGGGCCACAAAGCTGAATTACCTCCTCCTTTCTAGCAGTGATAGATCCAAATTCTTGCTGACTGGGGACTCCAACTTGTGGTCGAGTGTTTATGCTTACAGCTCTAGAAGTTACAACTCATGTAGATCAACACAAAGATCCTGTAGTGATTTATTCCATGTGAACCTGAAGAACCACACAAGTCCACCGGTCTCATGTGGTCAAGAAACACCATTCCTGGAGTGTGACATCAGGAAAGGAAGCAACAGTGTTGGCACAGCATGTGGCTGCCTTTCCTGCTCCTCATAGAGGCTGAGTAGCCATTTCCAGCTGAAGCCAACTCAATCCAGAGTAGGGGATTTTTCTACCCAGCAATAATCAAGATGCCTGATTACTGGGAAAAAAAAAAATCCTTGAAGTTGGTACTTTTTCTCCAAGTCTTCTGAGGTTAATCCTACATCTAGGTCCTTTTCTTGATGGTGTTGTCCTTCTGGGCTGTAGTCACACAACCCAGGTGCCTGTCACCTGCCCAGGATTTACAGTGGCCTACTCAGGCCTGAGGTTATGAGCCAAGTCTTAGGTCTGTTCTTTTCTGCAATATCAGCACTACACCTCTGGACTCTCAAACCAATGACAAATATTTAAATGAACAAATTTGTCTCCTCAAATGAATCATGGTATACATTTCTCACCTACACTTTTAAAGATGTGATTTCATTTCCTTAGACAGAAGAGAAACAATATCGAAACAAAAGGTGATGCAGCAAAGTTTGTTGAGAAAGTTTCCCCAACATAACTCAGCATGGCACAGAAATGAATCTAGCCTACACTTAACATCTAATATTCGTGAAGCAATTTAAGACCATTCACGCTAAATCAGTATGATAAATGCATTTTAAACCTTGGATAAATAATTATGAGGAGCGCAAGCATCTTGTTTTTAATTATGGCATTGTCACTTAGGCGCCTGAAGGCTCCTGTGTAAATGCACTTCTTCATCAACTACTCAATAACTGTCTGCGTGTTTGCTTTTACCTTTCAGAAGACAGTAGTAGTAAATAGGAGGTAATTTGAATCTCTCTTTTCCTAAGGGATAAACTACCTCCTCTTTACTAGCTGTGCCCAAGAACATAACTACCATGGAGCAGCTGATGTGCAGCATCTTGCTAGTGGGTCAAAGCCCTGGGACATCAATACTTCCAGGACCCAGATCTTCAAAGGGACTTGACTCCTACTGATAGCATTGGGGTTTGGAGACCTGGGACACTTATACTATTGATGTTCCAGACCCATGTTTGTAAATCACAAGGGAAAATATGATTTAAGGCCTTATAAAACATCTTTTGAAAATGTTGCCACTTAGAAGCATGACTTATCTCAGCTAAACAGCCTTCAAAAATAATCATACTCTGGCTTCATGCCTGGAGCTAAAATGAAAGGTGATCTCTTGGACAAGGAAGAACCAGACAAGACTTGCAGGATTAATTTTCAGCCATTTTCATCTGTTGTGTAAAGAGAAGATAAGGGAAAGACAGAAATCAGGACTCATAACAACCTGGTCTTTATTGAAGTTTGTAATGTTCCTGTTAAGTAAATTTAATTTTCATATGGAGAAAAATATAAGAAAGGAATTAATTTTTAATTACACCTAATGCTTTGCTGCTCAGGGCAATACTTAAATGGATGGTTTTGTTCATGACTATGGTTTTAATTGTACACGTCTCAGTCAAGGTTATTTGCATAAAGTGTGTGAGGTGGGCAGAAGAGTCTTCCTCTTAGGAGAAGGAGAAGAACTAGACTTTTTGTGGTAGACTGCAGTGTTTGAGATCACCCAAGTGTACATGGTCTTCCCTAGTAGAAGCTGTGTAAGGTTTTGTCTACAAGCTGTTGCAGTTTTGTCTAACCTCCCTCATTTTTCTTCCCTAGTGCCTTTAATTAGCTCACTGCTCCGCTGTAGAGAATTCATCTTCAGGCTCATGCCAGTCTCATGTGGCCCAAAGGCATCTGCTGCTCTTCTGCTTTACACCTCTCTGTAATGGCTTTTTAGGCATTTGGGTGTAAGCAGAATATTTTCCTCCTTCCTTGCAGGTTGGTAGCAGAATCTGAAGTCAAAGTCCTCACTACTTTCCACTCATATTCATCTCCTAGTTAACTTCACAATGAAGTTATGCTCCATTTGGGTCCTCTATATTAGTCTAAGAAATGTTGTTTTTTTTTTCTTGACAGCTGCTGTTACCATCATCCAATGTATTTTCAAACTCAAGCTCCCATAGGTTGTTAGACAGTTCCCCATGAGAATACTACTAATAACCTTTTTAGGGAGCTGGCTCAGAGGAGGGCTTCATTTCTTCGTTGAACGCTTTGCCCGTGTTTATGCCCGCACAAGAAGTGATACAGCCAGAAACAGGATTGGGGCTCATTGTACAAGTAAACCTCCTAGCCACAGTCTTTTCTGTCTTCTAGGAAACTGCTCACTTCATTTCACAAACCACACTTGAGAGGAATAAATGAAGATGGACTTCTATCTTAGGGGACCTGCACAGGCTTTACATCTGCCTGCGTTCACACAGCAACATGGGCATCCCCTCCTGCCTGAAGCATCATTAGATATTTAGATTAGATATTGGGAAGATTTTCTTCACTGAGAGGGTGGTTAGGCACTGGAATAGACTGCCCAGAGAGATGGTGGAGTCACCGTCCCTGGAGGTATTTAAAGAACGAATAGATGTGGCGCTTGAGGATATGGTGTAGTGATTAGAGAGATGCTAGGACAAAGGTTGGACTTGATGACCTTGGAGGTCCTTTCCAGCCATAATGATTCTGTGATTCTGTGATCATGGTGCTTGTCCAAACCATCAGGGACAACAGCAAGAAGGTCTTCATGGAGGTCTCTTTATGGCCTTCTGATACTTCTGCCTTCCAGGAACCTTCCTTTAATTCACAGAAGATCTCCTAACACCTTCACCCACTTCTCACAGGAACCTTTTCTAACTGCAGGTTGAAATCTTTTGCTTTCCTTGCCCGCTTTCCTCCCATGCCCTTAATTTGACATTGCAGTGTGGAAGTCACTGCCTGTGGTTAGGACTCCAGGTTGCTGTATCTTGCTATCGTTCAAACTTTTCTCCCTTTCTACCAGCTTTTTAACAGAATTGCCTTTCACACAATACACACAAAAAAACAAGTCTCAGACCTGCCAATTAATCCCTTCCACCAGGATCGCCTTTGCTCCCCCAGAAACCAAAAAGGGTTCTCTGCTCTCCTGGTTTTGGGGCTGGAGCTTGGAGACTCTGCGCTCATTCTAGTCGCATCCGTCAGGCTTACACATGGCTGCTGCAATGAAGTCCCATACTGTGCTTCTTGATATTCAGTATTTAATCACCTTTCTGACTTTTACTCTATGATGTGAGACCTGCAGACAGATTCCTTCCCCGTCTTTGGGTTAAACGCTCCTGCTGCATCCAGGCAAATGTCAGGCTTTGATGGCAGCAGTGGCACAGCCAAGCTGTATGTATTTAGGACTTTTTGCCTGTGAGTTTCTGACTTTCTCTGATGCTCTCATTTCAAGCATCCCCCCATGCTTGCAGATGAGTGTTCAGGATAAAGCATGATATCAAGTCAGACACAGAACAAGAGCTGTCTTTATGTCTTGAGATGTCTCTACATTCGTGGTGGTTTTGGTAACCGTCTGTTCTGCTCCCACCTACATTCCCAGTTCTCTTCTAGCATTACTAGTCCTGAGATCTCTTTTTGTTTTCCCTCACCACCTCCCTTCAGATCTGCTTTTTGTGTAGACTTCAGTTTGGGTTTCTTAAAGGGAAGCCCTGTGTTCCTCACTTTAGTGATACATCTACCCAAAATACTCTAAGTGTTCTAACAGTGGCCTTGTCTACCAGGTGGTAGCTGTGGCTGCCCTCACACTGCCCTTATGTCCCATTTACAATACCTTCCTCAATTTCCTTCCATCTTTCAGAGGATATCACCCCAGGGGGTATCACAACTCCCAGCCTATTCCAACAGTCAGGATCTGGGGCAGGAGGGAAGGTGACTATCATAGGGAGCAAATTCTTCCACAGACCAGTCTGATGGCTTCTTGCACACCTTCCAGGGAGGAACCCTGGAGTCTAGACACTGCTCAAAGATCACCTCTATCCATCTCACAGTAGTCCCCTTACGCAGGACATCAGTTAGACTTTTCCTATGTGACATCCCATTTACCAATGTGCTGATGCAACCCAGAAGCATCTTCTCCAAGATCAAGAGTGAATTTTGTTGATCTGAGGTCTAAAGCAATGAGAGAAAATTGTTAATGTGAGAGGGAGTGAATGCACAAGGTTTTATTACCTACTCTTTCCTACTATGGTAGGTAGCAGTGGTTCTGTTGCTTCATCCTCTGCTGACTCTTCTCTGTGATAGATTGAGCTAGAGACCCAGAGACTACTGTTAGCACAGTCTTCCTCTACCTCCATGGAGGAACACTTCAGATGTCCTTGGCCTTACTAATTTTTTGGGCTTCAACTTCTAAACCTCTCCTAACACCTAAAACCTTCCATCCTTGCAGGCTGTGACCTCCATCAATGTGACATAGGGTCTCACAGGAACAGCAGTCAGGTACAAAGGCCCATCAGAGGTAACACAAGGCTGTCCATTGCTTTTTCTGCCACCCTGGTGTAACAGCTACCAGCTTTGAGGCACAATGAAGCCTTTTTGGTAAACAGTCCTTTAGGAGAACTTTGTGCATTTAGGATGTGATCTGCCCATGTGGTAGTAAATCCCTGTTAATTTTTCTACTTCTGGTATTCTTTGTGGTTTTTCCGATCACCTGCCAGAGACATCTAGTTGTTCTGCAGTGGCTATATAGTGCCATGACACCACCTAAATCTTGACGGGTTGCCAGAGCTTCCTGTACAACGCTTCAGCTGGGTTTTTCAGACCACAATGTAAGATTGAGATTAGGCCAATTTGAATACAAGTTGCGTGCATGACTCCATTATGCAGATCACAAATACTCTGCTGAAGTGCTTGTACATTAGACCTCCTTCACTTTCTTCAAGTGTTCCTCTTATTGTGCTATGTTGAATGGTAATCACCATTTTAAATGGGTCTACATTTAAGAAACCTGCCTGAGAGCCTTTATTCTCCTTTGTTACGTGTCTCAGCGCACCCTGCGTGTGGCATTTCAGCATAACCAGAAAGGTAAAATGTATAAAAACCTTCCTGAAAATACTGAAACGTCTTGTTTTTCACAGTGGCAAGAAGTAACTTGATCAAGTTGCTACTTATCAATGGATTTTAAACATACTTTTACTTTCTTCAGTGCTTATTTGTGGCGTTTATTAGAGTTAAAAAGCTCCCAGAAGAAATGGCCTGGTGGGCTGAACAATTTAATGAACAACATTCAGAGCTCAGCCCAGCCTCGCTGTGGTGGATCACTGTCACATCTGATCGCTTGGCCTTGTGCAAAACAGTTGTTCAGATGTTTGGTTTCAGTGAGTACTTGTTCCCACATCCAGCGTTCCCCAGAGAGAGGAGCAGTTGTCCCCACAAGCAGGACCTTGTGAGCAACTTGCAGTCTTAGTGCTTACCAACCATGGAGATGAGCCAAGGGCTATCTCTGGTGTTGAGATATGCAGGAAAGCAAAGCCATTGTCCCTTTGGAAAAAAAAAAAATCCAAGTACTCTTAGACACTTCAACCAATCTCCTTATGCTTCCTTTATGGTAGGTAGAAGGAATATTTAGCAGACCTGGATTAGACATCTCCTTTATTATATCTGAGCTACTCTTGTAGCCAAAGGGAGAGCATGTAACTGTGTTTATGCGCATGGCAGCTTCCCGTCAGCTATTGAGTGAGCCATCTCATCATACAGGAGACTGGTGGGGAGGCTGGTCCAGCCCAAGCTGGAGGTCCCTTAAACATGAGTACTCCATTGCCAACTCTGAATGGGTGAGAAGCAGCAGTGGACAATGCCTTTTCTCCATTGCTGGGACTGGAAACCATGTTTCTGTGGTTTCCCATGGAAACCCAGACTGCTTCTGGGACGCCTTCTACTTGAGATGAGGACTACTATGGTGAATAAAGAGAAATTTTGAGGGAGGAAGTGGGGTGAAGAAGCATGGATGGGTAGGTTGGTCTGGGAAAGAGCAGAATATCTAAAGCATGGGTTGGTCAGGGAAAGAGTAGACTATCTGCAGTAAGGCTGAGCAGGGCTTCCTAGGGTTTTGGGGTTAGTTCTTTTACCCACAATTTCCAGCTGTATGCTGCCTGCTCTGGGTTTATCCAACCATAGCATGGGCTCCAGTATAGAGAAAGATTTGCCCACGGGCACATGAGTGCCACCAGAGAGCACAGTCACGTCACTACAACATCTGGACCAGGATGGGAGTCCAGGGGAACCCCTGCTTACCCTGCCTGGGAACAGGCCAGGAGCTGCCTCTCCAAGGGGAGCTCTGGGAAACCTAGGAAGAGGCCAAACAAAGAAGCAGCAAGAGCCCCTAGACATGCAGATTCATGACTAGCCCCCAGATTCCACTGTTTGGGAAGCCCAGGAGGAGTGCCTGGAGGCACTACTCCCTTAGAGATGCCTATATTTAGTCAGATGAATTTCTGTTTAAGAGCAGAGCATTATCACTAACCGAGCTGAAAGCAAAACAGATGCTCAGCCCAGCCAGGAGGCCATTACTCTGTGATTATTATTACCGTATGCTTAATTTCCAGCTCTCTAGTGCTTGTCAGTGATGCATGCTGTGGCAGAAAAGTCCTCAATCCTGCAGATAAATGAAAGCATACAGAAATGTAATTCTCTTCCTTTATTCTCTAAAAAATCTCTATTGTTCAGGTAAACCATCTGGTCATTATCATATATCCACACTTAGGCCCTGGAGGCTGAAACCCAAATTAGGGCAATCCACTGCTGAGCTGACAATGAGGGGTGACGTGTGGGAAAATTAATTTTTTTATAGTTAAAGGTATTAAAAAGCCATTCAGCAAAATGAAGTTGTTGTTACCACAAACAAATTACAGTTCAGCAGGAAAGGATTATATTGAAAACTGATTGGCTGTAAAATTAATCATGTTTTGGGCAATGTGCCTGCTCTTGGCACTTGGCTGGAGTGTCAGGCTGGGGCAGTGGTCACACCAGTCCCAGATAGTTGTCCACCTCAGACCTTCTCTGAGTGATGTGTTAAGTCTTGCTCCTGGATATCAAGCATAAATTCCGATATATTGTGGAAGAAAAAGGCACAGTGCTTTGATGCTATCTGGGCAGAGCTCTACAGGGGACATTTGACCCTGTAGACGGCTGGCAGAGTGCCCATGTGTCTCTTCCATTTTCAAAACAGGAGATTGTGTGCAAAGCATTTCCACGTCGACTGCTTCTATGGGTATGACAGGACAAGAGGAGTGTTTTGATTCCCCAGAAGTGAATTTTAGCTTGAGAGCCTGGCATCTCAGTCGTAGTAATGTCTCTGAAGCAGTTGCTAAGAACTTGAACAGTAGTGCCCACATCTCCCTTATGCCAACAAGTGCTCTTATATAAACAATTACAGCAGCAAATAAGAGCCAGTACAACCCTCTTCGCTTGGAGAACTGGGGGAAGATATCACAGATCCTGTCTGTCAATATATGATTTGTCTTCATCCAAGGAAGAGCCAGTTTTCTTATATAGACTCTTGTCTCCTTGGAAAAACTCATGCATGAATTGTTAGTGGAAGAGCCACATCTTACTTGCTAGAAAAGTTGTTCTCATACTCGGAGCTGTGGCTCTGTTGTACCTGTGTGTAGACGAATGATGCTTATGGTTGACACTGGACCTGATTACTTGAGGACACCATATCGCTACATCTGGAACCTGTCGTATTTGTATTTGGTATCCTTTGATGAGATGGTAGAAGTCAAATGTGTTGCATGTGCTTGAGTGGTTTTTGCCCTCCTGTTCCATCAGCACATGCCCATTTTGGATAATGAGAGCAGTTTTTTTGCAAGAAAATTTATTTTCATGATGAACTCCCATTGCACAGCACTGCGAATGGCTGTGGGGTCAGCCATGGAGAGTAGTCTTGTTAGGAGAGGATGGAGACAACCAATATCCTGCCCCAGATTCAACATAGATAGCTTTTCTCAAAGGCTTGGTTGCTTCCAGACTCTCTCTGTCAGCTTCCTCTTGCTGCCCATCCCATTAAGCAGGAGTGATTTCAACAAAAAGTCCCCAGCGGAGTTCCTGATGTCAGAAAATCCTGTTACTAATCCGGATTGCATGGCTATAGCAGATGGATTCCATGGTTATAGCCTCATTAAAGTGGCGTAGAGAATGAATGGATTCTAACGAGACCCTTTGGAATACATGTAACTGTGTCAGTTGATTGTCTTTCAGCAAATATCAAGTCATAAAAATGTCACTGCAGGTTATATATACTCAAGGAAAAAACAGTTAAGTACCTTCTGAGTTCACAAATCCCGTCCTTCACAATGAAAGTCTTCTCTGTAGTGGTCACTCATTTTTAAAGTTGTCCAAATCTAAAGTTGACTTGAAGTTATTGCTTGTTTCTTTCAGTCTCAGAACCAACTGCAAGAGATTTATCTACTTTTAAAATCTTTTTGCAAAATATTAGTCCCCGAAGGCAGTTAAACCAAAGCTCACTGAGATATGATGAAATAAAAAATAATTACACCATGCATGTTCCAATAAAGACGTTTCTGGCAAAAATGCATCTGTCTTTAAATTCAGATGGGCTACAGCAATAGAGCTGAGCAGTTTAACTCCACTTCTGATATTCTGATGTGAATACCACAGTGTGAGATTGTAACATGTGATAGGTAGGTGGTAGTTTATCATGTTGTCAGTGGAGCAGGAGGCAGCTTCTGAACTCTACCTGTTGGGGGAACTCCTTTTCCTTCACTGGTACTTGAAGGAATCTGGGGAGAGGAGTCCTGGGCCTTAAACATCAATTACCAAACACAGACTGGAGTAGGAATTTAGCATGATGGAAGAAATGCAAAGAAGTGCATTTCAAAGGCGATGGTTTCAGTGGTGTATCAAGGCAGATCTTTTTAAAATCATTATTTCATTTCGGAGGGAAATTTGCATTTTTACCTCCCAAGCCTGAATAAAGAAAAAAAAAATCATGGAGCAGACAAATAGTTCCCAAGCCACTCCAAGAAAACCCCACTCATAGGACATTCCTTGTTTGTAGGCTTTAATGTGCTTCACTGGGGTTGGAGAGAGGCATCCAGGGCAGAGGACCCAGCTGAGCTAGATGTGGACTTGGAGCCTGTGAGCCCTTACCTAGCATGTTATCTTTTGAGATGGACCTCCCTTATTAAACTCATGACACCAAATGATACAGGGTCTAGCTTGCAAATCTACTCCCTACTACTTATTGCAGGGCATCCTGTAAGTCCAGGTTATGTATCAGTTTTCCAACAACATCTGGAGCTGACGTGCATCTTCTCGACTTCTAGAAGGACACTATCTCCTGTGGCTCCAATTACGTGCAAGAACCATAAGAAAACCAAAACTGAAGAGGCTTTCTGAATACTTTATGAATATACGTGTACCCTCAAGCTGCCATGTTGTGTGTGGTGAACTCACGTATGCCATGTGTGACCAGACATACAAATTTTTAAGCTGTTGATGCTGTTACGTAAAATCCCATCCAGACTATTCCAGGTGCTGACAGCATGGGCAATGTGTTTTTCCCATAGCCTGCTGATTTTAGGTCCAGCCTTCTCAGCAGGCACCTCTTTTCTTGAAAAGATAATAAATGTGAAATTATGAGAGCGCATGCATATCTAAGAGGTAAGGAAAGAAGACAGCATGATGCATCACCTTAAATGGGTTAGACTGGATTATATTCCTGAGGACACTGGTGTTTTCTCAATGTCATTTCAGTGCTCTCCGTAATTGCAAATTCAAGCAGCTCTGAAGGAGGCTCGAGAGCGGATCAGCCTTTGGATGGTGCATACATCTGCACGGCAATGGAAAATTACCTCAGCAAAATGTGGTGTCACTGAGCAGCAGGGTGCTGATGTCAAAATAGAACTAACTGCTGTCCCAGCTTGCTTACATCAGCAGCGTGCTTGCCTTCCTCCCAATATTTTCCTTCTCCCTGTACCAGTGCCAAGGCAAAGGAATGAATCTTTCCAGCACATCATTATGGCTGCGGTGGGGCCTGGAATGGCACGTACCAGGGATGTGGGAGGAGAAGTGAATCTCAAGGCTGATATCATACCATTGTTCTCATGACATACTGTTCCCAACCAACGCAGGTTATTCCATGCTTCTTGTGTGCTGAGGTCTGTGAAATCCCTGGCACTGTTCCTCCCAAGAGGTGACTCTTTCAATGGGGCTGGAGGGATTCATGCAAGGAGCATGAAGTCCTTTGGTAGCACTGAACCCCGAAGAGTGGTGAAAGAAGCAATGACTGATACCTCCATTTCAGTACTGTAACAGTTTGTTTTGCTTGTTACCTGCTCCCTAAAGTTTTACACGTTTATAGCCAGAGGCAAGACTGGCTGTTGGCAGAGGCAGGGAAAAAAATACCATAGACTGGTGCACTTTCAGCAGTGTCCTTAGATTGCTCACTTGTATGTGACTGGTGCTAACGGCAGAGTCAGATATAGATCTATTTGTGTTCTTCACTGGAGTTAGCAGTTGGTGTGTCATCCCTTACTCAACCCTTAATTTTGCACAAGAAACAGATAGACTCTATTTTCTCCCAATCCTGTCTGCTTTCTGTGCTCTTTCTGGGGCTCTTTGCTCCTTTCCCTCTGCTTTATTGACTCTGTAGTCTCTCAGATCTCAAACCCCAGCGTTTTGGGCTCTGACCATTGCCTTGTGCTTCCCTCCAGATATGCCGTGGCTCACACTTTGCCTTTCAGCTTATGCATGCTTCCATCCAAACTCAGTGGTTTTTAGTTTTCTGCCTGCCTTATCCTTGATAAGAAAACCTCTAGTGTTTAAAAGACCCAAGGTGGGTGGTGCAGTTGATATGCCAGAGGGATGGGATGCCATCCAGAGGGAGCTGGACAGACTGGAGAGGTGGGCCCAGGTGAACCACATCAGGTTCAACAAGGCTAAGTGCAGGGTCCTGTATCTCGGCTGGGGCAACCAGCAGTATCAATATAGGCTGAGAGAGCTGGGGCTGTTCAGCCTGCAGAAGGGAAGGCTCCAGGGGGACCTTATAATGACCTTCCAATACCTGAAAGGGGCCTATAAGAAAGCAGAGGGAGATCTGTTCTCAAGGATCTGTAGCAACAGGACAAGGGGAAATGATTTTAAGCTAGAAAAGGGTAGATTTAGGTTGGACGTTAGGAAAAAGTTCCTTAATCTAAGGGTGGTTGATCACTGGAACAGGTTGCCCAGAGAGGTGGTGGAGGCCCCATCCCTGGAGACATTCAAGGTCAGGCTTGATGGGGCTCTGAGCAACTAGACCTAGTTGGAAATGTCCCTGCATATCGTAGGGGGGTTGGACTAGATGGCCTTTAGAGGTGCCTTGCAGCCCAATACATTCTATGAAACTTCAGCTTATGAAGTGGTCAGATGGCTAGCTCTAAAGTTACATTGCTTCAGTTCCTCTTGCATGAGAAATCTTGGCATCTTTGTGAGGGGGCTTTGGTACACATATCTGCATGCATTTATATTGTATTTAATGTGTATATTGTTTATCACACATGAGCTGGGATGAGGGAAGCATAGGGAGGCTCCAGAGGTGATAGATAGTCATGGAGAAGAGACATAGTGACACAGGTGTTAGAATCCACACTCAAGTCCTTGAAAATCAAAAGAATTACAAAACAGATGTGCAGTTACCCCAGTTATTCCCATCTTCAGAACTATATTTGTAGAGGGGAAAGGATTGAGCTGTAACAGCAGCAGGGATGTCGTCAGATGTGCTGTCCCAGGTTCCTGAACCATGCACAGCATATTCTGGGGTTGGCTATCTTTGGCTTGCTCTGTCTCTACAGCCTGGTTGAAAGTCTTAAAGGGGACAAGTAGTGAAGAACAGTTGCTGTGACCAGCAGCAAACCATGCAGCAAAAAGAAATGCTAAAGAAAAATTTTGCCTGGTGTTATGACCTGGATGGACACAACCATGATGGTTTCTGTCCGGGAACCCCAGCAAGCAGGTCAGCGTCCTGTCTACACACTGGAAATTTAGCTAACATCTCTCAGTCTCTAGCTGAGATGTGTGTTCCTTGTTGCTGCTTGCACCTAAACTGCATCCACATGTACTAAACGGTGATGAGAGGATCCCAGGGTCTTTGATGGAGACGCTTTACAAGAGCTGGGTCACTGTGGGCATGCCATTTAGTTTTCTTTGTTGACTTTATAAAATCTGCTCATTTCTCACGGGGAATTTGTATCGGGTCATTTGTGTTTAGGATGCTGTCCTTAGGCTGGGAATGCCCTTTTGAGCAGGAACACTGCACAGCCTTTTCCATCTGTACCGTGTTCAGTGAGGAGGCTGAGCTCATCTGTTACACTGAATTAAAAGCAAGAGCCTCCTCATAGCTGTATCATCGCTGTCTCGCTGCCACGTAGCAGGTGAGAGGGAAACACACGGTGGGCAGCTTGTGGTCTGACAGAGACCATCTGTGTGACTGCTGACACATAATTTAAGCACTTTTTCACTGCTCCATTGCAAGAAGAGACACGCAGAAGGTGTTGAGGAACCCTAATACAGCACAGTGAGAGGGGCTCTACAAGCGCATGCTGTCCAGGCAAGAAATTTGCATCTCCCATGCTGTGGGTTTATTATAAAAGGTACCGTCATGTGGGTTGCAATGCCCTGGTCTCTCCACGGGCCAGTTATTTTTAATGAACTGTCAGCGTTTGGCACAGCAAGCAAATCGAGGATTAATAAAAACCTGGTGCACAAGCTGAAGAACTCTGCTGAACGTCAAACATCACCAGGCAGTACGAAATAGAGTCACGGCCAGGGTGGGCTGCTTTCCAGCACAAAGCCAAGCATGAAGTGCTGAGCTGGCTGTACTTTCTGTTGTTGCTTTAAAATACAGCTTTTAAGACCTTTCTGCCTCAGGGGCTGTTTTCCCCTCTGACACCCTTCTCGGGATAAGGGATACAGTCACATTCTGAAAATGCTGTTAGTGACAGATGGAGCTGTGGAGGTGTTTCTGGCAGCCTTACAACTGGCAAATGCCTGGAGAACATATACAGTACCTTGCTGCTGGCCCTTATGGTAATTCTTCCTCTCCTTTCATGGAAGCAAATGGTGGGCAAGTGACAGGCTGTCTTGTTGCATAAGAACGGATCTGCAGGGCCTTTCCACCATGATATATGCAGGACTACAAATTTAAGGTCTCCATCCTGCAAGAGCCCTGCCACCATGAGGAGTGGAAGGAGTTTGGTCTTGTTGTACATCTAGGACAGACAGCAGATATTGGTGACATAGCTGGTGCCTGCACAGACTCATGTCAGGGAAGATCTTCCAGTGCCCCCAGGGAGTTGTCTGTGTCAGTGACATTGTGTCATCCAGATAAATGTCAAACATTCCCTTTCACCTTTTCAGAGCAATAACAGCCTTACCTCAGGACATCTCTAGGGATTAATAACTGTCTAATTTGCAAGAGATTGGAAAAATCCATAAATTACTGATGAGACTCACACAAGGTTGGTCCTTGAGAGCAACCAGGGAGGCAACTCTGTCCCACATTGTCTCCAAAGTCAATCCTTCCTGACATCACCAACTGTGCAGCCAGCTGTTGGGCACGTGGAAGCACCTCTTCCAGGCTGAGCCTGCCACCTTGAGCAGAAGGGACACCATACTTGCTTAGATCCCAGCTGCCTATCACCTAACAGAGCTCCACACCAAAACCCACCCAATTTTACGCACCTCGGGATGCACAGTTAAACGTCAGCAGATGCCTAAGCAGGCCCTGTACCTCTACTAAAGTGACACGAAGAAATAAAAAAACTTTTTGATTCCCTATTCCATCATGGCACAGCTACAGCTGAGGCATGCACTGATTGCAAAGAAGAAGTCATGCATGCTGACAGCTTTAGGAGGATTTTGGGATAAAATTCCTGCTTCCATGTTGTGTAAATTGCTATTGCAGGACACTTCTCTATCAGTGTGTCTCAAAAGAGGAGGAGGCCCAAGGAAAAGATAAAGAAGCAGCTTTCTATTTTGGCAACATCTGGTACCAGGATGATCTTATGGTCATGATCAGCCCACTTTATTAGTTGTGTTCAGATCAAGCCTGCCCAGTGCTCTGTAAAGACAAAGCAAAGGTGCCCTTCAAAGAGCATATCAGATATTGACGTAATTATTTGTCTTCACAGTGGTGTTATCTGTAAATATAGAATCACCCAGGGTTCTTTTACGATACATCCATTTCCAGTATATACTAGCACAGCTCCGGGGGTTTCATTGGGGTATATTTCAAAATGACAAACATTTTACTCGTCAGGACAAATGTCTTGAGCCTTAGTGGTTTTACTTTGACAGATAAATCCCTGTTGTCCTCATATAACACATTGATAGTTTGCCATTTGTTTTTATTTTGCTGGGCCCATAATTTATGTTCTAAAGGGTAGAGTTTAGTTCCACAGTGATTTAATCCCAGCACAGTGATTGGGTATATGGCGTTTACCAAAGCATTGGGTGTTGTCAAAACAAAAGCTCTGACTTTACACTTGGGGGATTGTAAGTGACGTTAGCTAGATGCCACCAAGATCAGAATTTTCTTTCAAATTTAGTTGTACTATCCCAGATTTTTTTTCAAATTTCCGTGGGCAAGATGACCCCTTCACCTTCTCTTATAATCGCTGCCACAGTAGACTGTGCCCACAGTTGCGTTTGAATGCAGCTAAAAGCAAGAGAGACATTTGTCTGGGTTGCGCCTAGGGTATTCACAATTAGTTGGTGCTCTTTTTCGTTAATTCTTTCCCATTGGGGTAATATATCAGGTAAAAGCCATTGGTTAGTTCCCAATGCCAATAGGGAAGATTGTAATGGATGTTTTAATTTGTATTAGATACTTCATGTTGAGCTTGCTTTGTTTGCTAAAGCTTCAGCATCCATGCTGTTTAATCCTCCGAACCCTGTTCCTAGGACATCAGCTACTTCTCTTTTTGATCATTTCGGAGAGGTGAGGGTGCATCCATGCAACCATGCTAACCATCCTGGGTAAGATGTACTCAGGAATGGTGAGCAGGTAGGTTTGGTTGCAGAGATGTTAACCCACACTGACAGTTCCACTTGTTTGAGAGATCATCATGGGTTAGAAAATATTTGTTGCTGACTTGTATTTTTGATCGCATATAGAATCATAGAATGTATTGGGTTGCAAGGGACCTCTAAAGGCCAGCTAGTCCAACCCCCCTACATTATGCAGGGACATCTCTAACTAGGTCAGGTTGCTCAGAGCCCCATCAAGCCTGACCTTGAATGACTCCAGGGATGGGGCCTCCACCACCTCTCTGGGCAACCTGTTCCAGTGATCAACCACCATTAGATTAAGGAACTCTTTCCTAATGTCCAACCTAAATCTACCCTTTTCTAGCTTAAAATCATTTCCCCTTGTCCTGTTGCTACAGATCCTTGAGAACAGATCTCCCTCTGCTTTCTTATAGGCCCCTTTCAGGTATTGGAAGGTTGCTATAAGGTCCCCCCTCTGGAGGCCTTCTCTTCTGCAGGCTGAA
>VZZY01014540.1:0-11374 GCA_013400335.1 Eurystomus gularis
GATTGACCCGAGCTCCTGCACTTCCTATAGGTCCCTTTGCCTCTAATGGAATCTTAATGATATCTTTTGTTGTTATGGATACTGTGTTGGTGGTGGATACATCCAGCCCTGCAGAGCCGATGGTTGCGGCGGATAATTGTTCGCAAAGCAAGATTGAGCTGCCGTGGCTGGAGAGGGATTTTGTGTCTTCGCGCGCCCTCTCGCGCTCCTCTTGCCATTTCCCTGAAGCAGCTGTCTGTTTGCATGAAATTTAGATCAACATTTGCAGGGAGGTCGGATTAGATGATCTCTAGGGTCCCTTCCAACCTAAGCCATTCTATGATTCTGTGATTTCCACAGATATAAAAACAGGGTGCAACATGAAAGAGGGACAGCCTACTCAATGTTCTGGGTGAAGGGGAAGCTTCAGTCACAGAGTAAAAGTCAACTCCATGGATCAGGAGAACAAAATCCATAGTAGCTCAATGGCTGTAGTGTTCAAGGAGCTACTTCTCCTTTTAAGGTTATAATACTAAAATATATGCAATAGTAAAAATCCAGTTATTACAGATACATATTCGTAAGATTAAAATATATGTCTTGCTCATCAGCTGACACTGACCTAGCAGAGCACATTCTAATACAAAGTCATATACCAAACACTGTCTCTATGCTTTCTTTATGGTCTATTCCAGCAGGACTGATGAGATAAGTAAAAATTATCTTCCCTGAAGCAAATATTATGGGAAAATAAAACAGAAATGTAATATCTTTTATTTAAGATATTTTATTACCTGGTTTTTGCATTTATAGGTCCTTTAGTGTAGGGAATAAAAAGTGAAAGGAAATCACACAAAAATTTTAGAAGTAGGATATATTAAATATCTTGAAAGAAGATATTTGAAATTTCACTGAAATGTTTGGAGTATACAAGCAGGTTAAACCTGACTAAGAAGGTAGCTGAGATTTTGGGGTGTATTAATCATGTATTTCAGCTACAAAATTTAAACATCAATCTGAAAATCTTCTTGTTTACTGCTTCATTTTGGAACATTGTCACAGTATGCAAAATTGAGCAATCCCAAATACTGACAGCATATAATTTCTAACATACTAATTAAGGCCAAATACTGACAGCACTTGTTTCTTAGTTTCTAAGATACTAATTAAGGCTACATGTTAGAAAAATCTTTTTAAATTAGCTTGCCTACTTTTTAATAATCTACCATCATTTTTCCTTCTTTGCTAATGTTTCAGCTCTTTTCTGCCTTGCAAGGAATGTGAGCAGTAAATTCATCAATTGCCATCTCTTAATTTGTTTTTGCAGGTCCCTGTGTGGTAAAAGTAGAAGCAGTAGCTGTAAATCATGACCATAGCAAAAACATTACTTAATGAAATGGATAGGTAGTCAGCAAACTTGAATAAAAGAAAAATGAGGAAGGAGTAAAAGCCATTAAGGTATTGCAGGAGGAAGCTCCGTTCCAGATAACGTTCCTTATTCCTGGAGAAGTCTGAAAATTTTGTTCTTTATTTTCAGCTTAAGCAGGAAAAGAGCCCTTTGGTCACCAGAGCAGTTAACTATTGCCAACATAGGCATGTTGCTCACTATAGGTTTATGTCTTTGTATGTCCCTTCTTTAATACTCACTGAGTAGTTGACTCAGTGAACAATCAACAACAACAGTGAACAAACAACAACAAGTAGTTGACTGAACAATCAGCAGGAAAGGCATTTGCAGTGCAGTACTCTAGCAACAGCCCAGCCCACAGGCAAGACGCTGGTTCAAAGCTCATTTTCCCTCTTCTTTTAAAGTGCAGTCTCAGACAAGGCATCTCTTCTAATGTGGGCATTGTTAAAGTCTCTGATTGAAAGAGACATAAATGAGGTAATAATATTTGAGTTCAATGGAATCACAATTAGAGGTTCTAATATTTTCCTGAGACATTTTCCATCATGTAGTGTCATCAAGGTATGCTTCCACACCTCTCTCCGGATTTAGTTTTATGGTTGTTTGGTTTTTTTATTATTATTCATGTAGAGAAATTTGGAACTTAGTTTTCTATCTGGATTTGTTTCAGAATAGGAACTACAGATTACCGGTATATTGAAGCAAGAATATTTGGCTTATTCCTTGTAAAGTCAACAGAAAATGCTTAAATGTCAAGAAGCCATTTTCAAGACATATTACTGAAGCACAGAAAACTGGTATAACATGTGGATTAAAGGATTCATATAATCTATGCAGCTATATTTTGCAATTCTGACAATTTTTACTCCTAAAAGTACTCATTCATTTTTATGAACATGAGGAATCATTCCAGCAAAAATCAATGAGATAAATAACAAGCATCACTAGGATAAGATTAGAACAGAACAGAATAGAATAGAATAGAATAGAATAGAATAGAATAGAATAGAATAGAATATTTCAGTTGAAAGAGAACTACAATGATAATCTAGTCCAACTGCCTGAGCAATTCACCTGCTGAATTGCTGACCAAAATTAAAGCATTAGGCACTGTGCAAATAGCTCTTAAACACTGACAGGATGGTGGCATTGACCACATCTCTAGGGGGCCTGTTCCAGTGCTGAGAGCTCTGGAAACAGCCAGAGCCTCCATTTTAAATAATAATTAGAATATAAGTAACAACTCAACTATGCAAGAAAAGTATGAAAAATATTAAAATAATGGCTATTAACAAATTTAGAAGTATTTGCATATAACCTTTCTAATTTGTGAACACTCTAGGTTAATTTGTTCTCAATTTTCACTACAGCTTTGTCATCTGTTTTTTGTGGATTGTGCACAGCTGCTACTACTATGTCAAAGGAATTCAAAGAGACCTCCTGCTGTTTATACCTCTCTGGACATCCAATCTGTGCAGGTAAAGCTACCAAATGATAGCTACTAACAGCTTTAACAGCGGTTCAACACCACAGATTTTCCCACCCAGAGACTATTTACTTCCTTGGTTAAAGTTGCTGTGCTACCCATAGCATTTTTTAAATTCGACAGCTACATCTGATGACTTGTGCCATGTCAGTACCAATTCATTTTGTGCAATTAATCTAATTTGACTTATCCAGAAAAAATCTTAAGATGTTTTCATTAGCTTCAGAATTTTTCCCAAAGAAAAATACTCAATCATAGGAAATCCAGAAAGCAAATTATTATGGGGCTTGATTTCTAATATATAGCTTTATTTGGTTGAATTTAGATCCTTCCCTGACTAGAAGACTGCAGAGACATGGCAAAAATCTCACATCTCTGTCACAGAACACTGGATTCTGAATTTGCCATTGTGTTGGTTTAGTAAGAGCTGCGGGGTAGCCGAGCCGCGCGGCCGGCCACTTCTCCCCGCCCCCTCCCCTCTGCTGCGGTCCGCAGACAGGGAAGAAAAAAAAAAGGGTTTAAAAGTGCCTTTTTGAGTTGAGATAAGGAAGGTTTAATATATATACATATATAAAAGAAAATAACATATAATGGGAACTTTGCAGTTAACAAGAACAAATATTAAGCAGTAAGAAAAGAGCAATACAAAAAAAAACAGTATCAGAGAACAGCAGCGAGGGACCGAACCCAAGCGAAGTTCAAGGCGAACTCAACTCCAGCTGAACCACCCCCAACGGAACTGGACCCTCCCCGGAGCTGGCCCTGGGGCATGATGTCAGCATGGTATAGAATTACCTGGCTCCACACAAAATTAACCCTGTCCTGGCCAACCCAGGACAGCCATCAATTTTGAATTCTGAATTTAAAAACATCAATTCAGCCCAGAAATGAAAAATACAACTGAACAGTTCACTCTGTCACACATCATGTTCTGAGACATGTCCAGAAGGAAATGTACTTCCTTAGACATAAAATAAAGTTATCTGGCCTGTAAGTTTGTTACACCTGGATGCTTTACTGATAAACTCCTTGTATATTTGACCATATTGCATTAAGACCAGTGACATTCAGGTCTTCATTTTGCATTTTGGGGCCAGCTCTGATGGGCTTAAGTGCATTTTTCTGTATCATTTTCCTTACAAACACAGAATACAGAATTTATATCAAGTTTAATAAGGGTATATTTTTCTTAGCTTAGAAGATTGCTTGCTTGCTTGGCTGGTTGTTAGGTTTTTCCAGCTTTTTTATTAGTTAAATATAAGAGCAATCCAATAGAAATGTGTAACTGGAGATATGGTTGATGCTCAAGCCTCAAAGGAAATGGTATTCCTAAAGAATTAGATTAATAGAAAAAAGAACCAAAGTTTTTTGACAGTGAGGCTTTACATTCATTTCCAGTGTCACAGAAAACAGTACCAAACTGAGATATTGTCAGCAATAGTCAAATCACTGACCTTGATTAGTGGGAAGCAGCATTGTAAGTGGAGAGAAAAACATATGGAGAGTCTGCTCTGAGATTCATTTGCTGTAGGATCTTCTTGTCTTTGATTTTTCTTGTACATTTAGGTTGCAAATCCATTAGAGAGTGGGCTTGCTTACACAGCTTGAAACTCCTACTCTTCAGCACTATATATTTACAATGCCATATAAATGATTTATAAGAAGATAACTATCTTTACTGAGACATCCTTGATTACCTCATAAATTTCTTCATCTAGAAATAGTCATTTTCAGGAGGTTATGTAATTCACTGACTGTATTAGAACAGCTATAAAAGTTACAAACTTTTCCACACAACTGTGCAGGATAATACTGCTTTGATAATAAGGCAGGTTGCTAGCCCTTGGGTGGTAGGTTGATAAAAAGGGTCCGGTTGGCCCTGGACATCAGTCAGCATCAGGTTCACAAGTTTGCATTACTGGATGCAGTTATGCTACAGCTGCAGTGCGGTCTGCAGCCACTTGTTTGCAAAAGCAGGCTCTTTCTCAGGGGTTCCTACCGTACCTCTTGACTTCTGGCCAACTGATTTGCCCAGCATCAGTCACCTGGAAAAGGAGGCTGCAGAGCAGCTGCACAGCATCAAGCACAACATCTCTGGCTCATTCACTAACAGAAAGTATACATTTGCACCAGTGCTAAGGAGTGACATGGTCTTTAGTGAGATGGTTTTTTTGCTTGCATGTCATCCAAATACCTCATAATTTTCTATGCTTCAGCAGAAAACATTTCAAAGTAAAATCTAAGTCACAGAAAACAATTTTTTGGTCATCGTTGTTTAAAATACAGGTGTAGCAGGGAATTAAATATCACAAAAATAGACAGCATCTTCAATTTCATGTTGCTCAATTATTGAAATAGTTGGCAATCACTTTTAAAAACATACATCACCAAAAATGTTCTTTTGTGAGTATCAGACTCTAAAGCTTCATAATTTCAACAAAACTAGTGAATAAGTAAAAATGTAAATTGTTTAAAAGAGCTTTAAGTTCTTAAACCACCAAAAATTCTAAATTTAGTTTAATGGCATGCACGGTATTGAGTCCTAAAACCCAAACATACTATTAAAACTGTTTTGCTATATCAGGGTCTTATTTTTTCTGAACAATTGTATTTTTGTATTAGACTATAAACATAGTTTGATGAAGACACGTTACCACCTACAGCATAAATAAGTATAAATAATGACTTATTCTTCATACAGTTATCTTGAAGGTCAGAGTAGGAATGCATGTATCTTATTCCATATATATTTAGCATGTTTAAAGATGTTAAATTAAAAAAAAAAAAAAGAAATTAAAAATACAAGTCCACATATTTAGGCTTCCTGTACAGTATTAAAACCAAATATTCTGAAGATCTCCTCAATAATAATTGTATTTAATATCATATTTTAAATGCAGGAATTGAGAAATCTCAGACACAGTCCTATGATCTGAACAAATTCTGATGCAAGAAAAGAACAGAGAAGGAAATGTCTGGGGCTATCATATGCTGCCATAGGAAACACCAGGAGATTACTACAAGACCCAGGATATAACGAGATTTGTCATTGTCATGTGCTGATATGTCCAATATAGAATATCAGGAAAAAGAATTTCAAACAAGATGGCTATCGCCTTCACTGCCTAAAGCTGTTGGTACCAGCTACAAAATGGACCATTAATCATCTTTGAGAAAACAAGCAAGTGCTTCAGGATTTAAAAGACACATTTTTAGTATAGCTATTGGAAGTCAACAAACAGCTACATAAATAGATGGATGAATGGGACAGTAACATGAGAGACATGAGGAATATATTTCCCAGAAGGTATTGCTGCAAATTTGAGCATTACAAATATCTTTTTTCCACAGGTAATAGAAAGGATTCTTTCCTATTCCCCTGGTTTAGAAGAAATTTGCATGAAAAATGAATGCCAGTTGTTAGCATTAGTACACCATCTTGTGGATAACTGGCCTAATTGGGAGGTTCACTGTAACGGCTAGCACAGTGTCCAATTGCTGGAAGCAACAGAATCACTTCCTATTCATACAATGCTTAGAATCACAGCAACTCCCTGTCTCATATGCATTATAACTAATTTCCAAATCTGTTTGTGAAGAATTAAATCTTTGAATTACAAAGAAGATAGACCTATATGAAGAAAGATACCAACATTTAAGTATTAGTTACTGTTAATTACTTCCCTTAGCACACATTTAGCATGTTTGGAAGAAATCAAAGGTACTAAGCACTTAACTATATTGGGGAAATAATCCAGATATAGCAAACTTCCTCTCTAATCTGCTATAAATATACTCTCATGGTCCAGTAAGGTTACTACTGGCCCCTTGGGTTGCTCTTGAGTGCAGATCAGCATTGGAAAGCATGTGCTAGCTTTGAGAGCACCTGTTATTTATCAGTATTAAAGATGCTAACTGTGTCTTTCATAGATTAGACATTAAATGTCTTCCATGACCTGTGGTGCTTCCAAAGCATTATTCATACCAATTTCAATCTTATTTCAGATCACTGGGGGGGAAAAAAAAAAAAAAAGTATAGGCTAAAAAATTTCCAGGATTTTCATATTCCTCATCTTTATATGTCTATGATTAATACTCCCATTCTTTGCAATTGTAAGATACAGGCATTAGAAGGTGGTTTGAATTGACTTTTGGATTTATTTTAATTCCTCTAGGCCAGCTTCCGTGCCCAGGACCATCCAGAAATATTACACAGAACATGAAAAAGCTTAATCTCCATGTGTCAAAATGGAAGTCTCCAGCTTTTTCTATCATGTGTTGTGTTAGTGCGTCAGGATATACACATTTTGATTCTCCATGACAAACTTGTTCACAATGAAGACAGTGAAGCAGTGGAACAGACAGCCTTGAGAGTCTGTGTAGTCAGTACTAAGTTAGAACCATGCAAAGTAAATTTGAAATGATGTAAAGGCTACTATCAGCAGGACTTAGCTGTACATCTGTTTAGAACAACTACAGGATCCAGAACAGCAGAGAGTAAAGTTTACTGAATTTAATTCCTTTGCATACAGCCTTTTTTGCCCACACTTTAGTCTGAAGAGAAATGCAAAGAACTTGAAACAGTGTTTCAAGGTCCCAGTGCTCTGACTGTCTGTCATGATCAATACACCCACTCTGCTTGCATGGACACCCATAGTCTCTCTGTTATCATACTGAAGCGACTCACATGTAATACTAGAAATGACATAGAAAATAAGATCAATTGTTTCATACACCGTCCACTGAAATTCATGTAGCGAAAAACCTGCCAAACTAAATACTCTTCCGAAATGCTCCTCCAACAGCCCTATAGTATATGTATTTTAGAGAGTTGCTTCCTTTCTCTTGGAACACTTCCCTTGCATTCTCTGCAGTTATATCTGCCCAAAATGAAGATTGATCAAAACTGTCAACCAGAAGGGATAAAAAAAATCTAAAACAAGAACAATCAATGCTTACAACTTCTGTCTCCATAGTTTTGTGTTCTTTGTTGTATTTTATCATCTACAAATGCAAACAGACAAATCAATTGATATTTATTATGTAATGCAATAACTTGGCATTTTATGATATAAATGCATTGAGTTCAGTATGTTTTGCTGCATTCTGTAATATTACAAAAAATGTAGTAGGGTTTTTTTTCTTTTATTGGATTACAATTTATGCCTGATTCACCTCTAGAAGCTACATTGTTTGCTTTTGTATTTTTATGAGGATAGATCTGACCTTTAATGTGCATGTTTAAAACAACAGAGATAGAACAGACATTCGAATGTTGTATCTGTTGAAGACATCTAACTGGGCAAGGAATCAATCAGTACAATTACTTGTATGATCTGGAAAAAAGCACCATCAATTATGTAGCTGTAGTGTTATGTGGCTAAGTATAGAATAACTGCAACTCTTTCAAAAAGGAATTAGAACCTGCATGCACCAAAGTAGAAACCATTCTGAAGAGAAAAGTGATGCTATAATGCTATTTAATACTGTTTAAATTGCCAGAAATGGGGAGAAAAGGCTGAAAACATATTAAAAAAAAAAAACCCAGAGCAAATTACACAGAATATATTTGCATTTGGCATATGTAGCATAATTAATAAAATAACAAGGCTGAGATTTAGTAGTTCAGGATTGTTTTCTAACATACAGATCATCTGATACAATGCTGCTGCTGTGACAACTTCCATTCTGTGCTTTGTTGCATATTTATCCCACATGCATTAAAGTAAAAAGAGGGTTACATCACAGAGTTACTTTATAACTTGCTGATAATTTACCTCATTTTGCAATTAGAAGAAATTAAGACTGGGACAAAATGTAAACAAAATAATGTCTTTGGAATGGCAGCAAACTACTTAATGGCAGCAAATTACTTAGAGATATTTCAGCTGGCTGGCTAAACAGAAATACGGACAAAACTTGCAGATCAACGTATAATAATCTTTTTCCTGACAGAACAAATATGCAAAAGTTTATTTGTTCAAATTATTTTTTTTCTTATCAGAATAAAATACTTTTTAACTTCCTCCTTTCCTCTTTCATGAAAGGAGGAAGTGTAACCTCTATCTTGTTATTACACAGTTGTTTGCAACTTGTGCAAAGAAACACCCAAAATAAGAGTCAAAGTGCTTCACTTTAAAAATTTCCAAAGGATATTCCAAATATTCATTCTGTGGTTTTGGCTTGTCTGTAACCAGTCCGTATATGCTCATAAGTGGGCATGTAGCATTATCTGTTCTTGATTTCCCCAAGTGTTTTCACTGTAAAACCATCACAAATCCATTGTTTACAGTTTTGCACAATTTGCATTTTCTGGACTTTTTTTGAGGGGGTCTGGCTTTTTCTGGGGCTGGCAAAGACTGTCCCAGATAGTGCATTTGGGAAAAGAAGGGTTCACTTTACACAATCTCTGTGAAGACATGGCAGAGTTAAACAGCTTACCTATTTACTGATTCCGTCTCCTAATGATGAATGGACTGCATATGCCTTCATGGACTGAGCAGCTGGGCATGACCAATCCTTTTCACAATCCTCTGCAATACAGAGACAAGACAAGGACAGATGGGAAAAGTTCATGAGCTGGATGGTAGCTGACATAAGAAAATCTACAGAAGCATACCATACTCCACAATCCGAAGGGAAACCAGAACCCCTAAGCTATGCTGTTCCTTTGCTATCAGGATACGTTTGTGGAAGCACTGGCAAAATACACTGAAACTATCTTTTTGAGCTGCTCCACATTCAAATGATGAAGTGCAGCAGAAATCAACTTATTTTGTTAAATCAAGTGGTGGAGTCTGTTCTCATTCTTCTACCAAACAATGCTGTTGTCAGGGTGACAATGTGCCATAAAATTTTTGATTCATCTTTAACAGAACATTAACAGTTGCAAATCAAGACCTCAAGAAGAAAGAGTTTATCTGCAAAAGTTATTTGACCTTATCATGGCTTCATATTGACAATAAATGTTTTGCATTGGTAGTGCTTTTAGAATGAATCTCACTATGGAGTGAAGATTATATATAAACTAGGTTTCATTGGTTCATTTTCCCAGAAACATAGAAGACATTTAATGAACTAGCTAACTAGGAAACTATCAAGAGTCCCAATACTGTCCTGGAAAACTGGAGCTGTCGCTTTCAATTTTCTATGTATTGTTATACAAATTTCCTCCAAATAACTTCTTAGACATGATCTTTCTTTCTTCCGGTGTCTGAATTCTCTTGTTTTGATTTTATGAATGGCTGAGCAGGTCAAAACTGCAACTGAAACTGCCAGAGCAACAGTGAGAGATTTAAATGCCCTGTAACCAGAACTAACAGTCAGTTGCTGAGATCAGCTGTTTTCAGACTGGCCCAGCCAGCAGTGGAGCAATAGAACTCAGTGTACAGAGGGTTCCCAAGGTTTTCCTCAGGTAAACAAACACTGAGGGCATGGAGAGACCCACTAGGACCCAGCAGCCCTCGCAAGGGAGGCTGATGTGGCGTAGGCATTGCCAGAGCAACGTCGACAGCACCCAGGCATGTAAAAGAAGCCCTTTGACTGGGTCACTGTGCACAGGATGAGCAAACAGTGCATGTCCTGAGAGGCTGGCTGTGGTGCAGGTAGAGAGCACAGGAAGGGTGCTGAAACTCTGACAGCTTGTCCAGGGAGCAATGACTTAACAGTCAGACAGAGCTCCTCTCTCCACCTAGCTGAACATGATGACTTAGAGGATAGGAAACAACAGCGACAAGTTACTGCCAGGCGTGTCAGGCATGGACCCCTGGTAACTACTCCACCTTCTCAGGTGCCCTTACAAAACAGATATGACATTCTGCAAGGGGAACTGAATAATGACAGGGATGAAGGGTCATCTAGCTGAGAAGTGTTGCTGAGACTAAGCTGGACTACAACTCACATCAAAACAACTTCAGTAAAGAAAAATAGATGTGTCCTTGTCATAGGGAACTCACTTTTGAAGGGAGCAGAAGGCCTATATGAAGACCAGACCCAGTTCATGGGGAAGTCTGCTGCTTTCCTGGTGCCAGGGTTAAGGACATAGAGAGAAAACTCCCTACGCTCATCTGGCCCTTGGATTACTTACCCATTAATAATTTTTCCGTTAGTCAGTTACAAACTTAAATCAAGAAGTTCCAGGGTAATGAAGAGAGACTTCAGAGACTTGGGACAGCTGGTTAAGGGATTGGGAGTACAAGTAGCATTCTCCTCTATCCCACCAGTTGCAGGGATTGATGAGGGTTTAGACAGGAAGAGCCACCAGATCAATTCCTGGCTTTGAGCCTGGTGTTACCAGCAGGACTTTGTGTTCTCTGCCCATGGGTTGGTTTACAAGATACCAGACCTGCTGGCATCAGACGGAGTAAACTTGTTTCAAAGTGGGAAAAGGATCCTGGGACAAGAATTAGCAGGGCTCATTGAAACATATTTAAACTAGATTCATAGTGGAATGTGGACAAAACCAGGCTAGCTAGAGAGAAGCCTGGGCATGGTATGGTGGT
>VZZY01014541.1:235-11359 GCA_013400335.1 Eurystomus gularis
TAACAACAACAGCATTAACTAAATCTCGATGCTGACTAACGTAACCTTAGAGTTTCTTATTAAGAAAAGGGGGAGATATGGATAACAGAATGTACAATTTTACAGAACCCCTTTGATCATGTGCGAATTTAAATAAAAACAAGGGAATTGTGAGAATTTGGGGAGACACAAGTTAACCATGAGAAGAATGTCAATTGTTTTTACAACTACATATCATAAATAACAAAAAGAAGATTGACCGCCTCTTGCAAAGAAGACAACGATAAAATTAGAACTAACTAATTAGAAAACTATCTAACCAGACTATATCAAAACAATTGTAGACCATGAGACTAACAGCTTAAGAAAAAAAAGATTAGAAATACCTCATCCTCTTTGGGTTTCTTCCCAGGCTTGGCCAACCTTGGACAGAACCCAAAAAAGGAAAATAACAGGTGTCCCACTTTTGATATTATATTTAAAGATTGCCTTGAATTGTTTATTCAACAATATAAAACTAGTCCTGCTTGTAGCAAATTTAGAAAAAACCTACCTGCGGGTGAACACACCACGCAGAATTCTTCTGAGGTCCCCCCCCAACTGCTCGCTACAACCTAGATTTCCCAACAATGTCGGGACAGAATGAATATATCAGACAACACAAAAATATAATTGTGTTTCCAACTTGGAATAGAAGTTATGCTTGTGTTTTTGACAAACCCTGAAGCTTAGCACTTAGTCCCAGTCCACCATGTACAGCCCCACGTTAGGTGCTACAAACACAAAAAAGGGGAAAACTATAGTGGCAAGCTTTTTTGCCCCTGGTGTAGCTGCTGTGCAGGCATTAGCAACATTAAACAAGTTATCATGCTGGCTTGCTAAGCAAACAAATGCTACTGCATTAATCTTAAGTGCCTTAACAACAGATGTTGATTCTGTTCGACATGCTATGCTACAAAACCGAGCAGCTATTGATTTTTTTTTGATATTGGCTCACAGACGTGGTTGTGAAAACTTTGATGGCATGTGTTGTAAGAATTTGAAGGACAGTTCCCGATCGATTCATAAAAGCATACAGCTGTTAATGGATCGTACCAATAAGTTGCAAGGAGATGATGCCTGGGATTGGTTGAATAACTTGTCCAAAGGATGGGGACTAACCAGGATGGTTGTTATCATTGATGAAATCTGGATTGTTGATTTTGTTTATCGTTGTAATTGTGTTATTAATGTGGCCATGTCTTGTGTCTTTGCTGCGGAAGGGCCCTGCAGCAGAAGACACATGCAATTTTCATAGCACAAATACAAAAAGGGGGAACTGTGGGAGTCCACAGCCGGTTTGAGGACTCAGAGAGGGATGTTAACCTTGAGCAGATAATGATGCTTCCCTGAAAGAGCCTGGGGAGCCCTGAGGCTGAAGAGCCTCAGGGAGAGAAGGTGATAAGAGACTGAAGGAGCAAATTCCACAGAGTAGAAACCTGGCAAGAAGTCAGCAAACACAGCAGGAGGTACAACAGGAGCACCAGCCAATTAGCATATGAAGAGGGCATAGGGCAGAGCATAGGGTGAATTGCTTTTAGCAGCTTTCTGATGGACAGCACTAAGGGGTCGTGCTTTAAGGCTTGGAGTGTATAAAATGCAGCCATTTCTGATAATAAAGGTCTTCAGTTATAACTCTCCTATAGCCGTCCTGAAGTCCGTTTCTTTTCTTATTTGTTTGGCGCTGTGTTGGTTTAGTAAAAGCTGCGGCTGCGGCGTGGCCGGAGCTGCATGGCCATGCCGCTTTCTCCCCGCCCTCTCCCCTCTGCCGCTGGTCATGGACAGAGAAAGAAAAAAAAAAAGGTTTAAAAGTGCCTTTTTGAGTTGAGGTAAGGAAGATTTTATATATATATGAAAACAACATGTAATAAGCACTTGCAGTTAACAAGAACAATAGTAACAGTGAGAAAAGAGCAATACAAAAAAATAAAAAGAATAATACCGGACGGACCGAGCCTCAGCGAAGCAGCCCAAGCGCTAACTGCCCCCCCACCGGAACTGGCCCAGGGGCATGATGTCAGCATGGTATAGAATAACCTGGCTCCACTAAAATTAACCCTGTTCTGGCCAAACCAGGACAAGCGCCAACATAAAAGTACTGTGCAACAGATTACTGTGTGTACAATACGCGTAACCGAATCATCAAATACTGGAATTACTTCCAAGTGGATTTTACATGTCAGACTCCTGCTCAGAGTAAAGAAGCAGTAAGTCCAGATGAGATGTTACCGGTTCTGAAGGCCAGAACAAATGTATAAAGTAGGTAGGCTTTGTCTGAATGACATTTCTGGACAGGAAAAATGGGAAAAGTCCATACAAGATTTAATGTGCCTTATGTCCAAACCTCAGTCTATTTCATCTGCTACTCTAGGTGTGCCCAAACACTAGTGCTTCCTAAAACCAAAGAGCTAGAAGCCACAGCATGTTTTGCTGGGAGGAACCAAAACACATCATGTCATCTGTGCACAATGAAAAAAAAAAACCTACTCACTGTTAAAACCTCAAAGACCAAAATTTTGTTGAAATGGAAAACAAAATTAAACATTTAACATGACACAAAAGTAACCCGGAAAAGGCCTTTGGGAATTTGGTAAGCCCTTCTATTTCCTATTATTTCAAGTCAAGGACTCATGTGATTTCATTCCAGTTCAGTACGTATTATTCTCATATGAATTCAGGCTATTATTACTGTAGCACTGTTTCTAAGAGGCTTATACGTAACCTATTTGCAACTCTGCAATACATGGTGCAAAGGGTCATGTTACAAAGACTATACAAAGAAAGTGCAAAGAAACCGATTGATTCATTTTACTCTTTAAATCCAGTAAAAAATCCAATCAAACAACCAAGCAAAAAGACAGTCAAAAGGCAAGCTAAAAGTGAAATAGTTCCACCTGTCCTATTATGAATACTGTGTGCTTTATTTCACCATTAATTAAAGATTAATTTTAAATCTAAGAATCAAAAGGGCACAACTCATTTTAGGGCTCTTAAATGAAAGCAGCCAGTAAATTATTTTCTGATGATTCACTGCTAAACTCTAGTCTTAACCAATCTCAAGTGAAAATAATTTGGTAAATCGTGTTCTATGCAAGCAAAGGATACCAATTAGCACAATATTAGACTTTTACAAGATCCTTTGGACTAAAAGACATACATATGTAAGCCTTTTGTCTCCTGTTATAACACACTTCTTCTCAACTCTCGTCTGTGCAACATATGGACAAATACATTGCCAGTACAATCTAAAGTCTTGCTTGTAGAGAACATATAGACAAACACTTAAAATATCTTGTAAAAGAACACCGCTTCCTCTGTAGCCTTACTTCAATAAGGAAGTGCAGTGAGACAGATTTACCATTACATGAAACCAGAATAAATGTACTGAAGTTACCATGGAAAATAACATCAAGTCAGGTGAGGACAGTAGAACTAATGCTATGGAAAATAAGCATTCAGCTAAGGGATTAAATAGAACTCATCCTTGGATTCCTGAGGGATTGCCTTAGCAGTAAAGACTGAAGCAAAGTACATGCAGCAACTCTGCCTTCTCTGTATCCTCTGTCACCAGGGCACCCACCTCATTCAACAGTGGGCCCATGTTTTCCCTAATCTTCATTTTGCTACTGATGTACTTGAAGAAGCCCTTCTTGTTGTCTTTTATATCATTTGCCAGATTTAATTCCAAGAGGGCCTTAGTCTTCCTTGTTACATCCCTACATACTCTGGCAATGTTCTTACATTCCTCCCAAGGGGCCAGTCACTTTTCCCACATACAATCAACTTCCTTCTTCCAATTGAGTTTTTCCAGAAGCTCCTTTCACTGGAAGTTAAAAGGTAAACTTATTAAGTTCAGACTAATATCAACTTAACAATTTCATTATTTCTCAGATACTTCTGCAAACCCTGAATGTACATGAAAGTACTACTAGCCCTAAGAAAAGCTGCTTTGTGGTATTTCTGTTTCAAACCTTAGAAATATGACAGTTTATCAGTTTATCCTATCCAAATAATCTGCAACCGTTGGATCAGAATTTTCGACTCCTTTTGAAGTAAGTAGTGCACAACTCTATTAAATTAAACACAATATTCAAAAGGAGTGAAAACTGTGAATTCTGGCCTCTAGAACTTACAATGTTCTGCAGGGACCAATAACATCTATTGTTATTATTATAGTAATTTGCCTTTTACTTTTATTTCGTAATAATGCTCATGAAATTTATGAAAATAGAATATAGTATGCCAAAAAACCTAAATAGTAAATCTTTTGAAGACACATAGAAATGGCTCAGGACAAACATCTTCCCTTCTCATGGGAGATATAAATAACGTATGCAGATCAGAGAATACCTTCTCAGCTTATTACTCTACTAAAAAGAAAATTACTCTCAGACCTGGATCAGAGTAACAAAACCAGGAAAACTGTATTGTAGTTTTTTCAACAGTTAGAATTACAGTCTAACAATCACAAAAATTGTTCAAAACAAAATTACTAAAGTCACATTTGACAGATTGTTTAGTTACTTAAGATTCAAACTTTTAAGTGGGATTCAATTACTTAAAGAGACCTAAGGGCAGCTGCAAAACCTTAAAATATTCAACTAGCCTGCAGATGCTTTTCCATAAGGATGTGGATCTCCAGGAATCTTGTGCTATTTCTTGCCAGCCTAACACAAAGGTTTTGGTCATCCTTAGACATCTAAAATTATATCAGCTACTTACAATTATTTAGTGGTATCCTTCTTTTATGAGGAATAAATCATTGTCTGAAACAGCTAAATGTGGAGTAAGAATTATCTGTTACTTACCTAACAGTGCATCAGTGAATTTTTTTTCATACTGAGGAGATAATGATCCCAAAAATAAAAAAAAAATAAGCCACCAGGTGGAAGGGAATTAGTGATCTACATACCATCAAAATCATGTTTCTTTCATCTCTCTGTGAAGCTCAGATTTGTCACATGTATAATTTACTAGAAGGAGAGGAAGATACTTCTTGCCAGATCACATGTATCCAATGCTCATCCAGTGTATTGGCATTGATGGAGAAGAAGGAAATTCAGGATGCATGAGTGGGAATAAGGAAAGTTTTATAATCTCCTTCATACTCCATTCACCTAATGGTAACAATGCCCAGGATGAAGAAAAACAGACATGATCCTTACTTCAATGTATCAAAATCAGAAGTTAGCAAACTTCTTACTGGAAAACCTTCCACCACTCCATGACAATTAACAAGTAAGTATTTAACAACAGCCATTGGCTGCTTCTTCAAAAACAGCAAGCAAATGAGTTGTTAAATAGACACAGAAGGTGTTAGTGCTTCAATGAACTACATGAGAAGCAAAGCAGAATGAATCTCATCCAGGAAGGAACTTCTCTGTATTTTTCTGTATGGTAAGTAGCATAGTCTTTTTTTCTGTCCAACAATGCTTTTGAAATTAAGGGTGAATATCATCAAGTAGCACAGGTCTTTTCTCCAGTGTCTGCACATAATGACACCATGAAATGCACACATAGGAATTTCACAGTAACATTTGTCACCATTTGCACAGAGCAGAGAGAAGAGAAATCTCTCATTCTTTCTATCCTTTCTTATCTGTGTAGGAGCTAGAAATAATGTAGACCTTAACAAAAATTAGGAAGCTACTAACAGCCTCCAGAGATGATACAGGATTAATTATTACAAAGCAATGATCATGGTCCTAAAATATACTTTTAAAAGGAAGATGGTGAAAGGTATTCTGGACATCCTTCTTCCAGATTTATGAAATGATCTGAATGAAATGATCACTTATGAAATGATCTGTAATAGTATTGCACTAAAACAGCTCTAGGACAGTGAATAAGTTGGGGACAGGTAGATGAAAAAGGAATACTTTTCCTAGACTGAAAGCTCTTTCATGTATTTCTTGTGAGACTTGAGATGCTTTTTATTAGTCAAATGCCATAGTTTTATAGTTTGCAGTAAAACTAGTCTGTGAAATCAGTTGTCACACTTACTGGAGATGGTACTAGTTCTTGAGATTGTGAGTGTTCTCTGGCCTGTGAAGTTAACTTTATCAATAGAATCACTTCTGGTGCAATGATGTTCTGCTAAATTGGTCTGAAAACATTTAAAAATTATCCTTACCATTCAAGAACAGTTGGAGGGCTAATGTTTTGCCCTCCCAGTCAGGCAGGCTCCAGCCTAAGTCCTCAGCTTCCTGCTGAAGGGCAGCACTTCACAGTTGTCCTGGATGAACTTACTAGGATGAACTCTTGCTCCATTCCTCTGGCATTTCAAGGTCACTGTGAATGGCAGCCCAGTCTGCAGGCTTATTGGCTGTTTCCCCCAATTCTGTGTCATCTGCAAACGTGGTGAACATGCCCTCTGTAACCTCCTCTAGGCAGCTTTTGCAGATTGATGTGCTTCATTCACAAGACAGAAGCAACAAGTTATTTTACTGATATAAGACAGTGAGTTAAAGTTCAATGGTAACTGCAACAGTGGTTTAACAAGACCTGATGGCAAGGTACCCTTCATTGTTTACTGAATAGACAGGGTCAGACAAAACTCTCAGGGAGACAGTCCCATTGCATCATGAGGTTCAGAAAGACCCCCTTTGTGTTCTGAACTCCTTCCCAGAGAGAAGTCTAGGTCCAGCTGGATCCACTCCTAGTCTCCGAGTAGGAGTTTATGTTTAAAAGACTATATATGTGAAATCAATCCTTTATATCACTTAGCTAAGATTTCAAATTGACATTGAGTATGACTTGTTAAACGCTACCCTCTGGGCCCAATTACTCATCTAGATTTTAACCCATCTAGTTGTCTAGTCTTCCAGACTGTAACAGCTCCACTAAAGACAAGGTAAATCACAGAAGACAACGAGTCATACATGATTTACCCTTAGTAAATTCATGCTGACTGAATCATAGAATCATAAAATCATTTAGGTTGGAAAAGACCTCTAGGATCATCTAGTCCAAACTTTGTCCAACATCTCTTTGAGACAATGTCTCAAAGCGCCACATCTACACATTTTTTTAACACTTCCAGGGATGCTGACTCCATCACTTCTCTGGGCAGTCTGTTCCAATGGCTAACCACTCTTTCAGTAAAGAACTTCTTGCTCATATCCAATCTAAACCTCCCCGGGCAGAACTTGAGGCCATTACCCCTTGTCCTGTCATTAGTTACCTGGGAGAAGAGACCAGCACCAGCCTTACTACAGCCTCCTTTTAGATAGTGGTAGAGAACAATGAGGTCTCCTCTAGTCTCCTCTTCTCCAAGCTAAACAATCCCACTTCCCTCAGCCGCTCCTCATACGACATATTCTCCAGACCCCTCACCAGCTTTGTTGCCCTTCTCTGCGCTCCCTCCAGCATGTCAATGTCCTTCTTATATTGTGGCACCCAAAACTGGGCACAGTACTCAAGGTGCCATCTCACAAGTGACAAGAGGTCTCGCAGGGGCACAATCACCTCCCTACTCCTGCTGGTCACACCATTTCTGATACAGGCCAGGATGCTGTTGGTCTTCTTGGCCATCTGGGCACACTGCTGGCGCATGTTCAGATGGCTGTCCACCAGCACCCCCAGGTCCTTTTCCACCAGGCAGCTTTCCAGCCACACTTCCCCAAGCCTGTAGTATTGCAGAGCCTTCCTACCCTCAAACAGATTGACACTCCTGCTTAATTTTGTGTCATCTGCAAATTTACTGAGGGTGCACTCAATCCCCTCATCCAGGTCATTGATAAATATATTAAACAAAACCAGCCCCAAAACTGATCCCTGGGGGACCCCGCTTCTGACCAGCCACCAACTGGTGTGACTCCATTTACCACAACTCTCTGGGCTCGGCCATCCAGCCAGTTTTTAGCCCAATGAAGAGTACACCCGTCTAAGGCATAAGCCGCCAGCTTGTTCAACAGGATGCTGTGGGAGGCCCCGGTACTGAGGTCAGACTGACAGGCCTATAGATCCCCAGATCCTCCTTCCTGGCCTTCTTGTAGATGAGTGTCACATTGGCAAGTTTCCAGTCTTCCAGGACCTCCCCTGTTAACCAGGGTCTCTGATAAATGATGGAGAAGAGCTTTGCAAGTTCCTCTGCCAGCTCCCTCAGCACTCTCAGGTGGATCTCATACGGCCCCATAGACTTATGCATGTCCAATTGTCATAGCAGGTCATTAACTACCACTTCCTGGATTATGAGGGGATTATTCTGGTCTCCATTCCTGTCTTCAAGCTCAGGGGGCTGAATACCCTGAAGGTAACTGGTCTGGCTATTGAAGACGGAGACAAAGGCGGCATTACGAGCCTCAGCCTTTTCCTCATCCTCTGTGACAATGTTCTCCCTCTTGCCCAATAAAGAATGGAGATTCTCTCTGACTCTTTTTTTGTTATTAATGTATTTGTAAAATTTCTTTTTATTATCTCTTGCCACAGTGGCCAGACTGATTCCTAGCTGAGCTTTTGCCTCTCTCATGTTCTTTCTACTAAAGAAATCCCTGTAAAGAAATCTACTAAATCCATGTATTCTTTTTGAGTAGCCTGCCACTTCTTCCAGAGGTGGTAGACTCTTCTTTTTCTCCTAAGTCCAAGCAAAAGCTTCCTGTTCAGCCAGGCTGGTTTTCTCCCCCATCAGTTCGTCTTGCAGCACATGGGGACAGTCTGCTCCTGTGCCTTTAAGACTTCCTGCTTGATCAAGGTCCAGCCTTCCTGGGCCCCTTTGCTTTTCAGAACCGTCTCCCAAGGAACTTTCTCAACTGGTGTCCTAACCAGGTCAAAGTCTGCCCTTTGGAAGTCCATGGATTTGGTTTTGCTGCCCCTCCTCCTTACTTTGCCTAGAATTGAAAACTCTATCACTTCATGGTCGCGAAGCCCAAGACGGACTCTGACCACCATATCTCCCACTAGTCCTTCTCTGTTAGTAAAGAGCAGGTCTAGGAAGGCACCACCTCTGGTGGGCTCGCTTACCAGCTGAGTCAGGAAGTTGTCTTCTACACACTCCAGGAACTTCCTGGACTGTTTGCTCTCTGTTGTGTTGTATTTCCAGCAGATGTCTAGTAAGTTGAAGTCCCCCAGGAGAACAAGAGCTGGTGATTTTGAGACTTCTTCCAACTCTCTGTAGAACTCTTCATTGACCTCTTCATCCTGGTTGGGTGGTCTATAACAAACTCGCAACAGGATATCTGCCTCACTGGCCCACATCCTCATCCTTACCCATAAACATTCAACTGCTCCATCCCAGTTGCTGACTTTACGCAATCAAAACACTCTTTAACATAGAAAGTAACTCCACCACCTTTTCTACCTTGCCTATTCCATTTGAAGAGCTTATAGCCATCCATTACAGCACTCCAACCATGAGAGTCATCCCACCATATTTCTGTGATGGCAACTATGTCATAACCATCGTGTTGCACAATGGCTTCCAGCTCATCCAGTTTGTTGCCCATGCTGCGTGCACTAGTGTAGATGTACTTGAGTTAGGCTGTCAAATTCCCTTCCAACAGTGGCCTGCCACCCTTAGGCTCAACTCTAGCACACCCTGTTTTATCCCCTTCCCCCTTCAAACCTAGTTTAAAGCCCTCTCAATGAGCCCAGCCAGCTCATACGCTTTTCCCCCTCTGGGACAGATGAAGTCCATCTGTCACCAGCAGACTCTGCACAGTGTAGAGCTCCCCGCGATCAAAGAATCTGAAATTCTGTCTGTGACACCAGCCTCTAAGCCACATGTTAATCGAATGTGTTTTCCTCCTTCCTTCAGTATTATTCCACACTACTAAAGGGATTGAGGAGAACACTACCTATACACCTGAGTCGTGAAGCGATCTCCCCAGCATCCTAAAGATCTTTTTAATTGCTTTTAAACTTGTTGCTGCAGCTTCATCACTACCAGCCTGAATTACCGGAAGTGGATAACAGTCCAAGTACCAGTCTGGAGAGTTTATGAGTAATATCCCTAACTTAGGCCCCAGGGAGGCAGCAGACTTCCCTGTGGTGCGGGTCTGGCTGGCATATGGGGCATTCCGTTGCTCTCAGAAGAGAATCACCCACTACAATTATTCTCCTTTTATTTTCAATTGAAGTAGTCCTGATGCTTGGGGGAGACTGATTCACCTTGAGCAACTCCTCCAATGGAGATTCATCTCCATCCTCATTCTCCTGTCCCTCAATTTCCAGAGCCCCATACCTGTTGCAGAATGACAGCTGAGGGGGTGAGGGAGGCTGGGAGGGGACTCTCCTGCCTCTCCAAGGAGGGACCTGTTTCCATTTTCCCCCATCTCTTAGGCCCCCTCCTTTCACCTGGTGGCAAGAGGGGAGGGGTTCCTCTCCTTCTAGTAGAGCCTCCACCTGCTGCCCTTGCCTCAAGAATGGTAGGGCTTGACTCCACCAGTCTATCTCCCTGTCATGCTCCCATACAGTCCTCAGCCTTTTGACTTCTTCCTTCAGCTCAGCCACCAGGCAGAGCAGATAGTTCACCTGCTCACACCATACACAGGTGTTGTCTCCACCACCCTCTGTTGTGAGTGCTAGGCTCCGGCACTCTCTGCAGCTGGAGACCTGGATACCTGCGTGCTTGCATGGGACCTCCATCTGGGATCGCCACATTTCTTCTGACAATGGCTTTTGCCTGGGTGGCAAGCATAGCTGGTTTTGCCCGTGTGATCACCTGCCCGGACTGCAGCGCCACGCCCCCTTTGCCCGACTTTGCTCAGTGCACAGGGATCTGGCCTGCACTCCCTAGGGAAGTTTCTTAGAGTGGGGGGCAGATTTTGCGGCTGTGGCTCCACCCACACCTCACCCGCTACTCTTGCAAGAGCTGCCAGGTCCCACATGGGTTCTTCCACTGCCCACATGTCTCCTGACACCAGGAAACCCCTTAGACTCCCAAGATCTGCCAATCTGCTGAAGGATGGACTGGCTCTAAAGGGCTGCTCTTGGCAACTGATTGTTCCTAGTCACTTTCCTCTTCTGTATGTGCCCTGAAATGAGATCCAAGAGGACTTGCTCCATGAGGACNTGTTCCTAGTCACTTTCCTCTTCTGTATGTGCCCTGAAATGAGATCCAAGAGGACTTGCTCCATGAGGACTTGCAGATCGAGAGAGGTGATTCTG
>VZZY01014543.1:0-19429 GCA_013400335.1 Eurystomus gularis
CCGGGCCGAGGGGCTGTGGCAGCGGCTGCTCTCAGCTGGGGAACGGGGCAGGGATTGGGGGTTTCTGTGGCAACGCAGCCGCCTCCTTCCCTTTCCCAACAGCGCGGAGGTGAAAGGGAGGCACCTCCCGCACCACACCTCCACCGCGGTCCGTGGAGGGGGGTCTGGCTGCCCTCGGCACTGCGGCCTGGCCGGCTAATGGGGAAGAGGTGCTGCTCGCTGCCGAACGGGGCCTTTCCCTACCCCGGAGGAGGCAGAGCTGAAGCCTTCGCCCAGCCCCTCTGCCCTTTCCAGCTCCGGTCAGCGTTTCTTATCGTATAACCGTGGCCTAGGCAGTCTGGGGGTGTAAACTTTCTCAGCTCACCTGAGAGACGATCAGGCCTCGTGGCGTGGGCTTGTATAGCTTTAAGTACAGAGTTGTAGCCTTAGTGAAGCCTGGAATTACTGAAATGTGTGTAAAAAGTCAAGACACTTTAACAGTAAAAGTCACAAAAATGGTGTTGCAGTGGTCCTCAACTTTTTGATTCTTGTTTAAGCATTTTAAACGTTTTTACAGCTATCACTGTGGGAAAAAAAATTAATGTTTTATCAATGTACAGAGCTGCCTACCTCTAGTGGCAAGTGCAGGTTTCAGCTGTAGCTGTCCACTGTGCTCAAAAGAAATATTGATTAAGAAATATAGGTTAAGCCTGAAATAGCATTAGGACCCTTCCAAACAGAGGTTGGCTTGTTTTTTGAACACATCGTTTGCGTTTTAGCACAGAGAGATGTGCACTCAATGTTTTTCATGGTTAAGGTAAGCAATCAATCCTGGATAAAGAATCCCCTTGCTCTACCAAAGAAAAGTCCCTTGGACATTCTTTAAAAAAATAAAAATCCAAGATATAATATCCTTTTATTGACTTCATTGCCTGTGCTATAAACGGGTTTTTGCAGGTTGCTCTCCTAGGGAGGGGGATTTTATAACTAGATATTTCTTTGATGTAGTCCTGTTTCTTTATGAAGTATCATTTCCCTGACAGCAACATGCATCAAAGAATGGTTTGTTTCCTTTTTTATTGCTTCATTCCTTTTTGAAACATACTTATCTCAAAACCTTGTATTTACAGGTGGTTTTGTGTTGGTTTATGTCATCTTTTTTTTTCAGCTTTCACTGTATTACATGTTTGGGGTTTTTCTTTCTCATTTCATGTCCTGCTATGTTCTCAGCCAGTGTGTTGTAGGTCTAGATCTGCAGAGAATAACTTTGGTTATATTATAAGAATATATAAAGCCTTGAGTAGAAGCTAGATATTTTCTTGTGCTCTTGTTATTTCACCTATTTGGTTAGAGACAGGATTTTGTTCATGCCATGGAATTTGAAGTGGCTGTTGTATCCATCAGCTGCTGATCGAGAACTAAAACCACTAATGATTTATTTTACTTCACTCTGGCTGTTACTTCAAGCTTTAAAAGAGGGAGAGGACAAGAAATGTCTCGCAACCCTGTGAGGGTAGGGGAATGCGCTTCTTTTAAAAATACCTCTCAGGCATGGAAGAACTTGATTCCTTACATGGAGGAGAGCTCATTGAAGTTTATGGAAATCAGAACTATTATTATCTTGGATGCACCTGTTTTACTGGTAAGCAGAACCATCCAAAATAGTCAGTTTAGGGTGCTTCTGCGTACAATTATATGTTTATAAGGTTTTAATCAGAATAGGTGTTTTAGGCCTCCAAATAAATTCCATGTGTAAAAAAAGGTAAGAAGGTGATGATTATTTAAACGCAAGTCAGGCACTTGAAACATCCAGCGGCAGGGTATTGATGTTTCTTAGGCTTAGCTATGCGTGTCTGAGGGCTGCAGTAGTGAGGTTGTGCGATTTGGGAAGGGGATGGGGACACCAAGGTGTGTCAGACGCTGCTGTGTGATGAGAAACACTTAGCCACGTGCTGTAGCTTTCTGATTTGGTACTGGGAATTAAGTCAAGATTAAGCCACCTGATGAAAAGTGGCTTCAAGCAGCTGCCCTCGGCAGGTTGTGTTGTAGCTGCTCTCCCAAACTTCCTGGCTGGCCAGAATAAATTCACCCCCACACTCAAAACCTATTGACAGAACATGGGAATTTTGCCAGGAGTGTCTGGATCAGCATCTTTCGTATAAAATTAGTGGATGAATTTTAAGTCCTTTTTGTCTTTAAGTCTTGTACAGAGTAAGAAGCTATTTTTGTACTGACTTAATCATATTTGTCCACTAATACTGCATTATGATGGCAAGTAGAAAGTAGTGAAACAAAACCCCTTTACATTTAGAAAACATTTCAGCTACCAATTTTAATAGTATCATTTCTTAAAAGCGTGCCAAATTTGGTATGCTGTAACGTATTATATTTTATATCTTTACTTTTATATTTCACAATGAATATATAAATTATACTTGTGAATGATATTTATTTTATATATAATAAGCAAATAAATAATCAATAAGCTAATTCCATTGTAAAAGGCTAAAATGAACTTCGTGATGCCTTCCATTACTTTTATTCTAGGGCCTGAAGTGACTGGTAAAAATTCAAGTATCAACATGTTCTTAATTTAAAACCTTATTTTAAGGGATACATCTGCCCTACCAACATGCTAAGGCAATAGATTTTTTTTTTTTTTTTCCCTTGATGGTTGACTGCCACTTCTTTAATTTTTTTAATGCAATTCATATCAGATGTCATGGAATCCTTCCAGTGATTTTTGAGAAAAATCAGGTTTTGAATTGCTCACAGTAGGATTTGTGTCTTTGAAATTTTTTTCTACTTGCACACAGGGAGTGAGTGCTGTCAGAGCCCGGCTGGTCGTGGTTTCCTCCACTGTAATGGTGTGGTGGTGTTTTTAAGAGCAGATTCTACCCATCTACTAAGACAATCTGTTACAAGACATGTAATGTAACAGGGGTAACAAGATTTTGGATCAGCTGATGCACTCAGCCCTGAAGGAAGCACATCCTAGATCCTGTAAGAAATTCACTTGGCCTTGTGTGCTGAACTGTGTCTGTTGACAGGAGCTTTATCTCTGGAGCTCTTAGGTAGTCATTAAAATGATTAGTGCTGATCCATTTAGGGTACTGAATCCCATAAATTCTTTATAATGAGAACCCATCACCTTGTAATGTTTGTGCACTGCTGCAGCGAGAGACTCTTATTCATTATGGGAGTTTATAAAAGCTACAGCAGTATAAATGTAAAAGGCCTTGCTTGTTGGTAAAATATTTCATAGCCCACAAATCTTGCCCCTCCCAAACCATCATGTCAATAAACTAACTCTGATCTATATCACAGTCCTTATTATCTTTGTGGTTTGCAACTGACTGTGTGAATCCAGGCTGCGAACAAAGCAGTGATGTGCTCTCAGTCTGCCCTGTTTGAAGTGATGCCAGTTGGGGCTTAGACTCCTAACTTCCTGGTGACCTTCAGAGTCCTCTCCCGGCAGAATTCAGGACCTTATCCAGAGTGATAACGTAGTCTGTGTTGCGGATCAGAGTGGAATTTTGTCACAGCGATTTCTTCTCATCCAAAAGCCTGTTGTTTTTATGTTTATTTGTACGTACTTGAATATAGACTTTGGTTTTGTATTTGTCTGTATAGTTACTTTATTTACTAACAGTTCACATATTTCTAAACATACACTTCCTGATGTTTTTCCCCAAAATAAGAATGGAATTGGGATAATGTGGATTATCAGCGATGTTTCTCTGTTCATCTTTGTGAACTTTTTGGTTGAGTGAACTCGCCTGCTGACACAAGTGTCAGCTCTTTTAAATCCAGCTGCTGTTGCTTTTATTGATCCATTTGAAGTTCCCTGTGTTGAGAGAAGCATTTCAACACCCTTTCAACATTTTATGGAACTCTTCCTTTGTCCCTCTATGTTAATATCTAGTTAATGTATTTCAATACAAGCCTAGATGCTTCTGGTGTTACATCTCCCTTTCTTAAAGGTTCCATGTGGTGTACAGCAAATGCCTTGTGAGGTTAATTTTAGTTCAGCCATTTTGCGTTTTGTTTTTTTATTATATAGGTGTTTATTTCAGTCCCAGTGACTGGTTTGCGAGAGTAGACCACTTAACACTTGTTTTGGATGAGAAATGAAGTGTGTTAAGTATTTTCAATACAAGCAACTGACAGTTACTAGGATGCCATTAGGCCTCTGATGGGAGCTGGAGAGTCCATTTTTATGCCGTAGTGATCACTTTAAATTCATATTTTCTTCACAAAAAATGGTTTGTCTTGTCCTCACTTAGGGTAAATTAGTAAGTATCAAGTTTTTTTTTTTGTTCTGCCATCAATTTTTTTCCATCAAAGCTGTCATGTATTTACACAAATGAAAAAGGAACAGTAACAAATAGATTTTAATGTTTTTTTAATTCATTTGTTACAGCAGAGTTACTTTCTCAGGTTTCTCAGGATGATGTTACATTTGATGCTGAACTGGTGCCGAGTTTGCTCTTAGATCTACCACAGGCTCGTTAACCCTGAAACAACCTCATTCCTCTCTTTGCCTTAGTTCTCGTAACATAGAAACTATACTTAGCAAGAGATGTTTGACTAGATTAATATGTGGAAGTTATTCACAGAAATAAAAGCCGAATTAAATTTGACCTTCATTTAAATATTTCAGTACTGGTGATAGTGGGGAACAGTTGTCAGTTGTCTCTGGTCATGTCTGTGAATGATGGAAAAACAGCACCTAGTTGAGCAGACAACCACAGTTTTGAGGTCTTCTAGATGGAAATTTAATAGTTATGTAAATTCCATTATATAAAAAGTGAAAATTATTTTACTACGTCTAATCTCTGTGAGCTTTTTTTCAGTGCTAGTTTCTGCATTAAGAACAATATTTAGTTCTTTATTTTAGCAAAAAGATATTTTACCCATTGCACTTTAAGAAATTATCAAATGACTAATTCTGTCAAGGTTAACGTAGAAATGTGACTCAATTTCCACAGTCCTAGGAAAGTATCAATTATCTATGAGAAGTACCTCATTTACTACAGTAAGCCACCATTTGCCTTTTAGCATTTTAAAAATAGTTCTTTATGGCTGTTCTTGATGTGAACTCCTGTATATTAAATAAGTACCATTATTATGAGCAAAAAGCTCCTTAAAATGCTTGGGTGACTAACACAGTTTGACAGTCCTACTATAAGTGGAATAAAGAGCTCTGTGTTATACCTGAAAATATAATAAATATGGGTGGTGACTGACAGAAGAGGAACAAGTAATAAAAATTGAGGATTCATCGAGTGAATGGATAAAATCAGCATGAGGAGGAACTTCTTTACTGTGAAGGGTTACAGAGCACTGGAACAGGCTCCCCAGAGAGGTTGTGGAGTCTCCTTCTCTGGAGACTTTCAAGACCCGTCTGGATGCGTTCCTGTGTGACCTGCCCTAGATTCTATGGTCCTGCTTGGCAGGGGGTTGGACCTGATGATCTCCAGAGGTCCCTTCCAACCCCTAACATTCTATGATCAAAAAGTATCCTGCTAGCACTTTGGAGAAGCAAGAGCTGAAGGACTCCTGCTGATCTTGAGTCTCACACTGTCTTTCAGGAAGAGACTGGTTGGACTAGATGATTCTTGAGGCCCCTTCCAACCAGGCATCCTATGATTCTATGATTGTTCTCCCTAGTAAATAACACCAAATTTGATCTTCTGACCTTTAGGGTTTGAATTCCTTTAATTTATGTCTGATCTGCTGACACTTAGTATTTTTAACTGAATATTTTCATTGGCTTTATTCAGGGAGTTGAAAAGCAGCATGAATTTGGTGGCCATCCTTTTGCCTTGTGCTTTGTATCACGTTAAACCTTGACTTTGTACCATTCTTTTTCTCAAGTAGTCTGCGTGAGTCATCTAGCAAGGTAGACGTGATATGATCAAGCCCAAGTGAGGAGCTGCACATAGACCTTGCTCTCTGCATCACCAAAAACCCTCAACTTGAAGTGTTTGAAGTGTTTTAACATAACGCTATTTATTATGCGTGGTTGACTGTGTCTTCTCTCGGTCTCTGAAGCTGTGTGTAGGCAGAGACTCGTGCGTGGATATTATGAGTCTGGAATGGGTGAGAGAAGCCGAGAGTGTTGGAAATGAGGACTTGGTCTGAAATTGGGAGGGAGAGCTGTGACTCTACAAGGACTGTGAGCCAGCAGTGCTTTAGGAGCACTGGGGCACAACATAAATGTTGTAAAGGACTAGAAGCAGCAGTTCTCTTGCCGAGCTGCACTGAGATGAGATAATTCAGTTGAGGTGTTGCCCACGTTCACCAAATGGACCTGCTGGTTCTTGTGCTATAGAGTCTGAGATTCTGTGAAATATTTCTTCATTGATAAGGACCACTGAACATTTTGTTTAATTTGTTGGTTTTATTTTGTGTACCTGAGGTTTGATCCAGGAAACATTTTCTTGATAGTGCTGTAATGCTGCTGTTGGAGTGAAAAATTGCTTTCAGATCTCTAGCCCGAGACTACTCCTTGAAATAATTTTCAAAACACTGGTACTTATGTATCCAAATGATTCATGCTGTGGGCAGGTTGAATTATACCAAGCCTAAAATTTTACCTTGTAGTTCTGATTATATTTTACAGAATCTGGGAAGAGGCAGAGCTGGCAGCTTCCCCTCCTTTTCTCAAAGTGTGAGGGCTTTCCTCAGAATACTGTGTAAAACCCTGTGATCAGGAGCGATGCAGCACAGTGTGAATGGGGCAGCTCTGATGAAACTGCAGTGCCTCGTAGTTGTGTTACAATGGAGAGTGCTGTAGCCTTTGCAGTATGTCTCCTTAAGTCTTCTTTTAGCGTTTCTGAACAAACCGATGAAACCATCTATACACACAGTACTGTCAAATACAGGAGGAAACAAACTAAAGGAATAATTTGCCTGGAAAAAGCAGTAAATATTTGTGCTTCTTATATTAGAAAGTAGGTAGTTTTTAAAAAATTGGCTTCAAAATAATAGCAATATGTGAATTAGCTAGAATTTGTATCTGCGGTGAAAGACCGTGCTTTGTAGTCTGTAGCGACCATATCCTCTCCCTTATGTTACTGGGAAATAGTCTGTCATCCCAGCTGCAGAGACTATGAAACCTGCTTAGGAAGTGAGACACAAAACTCAAGTGTGTTGTCTAAGATCACCCAGAGTATCTGCGCAGAGCAGGGAATTGAACTAAGGATGCTCTGGGTCTAATCTTGAGTTGTAATGATTAAATAATCCTTTGGGCTCCAGTACTAGTGTTGCTGATCTCTATCATTCTTCCCTGTTTTCAGCTGGGGGAAAAATGACTGAGGTGCTGTTGGTAACTCTCCAACTGACAGACTTACTTAATGCTTGTAAAGATCTTAATATTTTCTACCCAAGAACCTCAGCAAGATGAAATGAGACGTTAGGATTTTGTGGCCAAGTCAGTATCTTAATACCATAATTGGATTTGTGTAAATGTATTTTAGGTCTCCTATGTGATTAGAGACGAAGTGGAGAAGTACAACCGAAATGGGGTAAACGCACTTCAGCTGGATCCGGCATTAAATAGACTCTTCACAGCAGGCCGAGACTCGATTATAAGAATATGGAGTGTCAATCAGCACAAGGTCAGTCCTCAGAGGATTCCTGTGTCTAAACCTGTTTTTCCCGAGTTGCCATGCTTGTAAGCTGCCTACGCGTGTACATCTGATACTGATTTTTAACAGCTGCCAATTATTATGATAGCAAAATCATTTTGATATTGCTTGTACTGTGAAATCTTACACAGCTGTATAGTTCTTTCACAAAAAGATTCTGGAATAGTGAGTTGAAGCAACTCTGCATTAAAGTAACTTTTGATCCGTTTGAAGGTTGAAGGAAATACCACGACAGGATCCAATAGTCACAATCGGTTTGTGATGAGATCTTACAAACTTTTTTGTTCTTAATTTGCAGCAAGACCCTTATATAGCATCAATGGAACATCACACAGATTGGGTCAATGATATTGTGCTCTGCTGCAATGGTAAAACATGTAAGTACTGAAATGTTTGAGAACTACAAGATTCAGAAATTGTGGATAAAATTAGATTATCTGCTGTTTTAATTATTTTCTATGATTTCTTAGCATGTAAAAAATTTGATGTGTATTATAAATTTAATAGTAAGTAGATGTCTTAATGTTAGTGTAAGTAGGTGTTTTAATGAAAATTTAAATATGTATATAAATGTGTTTTAAATCCTTTTGCAAAGCAAATTGAGTAGTACAAATACACTGTAATTTATAAGCCGTTAAAGTTTATTCTTTATTCTTTCCAATCCAGTGATATCTGCTTCTTCAGATACTACTGTTAAAGTGTGGAATGCACATAAGGGATTTTGCATGTCAACACTAAGGACACATAAGGTGAAAAACATTATCTGTGAATATTGCATGTTATCACTGACAGTCTTTGAAATGTTATCACGTAGCCTTCAAACGGATGATGCTTTTGATTCATGTTGTTATATTTACTTTGTTGTAGGATTACGTGAAAGCCTTAGCATATGCAAAAGATAAAGAACTGGTAGCATCTGCCGGGCTGGACAGACAGATATTCCTCTGGGATGTAAATACTCTAACAGCACTGACTGCCTCAAATAACACCGTAACAAGTAGGTACCTAGGGAGGGGAGCATAAACTGTGAGATCGGTTTAAAACTATGGATACTTGTTTCTGTGTGTACATTAAAAATATGCCAGAAATTTGAAGGTGATGTAAGTATGTACTCAGTCCATTTGTTGCATTATATGATAGCTGAAAATCTGGAGCAGCCAGCATTCAGAATAGAGGACAGGTCTCTTTGAACCTTTTCTCCTGAAATGCAGCGTGCTGGTGTTCTTTGAAACTTGACAGAACTTGGGCTTCAGAAGCTTTTTGCTCCTCAACTAACCTGTTACCAAAATTTTTCCTTAGGTTATTTATCAGTGCATTTTCTGTGTGTTGTAATTCGAGTGGTTTTTGAGGGTTATTTTGTTTACACAGAGGCTGCAGAAAGCAAGGTACAGCTCCTAAAGCAGAACTTGGTACGTTTATCAAAGCTCTCTTCAGAAGAATAAAGTTACTAGATATGTTTAGATTTTAGAAACAAAAGTGAGGTAGTGCTAAGCACTGACTACATGCAAGGACAGCATCCTAGTGAGATCTAACTCACTACTTAATCACAATGCAAGGGGAAACTACTCTTAGGTTCTACTTACCAAGGCTAATCCTTAAAGTCATCATCATCTACAAATTTTCTATCCTAATAAAAGATATTATAGTAAATTCTGAGATCTTTCCCCATAAAGCAGTTCTAGCACCATTTTCTTAAAACAGTCAGGATAGAGCTAGTTGAGTTTCTCTTCTGGGAAGTACGAGACTAATCTTCAAGTTCAGTTAGATTCTGATTGCTTGAGTGAATAACGTAAATTTGGACCATCAGCATCCTGGCTTGTATTGGCTATTTTGCAATATAATTTTTCAGAAACAGATCTAGCTTGACCACAGCGTGTTTTGCTGCTTGTAGCAAAGTTGGAAAATGTGTTCAAAGTGACTTATCTCTTTGAGTTTACACTTTGCATTTGATGTGTGTTTGAACAGGAGCAGAGACTCAGATGGCCTTGGGAGAGAACATACTTTGCTACACTGCCACGCTTGAGTTTTCTAACTAAGGCTACTTAGAATCATAGGTTAGGAGTGACTCCAGAAAAAGCTGTAAAATGAAAATTTGGAACTGGCACAGCACACTTTTAAGAAACCTCAGGAATATGTGATTTTATAAATACCAGGCAAGCATATGGTTGTTTTGGTGTGGGTTTTTCAATTCTTGTTTTGGCTCACTCTGAAAGGTGTGTTAACTTTATGTATTTGGGAGCATCTAAATGCAAAGGTGCATCTGGTGGGCAGAAGTGCCGGTTTTGCGTTTGTTCTGTCTGCAGGACTTTTTAATTCAAGCATAGCCTTAGGCTGGCATGTCTGTGTAGCCTTCAGAACAGAGATGGCTTCTAGTGGGCTGTGTTGCACACAGTAGTATTGAAATGGCACGTGACTGCACCTAACTGAACATATTTTACCTTTCGATTCCCCAGAATTTTCTCTCACTGGAATTATTTTATCACCAAACTGCTGCTAATTCTAAGTTATGCTTCTGATTGAACAGGGATTTTTTTGAAGGAAGAATGTATTTGCTGGCTCACAGGAAAACTCAGGCGTGGGGGGGAGGAAAGAATTTCTAGAGCGCTGCAGATGATGCAGAACCTAAATGATTCAAGTGAATCATAATTGGGAGACAGGGAGTACTGAGGAGCTGGTGCTTGTTTTGAGCCCAAGATCAAACAGAAGTGGAGGCATTACCTAGAAGACGACAGAAAGAAGTTGTGCATTTCTAGAGGTACAACAAGAATGCTTCATAAAGAGGAGAAAAGGGAAGCAAGAGAGTTGTTCTTCTTCCTAGTGCTCTAAACAGTGTTTCTGCTGGGAAGAACATGGTGTATGTCCTTAAAGAAGCTGGTTTTCCTCCCTTTCAAACAATATTGACTTTTTTCAGAGTGCAAACGAAGATTGTTCTTGTGCATTCATTTCCTATCCAATTCCAGGGAAGCAATGTACACAAGCCAGCATTAAAAGGAAGCCTATTTTTAGAGTCTCTCAGTCAGCAGCATAGCCATAATTTAAATTAAATTGAGAGATCTTGCTATTGAGAGGTAGTCTCTTCCCGAAGAGGGTGGAGTCGAGCTTTGCTTTTGTTCTTGCATAGATTTTGTTTCTGTACGTTTAAGATTCTCTGTTCCATTCCTGATAACCAGCTTGTGATAACTCTACACCTTATCCTTTCATAAATTATTATTGTTATTGAAGCGTGCTAACCTTCAAGAGTTTTCAGTTCTGCTTTTTGTCTTCAGCTACTCTCGGGGGACAGCAGAAGACTGTCACTTTATTTTGGCTACAAATAATAAATTTCATTAGAATGTTTACCTTTGGATAGCCATAGCTTATGGTTGAGAGGACCCTGGAATAAAGCTGCATAATTCTTCCACAGTGACAAAATGTTTATTATATTGGGTGACAAATACTGTGTTAGAAACTTATTTCCATAATATACATAAAACATTATGTGAAGCTTCACATTTTTGCTGGCAATAGTCTGTTGCTATTCTCAGCCTTTTTGGGTGAGAATAAAAAAAAATTGTGTAGTTTTGAGGCTTGATGGACTATCTAATGGTGCACTCTGAATAGATGATTTTCACGTGCTGTATCAGTGCTTTTCCCAGTTGAGGGATCAGTACTTTAATCTGTCCAAAAGTAGACGAGGGGAGATGGTGCAGAATTCCTCAACTCTGATGGTAGTTGTGATGCGAAGGAGTTGCCATATGGTTTTCACAAACGTGGAGGTACCATCCGTGGTCAAGCATTTCAGCACCACGGCGTAACTTCACTAACGCGTCTCTGCTGAACTAAAAGGAGAGCCTTTAATACATAATGTAGAATTTTACTGCTACTTAGCTTGGAAAAAACATCTCTGTGCTTAAATCCAAATGTGATTTATTATAAGGTCACACAGAAGTAGGATTGTTTAATAGTAGTTGAGAGAGCAAGGGCACCTTGATGGTCCTGGCACCAAATTGTGGTGCCAAAAGATCACCTGGATTGTCATGGCCATAAGTCTGAGGGGTTACTTTGTTCTTATGCAGCGGCAGATTAATATTTGCAGTGGGGTTTGGGAGGTTTCCTATCCGTGTGCTGTCTATACTGTTTTTTAAAGCAATTCTAAGGCTCAAAGGGTATTAAAATATCCTGAAGTACTGTTTTTGAGTGAAAAAATGTGGTTGTTTTTGTTCGAATGATAGCATTACAATTGAAAATGTAAATTTTATTTTGAAATAGCTTCTTCCCTGAGTGGGAACAAAGACTCCATCTACAGCCTTGCAATGAATCAAATGGGAACAGTTATTGTATCTGGCTCCACTGAAAAGGTAAGCAGAAAATCTGGTAAGGCTTATCCCACTTCTGTTCAAACTTCAGTATAAAGAGACCATTTCATTAGTTTTCAATCTCATGTCTGTAGCAACTTCTCTTTTTTCATAGTGAGAGTAGACGCTTCATTTTAAATGGGAGTATAAGGGTAGGATACAAAGACCTGCCTCCATGTGAAGATATGCATATATCAATATAGCTTTGATACACAGAGGAGACAATCAAATCATCTTGTGTAACCCTGTCTGTATTGGACATCACTACATTTCACCACAAGAGCTCTCATTTTGGGCGCACATTACTCAGATGACTGTGAAAACTGAAGTAGTTCCCATAGTTTAGCAAGAAGGAAGTGATGCCAGCAATTTGTAAGACCCCTGCAGGAGGTGGGAAATAAGACCCCTGCAGAATAGTCCATGTTCTTTGTTGTAAAGGAAGGTGAAACACCCTAAAGTCCTCTCTGAGTCAGCTTTTTTTACCTTCTCTGACCTTGAGAGAATTTTATTTCCAAGTCAATATAAAAAGGAAAATAGGATATGCCAGCGAAACATCTGAGAGGATTCTCAGAATCTTTTTTTTCCCCGTATCACACTGTCCTCTTTCCAGTCACTTCCTTTCTTTAATTTCTTTAGGCAGAAAAAGCCAGAACAAATAAAATTAAACAAGTGAAAAAAATCACATCTGATTATTAGAGGTGCATGAGATCTAGTTATGTGTGTTTTGTTCTAATGAAGTATGTTTGTGGTGCTGGATATCTGTGTGTTTGGAATAAGGGTCGGTTTATTCAGAAGGGCTTGATTTTCTGTAGAGAAAATGCATTGGTGGAAAGAATTATGTTAATGCCAGTTTTCCAATGTCTGTTTATGCAGGTTCTAAGGGTGTGGGATCCGAGAACTTGTGCAAAACTAATGAAACTCAAGGGGCACACGGACAACGTGAAAGCTTTGTTGTTGAACAGAGATGGCACCCAGGTATGTGCTTTAAGTAGAGACAGCCGTTTTACAGGGTGCAGAAATGTCTTTAGTCCTTTCCAATTTAATTATTTTGTCATAGATTACAGAAGGCAGCTTAAGTATTTTAGAGATATTTAGTGATTGAGGCAGGCTGGTGGGGGAAAACTCCGTTTTACTACAGGTCCATCTAGGTAGGGAGGGGTGGTTTACATAAAATGTCTGGAAACTGTGACTACATTTGTTAACTGCCAGTCTTTGCTTAGCAGTATCTTAATGGAAAAATACAACCACAAGAATTATGAAAGCACTTTATGGAAAAAATGATTTTCAAAGACTTAAATACCTGCTTGATTGAAGTATGACGGTTGTTTCTCAGTGTCTTTCAGGCAGCTCTGATGGGACGATCCGCCTGTGGTCCCTTGGGCAGCAGAGATGTATAGCCACATATCGAGTCCATGACGAAGGTGTTTGGGCTCTGCAGGTCAACGAAGCCTTCACTCATGTTTATTCAGGAGGGAGAGACAGAAAGATTTATTGTACAGATTTACGAAATCCTGATATCCGTGTGCTTATCTGTGAAGAAAAGGCACCAGTTCTTAAGGTAATTGAGTTTAATTCAGAGGATTACAGCATGGTTGAGGTTGGAAGGGACCTCTGGAAGTCATCTAGTTGCCCCCCCCACCTCCTCAAGCAGGGCCACCTAGAACCGATTACCTCAGATTGTGTCCAGACAGCTTTTAAATATCTCCAAGAATGGAGACTTCACAACCTCTCTTGGCAACCTGTTCCAGTGCTCGGTCACCCTCATGGGTGGCCAGTAGAAAAGTGCCTTGAGGTCTAAGTTGGTAGAAGAATGCGTATTGGGTAACACGTGTTTACAACACCACATCCTCCGTATATTGGCTTTGTCTCCTAAATTGTATCTGAAATTAATGGTCTCAAGAAGATAAATGCCTAGCAGCTACTTAAAATATGCAAATGCAAATATTAATGAAATACAATATGATCCAGACATGAGAAGCTGTTTTTTCACCAACCTCTGATACAGTTTCATTAAACTAAGCTGGCACTGCCAAGACTTTTGACAAAAAAGGAAGTTTCTTAGCAGCAATATATATGCACAGGACTGCGTTAGAATATGTTGCATTTTCATGGAAGTAAAATTTATTGTGGATTTCTTGAACACCTAAACGGGATGATTTCTTAACTGGAGAAAACTGCATGCACAAGTCTGAGTCTTTTGAGGAGACTGCTTTTTGGATGGGGTTTTTTGTCTGTTTGTTTTCTTTTGCTGTCTGTAACTCGAGGTGACACGTCCTTGGAACATCTAGGTGTATGAGGAGTGTGGAATTGAAATAGTTACCAGTATAGAAGCGATCTGGCTTTCCTTGTGAGTGAACTCTGGCTTAGTATGTTCACATAAAATCCTTGGTCTATTAATGTAGTTTTGAAAAAGCGAGAATCTGAGAAATTTCAGTTCAAAATGGAAAATGAAAGCTTTGGTCATCTGCACAAAGATCAGGAGGAGTCTCTAGTATCTTAGCTACAGTGATTCGTAATTGTAAGAAATGTAACAGCAGAGCCAAGTGTATAAAGTTCGGCTTTTTAATTAGTACAGAAGTTTTTACATTCTTATTAACCATGTGAAGTATCTGAGTGCAAAGTAATTGAGAACATATTGTACTCATCAAACTGTCCATTAGACAAGATTACATCATGCTGGAAACAACTTTAAGTACCGCTTGTTTAGACACATGGAATCTGCTGTTGCCCGTGTCAGGAATGTATTTGTTGAATATTTGAAACAATTTGTCTGGAGTTTCAAAAATTGCAGCTTAGTTATTTCTCATTTAAATCTGATATTTCTTTAGTAAACTGAAAGTCATGCTGTTTCTGAGATACACCCAAGTATGGGAGCAGGTCTACACAGAGCAAATATTAATTGAACAAAGGAAAATTAAGTTAAGCCAGCCTGAAAGTATCTGTGGTTTCGTTATTTAGATGGAACTTGATAGATCAGCTGATCCTCCTCCAGCACTTTGGGTTGCAACAACTAAATCCTCTGTGAATAAATGGGTAAGTGAAATATTTTACACTCTGTGAATTCAGTGAAGTCGTCGTGGGTTTTGCAGTCTTGGTTTGGGAACTGCTGGACTGTTGCTTGCACTTTGACTGTGACTTGCTGTGATGTGTAAGCTTTCTTTAAAAAAAAAATCATAAAGTGCCAATATTGAAATTGATCAAAAGACATTAAGCTTTGAAGTACTTCCTTTATTCATGCTGCTGTTAGAAATTATCCTAGTTGGAACTAGGCATCTATTCAGCAGCGTGAACTGGGAGTCGTTACTCAGATAAAAGCAAAGGTTATAGATTATTATGAATGAGTCGTCATCTTGTTTGTTTCTTTAGACTTTGAAGGGAATTCATAATTTCAGAGCATCTGGAGACTATGATAATGATTGTACCAATCCTATGCCACCCCTGTGTACACAGCCTGACCAAGTTATAAAAGGTAAGCGGCTGTTTTCCAGAGCACCTTATAAAATCTGTTGTCACTAGCAGAAAAGGTAGATCTTTAAGATGGCTCAAGTTTTTAGGTACTTGATACTTCATATTTCAACCAAAACTAAGACTATGTGCTTATCATCTATCTAGTGGTAGTTCTGGTTAAAATAGCATTTAAACCTTGGTGATAGCCAAGTCTTGCATAAAATAGTGATACCAAAGAATCATAGAATGTGAGGGGTTGGAAGGGACCTCTGGAGATCATCAAGTCCAACCCCCCTGCCAAGCAGGACCATAGAATCTAGGGCAGGTTACACAGGAACGCATCCAGACGGGTCTTGAAAGTCTCCAGAGAAGGAGACTCCACAGCCTCTCTGGGGAGCCCGTTCCAGTGCTCTGTAACCCTCACAGTAAAGAAGTTCCTCCTCAAGTTGAGGTGGAACTTCCTGTGCTCTAGCTTGTATCCATTGCCCCTTGTCCTGTCGCAGGGCACAAGTGAAAAGAGGTTGCCCCTTTCTTTATGACACCCAGCCCTCACATAGTTATACACATTAATTACATCCCCTCTCAGGCTTCTCTTCTCCAGACTAAAAAGCCCCAGGTCTGCCAACCTTTCCTCATACATGAGAACACTCACACATCGTGTTATACAGTTTAATTTAATGTAATATTAGGAAAAAAAAAAAATCACCTTAATTCTTGTTTGTTTGCTAGGGGGTGCTAGTATTATTCAGTGCCACATCCTTAACGACAAGAGACACATATTAACCAAAGACACAAATAATAACGTGGCGTACTGGGATGTCTTGAAGGTAAGTATATAATTTCAGATTAAGCATCTACTGTTGCATGATTAATTATTTCATACCTTTTTTGATATATATTTTTTTAGCATGTAAGATTCCTCTGGTAGAAAGTAAGTCATCTTTCTGTCCCAAGACATAATGCAAGGATTGCTTTCTGAAAGGAGAGGGGGCATTTCTGAGCCTTTCTACATCTTTGGCTGATATCTTCACTCACCTGAATTCATTGAAGTAGTGACATCTTCATTCATCCAAAATTCAGACCCTTGAATTCTCCCGTGGAAATAATGGTTGTTTTGATTGGGTTTTGTTTCACTGAAGACTTGTAGAGGCCCATGGGCATATCTGCCCAATGCAGTACACCATCACAGAATGACAGGGGTTAAAAGGGACCTCTGGAGATCATCTAGTCCAACCCACCTCTCTACAACCTCCTTTAAGGTAATTGTAGAGAGTGATGAGGTCTCCTTTCAGCCTCCTTTTCTTCAGACTGAACAGCCTCAGCTCAGTGACATTGTCAGCAATTTCTTCTCTTGCAAAATCCTGTTTGAAATTCTGAATCTTTTTTTCATCTTGAACTATGCAGCGCTCCAGCCAGGATTCAGTGATGAAGTAAAGCACATTCAGCTAACTTACTGGATTGCTGGCTGAAGCGAGGAAGAAAAGAATTAAGTTGGAGAATGTAGATTTGCACTAAAAATTATCTAGATGACTCTTGTGGAAAAGCGAATAGCTTTTCTTGCTTTCAGTTTACAGTTGGTATATTTAAGTCCAGTGTTAGATCTCAGGAGCAACGTCAAATGCTCATGTTAATTTGCACCTTCATTCAATTATTTTTCTCTTTAGTTAGTAAGGGTTTCAGAAGCATATCTTGGATATGTTTGAACACATATTCACGTTAGAGATGGGGTTATTTGCCAGGTCAAACCCATGTGTAGGAGCACTGCACTCAACAGCTGCAACTCTTTCTTGAGGATGCTGGAAGAAAAGAGGGAGGTTTTCTTACCTGTAGTTATGTCCTTCCGTCTTTGTTTCCTGTAACTTTTCCAGGATTTTCAGGAAATAAGTCTTGCAAGGTTACAAGCTTTAGACTTTACTTAAAACACTCATTTCAAAATGACTCTGACAGTGGATTACAAGAATTTGGATGTTAACAGACTTTCTTGAGGAACTTTGAAGGATAAAGTAAAACAGATTAAAACAAGGAAGAAGAATCCACATATAAATTCACTCATCGCTGTTCCTGTTGCAGCAGTTGAGCTGAATTTGTTGCTAGATTTGCAACAAATGTTGGTGTTCAATGGAGAGTTGTACTGAAATGTTGGTATTGATGTGGAGAAGAATGACAGGATACTAGAAGACAGCCCTCTACTCAGAGAGAAAATGGTTTTTATTAATGGGAAGTAATACTTCCATACCTCTCCACTGACTTGATGCCACTACCTCAGAAATAAATAATAAATAAAAAATAAAAATTACTTACCACATGAAGTATGTGTGAAAATATATAAAGAAAAGATTGAACCTTTAACGTCTGTGTTTCTGAACTACAGTATTCATGGCAAAATCATAAGTCTTAATCATTTTAAGTGTGTGTGAAAGTCAAGTAATAGACTTGAGATGTTGATAGGACTTAATATTCAGATTTTAAAACCTTGTGTGTTTCTTTTGGTGTACAGGCATGTAAAGTTGAAGACCTTGGGAAAGTAGATTTTGAAGAAGAAATTAAGAAGAGATTTAAAATGGTGTATGTGCCAAACTGGTTCTCGGTAGACTTGAAAACCGGGGTGAGACTCCTAAACTCCTAAATCTGTTTCTCTAATGTCATATTGAATATATTCTTATATACTGTTTGTTCATGGCTTACAAGTTGTGAAGAGCAATTACCATTTATCTGCTGGGTTAGATTGATTTTGAAGCAAACCAGCAAATTTTACCTCGCTTCTTAACAATCTGAATAACAGATTTTTAGATTATTTTCTTTCTCGTGGTAAGTTCAGTTTAAATCCACCAATAGCAAATATGAGTTAATACGGTTTGGTAAACAAAATGTGTTGTCATGCATTTAGAAATTTTTTGGTTTGTATTCCCAGCTAAGTATGAACAAAATTATAAATTTATAGACTGGTTTAACACAAAACAACTCTTGCATTCCCCTTCCTGGTGGTCTTTTTCCAACAGATGTTGACAATTACTCTGGATGAAAGTGACTGCTTTGCAGCCTGGGTTTCAGCAAAGGATGCTGGATTTAGCAGCCCAGATGGTTCTGATCCAAAATGTAAGTTTTGACTAATGTTAGTGTTTTACTGAGACAAAAAAGCAGAATAAATTCCAGTGTTTGTTTCAGAGTATTCCGGTGCCACATATGTATCTGGTTGGGTTTTAGGGCTTATTTTCTTGAGACTAAATCCTGCAGAGAATTCTCCAGTGAGGATGTTGGCTTTATTCTGAAACATTTCAGTCACGTTCAGGTTTTCTATTTAACTCTGTTTTAAACCTTTAAGAAGCAAAAGGGAAAAAAATAATATTCCTAAACTTGGAGTTATTACTGAAGCTGCAGAATGTGAGTGATCCAACAGTAGTGACTCTAAAATCAGCTTTTTCTGAAAGATTGTAACATGTAGCTCTGGGATTGTGATAAGCAGATTTCTGTGCCCATAAATAGTTTGTTTTGGGAGCAGAACTACTCCAACAACCCATTTTTATAAAGGGTAGAAAGGAAGACCTTGGGAATACAGACCTGTCAGCCTCACCTCTGTGCCTGGGAAGATCATGGAACAGATCCTCCTGTAACACATGCTAAGGCACATGGAGGACAGGGAGGTGATCCAAGAGAGTCAGCATGGCTTTACTAGGAGCAAGTCCTGCCTGATGAACCTAGTGGCCTTCTAGAGTGAAGTGACTGCGTCAGTGGACAAGGGAAGAGCTATGGACGTCATCTAGCTGGACTTCTCCAAAGCCTTTGATACAGTCCCCCACAACATCCTTGTCTTGAAGCTGGAGAAGTACGGGTTTGATGGGTGGACTGTTCAGTGGATAAGAAATTGGCTGGATGGTCGCATCCAGAGAGTAATGGTCAATGGCTCAATGTCCAGATGGAAAACAGTGACGAATGGTGTCCCTCGGGTCCATACTGGGACCAGTGTTGCTTAATATCTTCATTAATGGTATTCACAGTGACATTGAGGGCACCCTC
>VZZY01014543.1:19858-43211 GCA_013400335.1 Eurystomus gularis
CCTTATAGTGACCTTCCAATACCTGAAAGGGGCCTATAAGAAGGCAGGGGGAGATCTGTTCTCGAGGGTGTGTAGTGACAGGACAAGGGGGGAATGGATTTAAGCTAGAGAAGGGTAGGTTTAGGTTGGACATCAGGAAGAAGTTGATCACTGGAACAGGTTGTCTGGAGAGGTGGTGGAAGCCCCATCCCTGGAGACATTCAAGGTCAGGCTTGGTGGGGCTCTGAGCAACCTGACCTGGTTAGAGATGTCCCTGCTTATTGTAGGGAGGTTGGACTAGATGACCTTTACATGTCCCTTCCAACACAACACATGATTCTATGGACTTTTGGGTAAGTTCTCAGCTGTGGCTCAAATGTGGAACATTTGATGATGCCAATGTTTTTTGTGTAGCTGAAGCTCTTACCTCACAATGTCTTGACAGTAAACCTTGGAGGGCTTCTGCTACAAGCACTGCTGGAGTATTGGCCTAGAACGCATATCAATCCAATGGATGAAGAAGAAAACGAAATAAATCATGGTTAGTGTTTTAGTATTTTCCTTTTTTAGGATTTGTGCCTACCTGCTGTTTGTTTACATTTCTGTTTCTGTAACAGACACAATTTGATTTGCTGTCTTAAACCTGTCTCTTGGATGTATTACACCAAAATTTGCTGAGTAGCTTTCTCCTTCTGGAAGTATCAGCAAAAATCTTAAGAACCCTACTCCATAAAACGTGAGTAGATGATTCTGAAGTTACAGAAGGATGATGCCTTGATGAAAAACAATTGCTGGCAAAACTAAGGCTTGACTTGGAAAAGAAACAGCCTAGATAATGACAGCAAAGAGCAATAGTTCAGTTATTCAACAGTCTTCTCTTGACATAATATCTAGAAACAAATTGGAATTATAAGCAATATAAAATAAAGACTTACTGGAAAAAAAAATTCACTGGCTATTAGAATAATACATGGGGTAGGTCTGTCTAAAACCATCTTGGGGTGGTGCTTTGAAGTAATAAGCATGAGATAAAAAGCATGGCTGTGTAAAATGTAAGATAGTGGCTGAATTTGGTGGAATAAAAGAGACTGTATAACTCTGAAGCTTGTGGATTATTTTGAAATGAATTCAACCCGGATGGCAGTTGACCGAAGAGTCTTTTCTTTGGTAAGAAATCACTTTCTACCAATAACGCAATTACGAAAACTTAAGTTCAGCAATGTCTTGCCATTTTGTGACAAAGGTCGTGCCAAGAGTTTGCTGCTTTCATCTTTCAAAAATGACCTCCGTGGGGGGTTACGGCGCTTGGCTGGCTCTTCTGGGTAACGTTGCTGATTCTCATGCTTTTGTGTATTGCCAGACAATATCTGAGAATGTAGCTTGGGCTTTTGTATTGTTGGGACACTGATGCTGCACTACTTGTGTCTATGAATAGTTGTGGATTAGTGGGATGTTTAGAATATTCATTACAGAATCAGTCTTAATTTTCCTTTTTAAAGGTAACAATTAAGGAACTGACACTAAAGAGTGAACTGTTGGACACTGGAATTTGTATAAAGACAAGAACGTCAATATAAATATCTCTGTATATATGTGCAGTATCGTTCCTGTCAATTATTAACAGAACTGTTATGAAGAAATCTTTCAAACCAGGATTTTTCACTTGCTCTAATTTCAGTATCCTATCCATCCCTGCTAATAGAGACCAGGCTCGCTTTCTTGGTTTTTCTTTGGTTCGATTTTTGACCTTTCACTACATGTGTTGCTGATCAGAAAGTTAAGGAATTATTTATCTCATGAGACTATTTCAATTTCTTATGTAGCTTGAATTCAACATTATGTTAAAATGCAGTAATGAGATGCTAGAATGGCATTGATATGATCTTTCTCAAGTGAGAGGCAGGCACCTAAATACTTCTAGATTGTGTTTCCAAGATATCTGCCTGACTAGAAGCTGCACTGTTCAAGAAGCACATAAATAATGCTGATTTTTCTTTAATCTTATCCTATCCATCAGATGTAGAATTAGGTTCTTTGGTGTTCGAAGAAAATACTGCTATAATTAGCTGAAAACAGATTGAATTTAGAATGCAGTAACTTCAAGGAAATATGAGTCCGAGCTTTCCTAATCTGCTGTCTTGACCTCTGGCAAAGCCAGGTGGAAGAGCAAAGCCAGCATCCTTCAGTTGTGTGCTGTCAGTGTATAGGGGAAAAATAGTCTTGCCTCAGTGGAATCTCTTTAGTTGATTCCTAACACTAGTGTTGTTCCGTTTGACAAATCCTTGGAGTTCTGTTAAGGAAGTGGAGAAAACTAATAATCAGCTTATGGCTCATGAGTTCTGTTTCCCTTTTCTCGAAGGCTTTTGAAATAGGCCTTCAGCAAACCAGAACTGATGTAGTTACTCTCTAGTGTCCCTTTTTATCTACTTGCTGTGTGTTGGAAATGGGGATTTTCTTGGTGTTTAGGAAGCTTATGGTTTTGTTAATTTATGAAATAGATTAGCTGTAGGTGGAAAATACACTTTTTGGTCTACGTATACCCAATTTTAAGGGCTAGTGCAGTCTCAGTGTTGTGTCTTGTTTTTTTTCCAACAGTAAATGGTGAGCAGGAGAACAGAGTCCAGAAAGGAAATGGATACTTTCAAGTGCCACCACATACACCAGTTATTTTTGGTGAGGCTGGAGGACGCACTTTGTTCAGGTATAAGAACTCAAGAGTGTAAATTCAGTGGCTGAACAATCACTTCCTTTGTGAAAGCAGAAGTGTTATAAAAATGTAATGCTTGCATCTGTTCTGTGCAGTACGTTCAAGACATGCCCTTGGCAGGCAAAATAAGCAGCTCTTCATGATAATTTTGCATTGTCCAGCTGGGTATGTGAGTTTGAACATCAACAAGGTGTGGGGTTTTACAACGGCGAGAGTTGTATATTGTTCTTAGCTGCATGTCATAGCTTGGAGATCTTTTTGGGTGCCCTCTTCCTGCAAACTGATGAACTGAACATTGTTTTAAAATGAAATCATGCTACTTCAGATTCTTGTAGAACTTCTCTTACAGGTCTGTTGTGCTGATCTTTGAGCATTAATGACTCAGACAGGAGATCCTACTCACTAGAGTGTAGGATTATAGTTGGTGACCCATTAGAAAGTCCTAAGCTCTGGCAGGTAGGAGGAGCACAGGTTCTGTATTGTAATTTATGCGTACTGGTTACCCTTCTATTTCTTTTTGTTTTACGTCAGTTTGTTTTTTGTGATGCCTCAGAAACACTTTAATAGTGGTCCAAAACAAGTGCCAAGATTTCAAATACTGTGACCATAGTGGATTTTAAATTTGAGAGATGGGGCATGTTTGATTTGTTGTTTTTGTTTCCCAGGCTGAATAGGGTGGAAACCTCTTAACTTTCAGTCCCTGAACTGGTCACTAAAACAGGGTAACCTTTTTCAGCTTTGAAAACTGACTTTTTTCTGCATTATGAATGTATTTCCATTGTAGCTAGGGCTTAATAGTTGCATCCATTCTGTACTCTAGGGATCTGTCGTCTTCCTGTAGCTGCTTTTTCTGGTCTTTACAGAAAATATGTGATCACTTCCCTAATAAGTCCGATGATGTGAAGGGCCAGCTAACCAAGTCCAAGCTCCCTGCCTATTAAAAGGGCACGTCCTCTCCTGAAAGCTTTCTAATGCATGTTGCACTACTGGTTTCCATTCATAAAGATTTTTTCTGTATGTCTTAGGTTATTATGTCGGGATTCAGGTGGTGAAACTGAGTCAATGCTTCTTAATGAAACTGTGCCACAATGGGTAATTGACATCACTGTGGATGTAAGTATCACATGTATAAGTTGCTTTTTTGTCGTTTTTTTGTTTGGTTGGGTTGGTTTTTTTTAAGGTGAACTGCAATTTTTATAACTGTACAGGATCTGAAATTACATATTAAATTTTCTCTCTGTTTGTGTTTAAAATAAATGGTCTTAAGTTCTGTCTTCAAGACACTTTGAGATTCATCATTTTTTGATATGTCCAGTTAAGCTATTTTTGCTCACTTCTTTTACCAGAAAGTCTTGGGAAAGGAATTGACAGCACTGTGCATAACTGGTATCATTTCCAAGTGTGAAACCCTTTGTATTGCTGCAGGCTTTGGACACTATCTAATTTCCTTGGAAATAAAACAATAATTTCTATTCAAAAGCTGGATGATATCTACATCATCTGAATTGAAGCATCGCAAGAGTATGAGTAATTTGGAAGTTAGCTGTGGTGGTTACGTTGGTTAAGAATCATAGAACTGTAGAACGGCTTAGGTTGGAAGGGACCCTAGAAATCATCTAATCCAGCCTCCCTGGAATCTCTCTTAGTTTTTGATAATTAGAAGCTGAATATACTTCCCATACTGGCTGGTGGAAATAAGAGCTGAGAACAGTTCATCCTAAACTAACACTTTTCAAATCTGTTTCCTTCTAGAAAAATATGCCCAAATTCAATAAGATTCCCTTCTACCTCCAACCTCATTCATCATCAGGGGCAAAAACTCTGAAAAAGTAAGTAATGCTTATTTGACTCTCAAAGCTGCAGAAAGAAAATTGCGAGCTCCAAAAATAAAACCCCCAAACCAACCGGGTTTGCCAGAGAATTGTTGTGCTTGATGAATTTGTAGAGGTTTCTATTGAATTACATCAACATTTGAAAGAACTGTAGGTTTCTTTTGGGTTCAAAGGGCTGTTGCTCAAGGTTTATACTAAGAAATGTCCAAGAACTAACTACTGAAATTGTATTTTTTGTCTTCTGTGGTATTTAATTAGAAAACAGAGAAACTATATTGTTACCCTGTTCAAAACGACAGTTTTATATTCTATTTCCTATTGCTACCAGTGATGGAGAACTGCTTTTTCAAAGGAAAAGGTGCAAAAAATGACAGTAGGGAATGCAGGATAGTCTGCCTGTCACGTTAGCTGTAACTAAGAGCTGTATAGGTCAGAAATCAAGTCGGGTCCTCAGATACGAACTCAATTTCATAGACATTATGCCTGCCATTTAGATGCAACAATTTTCAGTATTTTCCACAAATGCCTGGATCAAGTCCAACCGTTAACCCAGCACTGCCAGGTCACCTCTAAACCATGTCCCTCAGCAGCACATCTACACATCTACACATCTACACATACTCCAGGGATGGTGATTCCACTTCCCTGGGCAACCTGATTCAGGGCTTGACAGCCCTTTTGGGGAAGAAATTCTTCCTAATGGCCAATTTAATCCTCCTCCAGTGCAACTTGAGCCTATTTCCTCTTGTCCTATCACTTCTTACTTGGGAAAAGAGATCGAGCCCCACTTCACTACCTCCTTTCAGGGAGCTGTAGAGAATGAGGTCTCCCCTGAGCCTTCTTTTCTCCAGTTGAAACAACCCCCAGGTCCCTCAGCTGCTCCTCTTAAAACTTGTGCTCTAGACCCTTCACCAGGTTCACTGCCCTTCTCTGGACATGCTCCAGCCCCTCAGCGTCCTTCTTGGAGTGAGGGGCCCAAAACTGAACCCAGGATTCAAGGTGCAGCCACACCAATGCTGAGTACAGGGGGACAATGACTTTCCTAATCCTGCTGGCCATACTATTGGTGACACAAGCCAGGATGCTGTTGGCCTTCTTGGCCACCTGGGCACATGCTGGCTTGTATTCAGCTGGCTGTCAACCAACACTCCTAGGTCCTTTACCACCAGGGAGCTTTCCGACCACTCTTCCCTGAACTTGGAGCATTGCATGGGATTGTTGTGACCCACGTGCAGGACCTGGCACTTGGCCTTTTTGAACCTTGTACCGTGGCCTCTGCCCATCAGTCCAGTCTTGCCAGATCCCTCTGTAGAGCCTCTATATCTTCAAGCAGATCAACACACCCGTACAACTTTGTGTTGTCTGCAAACTTACTGAGGGTGCCCTTGATCCCCTCGTCCAGATTGTTAATAAAGGTATTAAAGAGAATGGGCCCCAGTACTGACCCCTGGGAACACCCACGATAATCTATTAACCTTATAATATACAGAGCTTCTCTGTGTATTCGCATCGTTTGCTAGAGATTAAGGTATTGTGAAAAGAAAAAATATGTTTTCTCAAGTTTTTTCTTCCCAAACTTGGCTTAACCTTCTACAGAGACCGACTGTCAGCAAGTGATATGCTTCAGGTGAGAAAAGTGATGGAACACGTCTATGAGAAAATCATTAACTTGGATAACGAGTCTCAGACAACTAGCTCTTCCAATAATGAAAAAGCCGGAGAACAAGAAAAAGAGGAGGACATCGCTGTGCTAGCAGAGGAGAAGATCGAGCTTCTGTGCCAGGACCAGGTACACGTTACTTGGGCAATTTTAACTTCTGAACGAAACCAGTGTCTAGCAATGGATCAGTGGTGAATTTCTGCATACTGAGCTTGAGATTGCTCTCTATCTATGCTATAGATTATCTGTTACCTTTAACACTAAGTAAATGTTGTGACATCATGTTAACTTCCTGCTGACACAAGTTCAGACAGCTCTAGGTAGCTGGATCGAAGAATTTATTTAGTGTGCCTGACCGATTTGGTCTGAGCAGTAGCCTTACTGTAGGATGACTTACTCATACTCCACAAGGGGACTCAATGCAATTCCACAGAGTTCCATTTCTAGCATTTTGGGATCGTTTTAAATTCTACATTGCTAGCAGAGTTTAAAATGTGTCCAAAATCACAAATTGTCCAGAAACTCGAGTAAAATATTGAGGAGATGGTTGTAATCTGAAGTTGTTATGTTGCTAAAATCTTTCAGTAATGCATCAGGTTTACTTGTTAGTTGAAAAATCTGAGCTAGTTGAAACATCTGAGCCGTTGCCAGGTTCGTCTTTGATGCCAGGTGTCCTGGTTTGAGTTAGTTGTAGGTCTGTTGTAGGTCTGGTGGATTGAACCTAAACCTCGACACCAGATCACCTCTGCACACCAACCAGAGTGTTTCATCTTTGAATTTCTGACAATCTTAACGGATTCGTGGAGTAAAAGACAAATTTTTCCTGTTCAGGTTTTGGATCCGAACATGGACCTGCGAACTGTAAAGCACTTCATTTGGAAGAGCGGCGGTGATCTGACACTTCATTATCGCCAGAAGTCAACGTGAGGGGACTGGGGGACCCCAACGGTTCCTTATTTACTTGACCATGCTGTACTGGTTCCAAGAGTAGTACTATAGAAGCCCACTGAACCCCTAAGGTAGATGAGACTTCTAATGACTCAGTATGGACGGAAAGTATACGTTTAATTGAAGTGACTAATAGAGCTGTAATATAGAGGAAAAAAAAAAACCAACCCTATATGACTTAAACTAAAGTCTGTCCTCGTCTCAGCCCATGAGATGGGAAGTCCCCGAGTGGTTCGTGTTGTGTGAGGTGTACAGAGAACGGATGATAATCCAGTGCAGACTTTTGCTTCCTCCTTTTTGCTTTTGTTTCTCCAGAACATAATATCCTCATCTGCTCATGCTTGATAGGAAACCATTTTGGCCGTATTAGTCGCTGTGCTCACAATCGAATTCAGAACTGCACACAAGGTATTTTTAGTACATTCCATTGGTAAAGTTCCTACAATGATTTCTCACAGGTTACTCAACCATTTCTACCGCTTAAATTCGGGAAAGAAAACCAACGGCAAATAGGCATCGCATCCTTGAGTCGGCCCATTTAATTGCAAACGAAGGGTTAATATTGGAATTTGTTTAATACTGCAGTGCAATGGTTGCTTTAGAGAGCTGTTGACGTGCAGAATAAGAACACTAGATAAATGTTGTAGCAGTCTGATGATGCTGTGCATCATACTAGAGTGAACATGCTTTGCAGCAATTAAAGAGATTTTTTTTAAAAAATATATAAATATATAACTATTTCCTGCACTGTCCAAGGTGTTCTAAAGACACCCTAGTCTAATTTTTGGTAACTGTGCTCCAAAATTTTGTGACATTTTGTTAAAACTTCAGACCATTCTGAAAATAACTTCCTATGTTTAATGCTAAACAGTAGAAACTCCTCAGCAGATTTCATAATCATGACATAAAAATCCTTATTTCTTCTTTCCTCAAGTTTTTATATGCGGTAGTTCTTTTGTTATAGATTTCCGCGGATCTTCTTTTCACTGTTATTTCTAAAAATCTGTGACTGTCATAGACTCATAGTAGTCTTTTATAGACTTTAACTTATTGGGGGGAGGGGGGAAAGGCATTTCAGCTTTTCATGAGGAAATGTGGGGCTGTCGCAGAAAACCATGTGTAGCCAGAACAAATTACACGTCCTCGTAAAGAAACGGTGTAAAAATGACTCTTGTCTGAAGCAGAAGCACAAGTGCCTTCAAAGGGCAGTATATTATTCGAGTTTCTTCAGGAGACATAAGCTCTTGCCCTTCCTGTGTCTTGCTCTCAAGATTTAGGTTGAGGCCTAAAGAAAGTCCCAATAAATTCTCTTACTGGGATTGTATTGGTCAAGCAAAGTAAAATATTTTTCACCGTATTTTATTTCAAAAAATAGTCAGATTGTTACCTTCTGCACTCTTAACCTAGCTTAACAAACTCATTGCTTCAACAACAACTAAGTTCAGAACTAAGATTGTCTTTTTTCCCTGTTCTCAGAGTCAGTTTCAGTTTTTAATCTCCATTTCTGTGTCCGCTCCGTTTGACACCGTCGTGCTAGAACTGCACATCTTCAGATATTTGTGAGTCAAATGGTTAAACAGAACTGTAACTTCTATTGCTAAGTTGTTCTGACTTGTATTTATTAATAGCAAGAGTCTACATTTGTTCCAAGAAGCACTGTTTGGGTTGGGTTTTTGTTTGGTTTTTTTGTTTCTGGTTGTCTTGCTGTCCCGTTGTATACATTGGAATTGCTCCCAGGAATTTGGTTTGAAATCAGCCAAGGCTGTAATTTTTTCTTCTTTTGTTTTTTTTTTTTTCTTCCTAACCATCCCGAAACAGCTTCGGGAAAGATTGCCAGAAGAGTCTGCAATGCCAGAAGGGTAAATGATGTTTCACAGTTGTATAGAATTAAAAGGCTTTAGTTAAAATATTTTTCCAGTTGTTTTGTGTAGTGGATCAGTTCTGCGATTTTGGAGCTTGGACTGATGCCACTTGATGGTTGTGCTCCAAAGGACTTTGATGGAACGGGCAAGAAATGGCAGCACCTTAAAATCCCTTGAAGATCATCTTATTATATGGTTGGATATAAGCTTGTAGCGGGCATTCAAACCTTCAAATACAAGCTCTGAGATTCAGTTGAGGTGGACAATGCGCTCGAGTCAATAGTGTTCACCTGGGCAGCGCGTGCTTTTGGACCCTGAAAATATGTTGTGCTTACAGCAATGTAGGACATCAGAAAAGACAGCCCGGCTACGAGCGACTCGTGCCAGTGGGTGCTGAGTTTTCTGGGTGTGGAAAGGTTGTAGCCCTCTAAGAGACCCATGGGAAGCCAAGTCTGGGTTTACAGAATCACAGGCTGGTAGGGGTTGGAAAGGACCTCTGGAGATCATCTTGTCCAACCCCTCTGCCAAAGCAGCGTCACCCGGAGCAGGTTACACAGGATCACATCCGGATGGGTTTGGAATCTCTCCAGAGAAGGAGACTCCACAACCTCTCTGGGCAGCCTGGGCCAGGCTACGACACCCTCACAGGAAATAAGTTTTTTCTGATGTTGAGTTGGAACTTCCTCTGTTCCAGTTCGTGCCTGTTGTCCCTTGTCCTGTCACTATCATTTCTGTCACCTTTTCTGGAATTGTGCTGTCTGTAAGAGTCCTGAAGGAAGAGCAGGGGAGGCTTCCACAGTGTTCAGGAGTTCCTATGAGAGTCACAGCTCATGAGGACGTTGTTAACGGAGTTCCAGTTTGCCAGTATAATAGGACAGGATGCTGGTTTGTAGAAGTTTTTTTTTAATTTCCAAATTCATAATGGAAAGGAGCTATAAATCTAGTGTAACCTGCTTCTCAGAAAAGCTTTTCTCTATGACAGGCCATGTGTTTTCTCTGCAGGTGGGGTGGCGCTGAGAACAGGAGAGCTCAGCTCAGTAGTTGCAGCTAAAGTGCAAGGATCATTTTTAGGAAGAGAAGAACTACTTGAAGTGTTTAGCATTAACTTTTAGAAACACTAAAAAAAGGCTCAAAATAAGCCCGAGGCAGTAGATAATAATGTAGTTCTACCTCATTGCCAAGTGATGGGAAAATAAGGGACTTGGGATTTACTACTTTGATTGTCCATAGTCCATGAGAGAGGGGCAACTGGGGGACTGAAAGTGTGGAGACCTGCTCAGAACAGCTGTCCTGTGGTTCAGATCATACAAGCTGAAGTGTGGACGTTATTCAGCGTGTGAAAGAAGTGTGGTCAGCAGGTCCAGGGAGATGATTCCACCCCTCTGCTCTCATGAGACCCCACCACTGTTGCCTCCAGCTCTGGAGACCCCAGCACAAGGAGGACATGGACCTGAGGGAGGGGATCCAGAGGAGGGCTACAAAGATGATCAGAGGGCTAGAACACCTCTCCTATGAAGACAAGCTGAGAGAGTTGGGCTTGTTCAGCCTGGAGAAGGGAAGGCTCAGGGGAGACCATATTGCGGCCTTCCAGTATCTAAAGGGGGCCTGCAGGAAAGCCAGGGAGTGACTTTTCACAAAGGCCTGTAGTGATAGGACAAGGGGTAATAGGTTTACACTGGAGGAGGATAGATTTAGATTAGAAATTCAAAGGATATTCTTCACTCTGAGGGTCGTGAGACACTGGAACAGGTTTCTCAGGGAAGTTGTGGCTGCTCCATCCCTCGAGGTGTTCAAGGCCAGGCTGGATGGGGCCTTGAGCAACCTGGTCTAGTGGGAGGTGTCCCTGCCAGAGCAGCGGGGTTGGAACTAGATGATCTTTGAGGTCCCTTCCAACCCAAACCATTCTATGATTCTGTAATCTAAGGGTTGCTAACTCGAGGCAGAGGGAAGTTGGGTGGTTGGTTTGCTGAGCTGGGTTAGTGTGAAGGTGCCAGAGAAGGGGAGCGGGCGTGTTTGCCCAAGGTAAAGGCCCAGTGACTCTTAAGGCATGACTCCAGTTACGGTACTCCAAATTTTGGCCAGCACATTGCACCAAGGTACTATTTTTTCTTTCACTGAGGTCCCCCTTGAGTCAAACTACCCCTAGAAGTTTCTTGAGCTTTGGCATCAGTCTTAGCACGTGATCTTAAGCTTGTAGCTGTGCCAATAGCTCCAAAACAGAGCTGGGTGGAGTTACCACCTGCTAGATAACAGAACTGGGAAAAGCACGTGCACGCTTAAATATCAAGGAAGTGATTGACTCGAGATATTTTCCTCTGTTACGTGGTGGAGGTTTTTCTGTAAGCAGCTGTACAAACATCATGCAGAACAGAGGGGGGTGGGACACAGCTGATCTCTCTCTGAAGGTGACACTGTTCTAACCATCTTTTTCATGGGACTGTGACTGCTCAGTTACTTCTCCTGGTGTAGAAATGTAACTTCAACCAAACAATGGCTTTGAAATTGCTTTTACAGCAGAACCGAGGCAGGCAAAGTAGTGTTTGCCTAAGGCAAAAGCAGAGAGGAAGGATGTGTGGACATGAGGGGCAATGCCCAGGAAATAAGAGATTAACACAGTCAAACCAAATGCAGCGAGGAACCTGGAGCTGCTTTCACTGAACTGCCGGAGGCGCCTGGGTCATAACTGCTTGGAGGTGAGAGGATTTGCCCAGTTATGGGGGAAGCTGGAGAAGGGTGAGGGGACTGCTGAATTAAAGGTGATTAAAGGTGCTGAATTGATGGTGCTGGAGCAGCTGAAGTCTCCTGCTTCCTCAGTTGGTGCTAGGTGATGTCCAGTGCTCATTAAATGTGTCATTCAAGCCCCTGGGCACAGGGGGAGCGCTGTGATCTCTGCTCAGTGTTTCAGTCCAGCTTCCTGCAGCATTCCTCACCGCTAAGAGGAATTTGGTCAAGTGTGGTGGCTTGGAGGAGAAGCTTCTGAACACAGCCTAGAGTACAGCAGAAGATTCAGTAAATTGTCAAGGCTGCTGTGAATGTTGAAAAGGGAACAAAGTCATCACTGCCTGAATTTGGTGTTTCAACAGTTCTTGCCAGTCATTGTTCACCTTAAAGACACTCGATACATTGATTCACACATTCAGGTTCGGCTGGAATTAGTTCAGCATCTGTTAATAATGAGATATGCACGTTTATCTCCAGGATGGTTATTTCCTTATTGTGGTTTTGGGGATTAGGATCATTCCTAGTACAGGGTTACGCTGTCTAAACTTCCCATGAATCAAGTCATTTACCTCAGATGGGTGGGCTTGCTCTGACCCACTGAAGTCGGCACTGCCTGGGGCAAAGCTTGATCAAGCCTTTGTTGAGTAGAGTTGTGGGTATCTGGGTGGATGGAGGTCCCAGTGCTGCTCTGAGCACCCATCCGGTGTATACCCACCATCAGCACCCAGGTGCTCCGTTTCACGAGGGGCAGCAGAAGCATGGCTCGGGGGAGATGAGCTTTGCCTAATCCTTTGGCTTTAACATCTGCCAGACTCCTGTCCTCGGTTCTGGAGGATTATCTTACTGTGTGTGTCTGGCTGTAGCAAACCACGGTGCAGCGTCAAGCTGCACGTCCACTGCATCCAGGTTAGTACAGAGCACTCTCAGGTGACATCCAGCTCTGGAGCCCCACACAAGATAGACGTGGACCTGTTGGAGCATGTCCAGAAGAGAGCAGTGAGATCATCACACGGTGCTCCAGCATGGTCCACAGGACCCTGTCTGTATCAGAGGGGATGGCCCTCAGCTGTCTACACTTGCAGCAACAGCGGGAAGGCAAGGCAGGAGCCCTGTGTCTCCAGGAGAGCTGGATCCTCTCTCAATCCAACCACTCTCACAAGCTTCTACCACTCTTTTTAGGTTTTATTTTTAAACTAAGAAATTCTTACCACCTTTCACACTTCTGAACCCACAAGTGAAGGACTGCCTTCTTTTTGTTTCAGCAGGGAGGCAGCTTCAGGCATCTCCAAAGGTAGCCTCCAAATTGTCAAGAGAAAAGGAAACGTGATGAGAACATTAAACTTTTCACCTCATTTAGCAGCAAAATGCTAAAGCTACAGATTAGGAGAACACAACACTAGAGGTTGAACTTGCTATGTGGTTTTCTAAATGGGTGTGTTCCACCATTGTTTCTTTGTAACATCCAAAGAAAGAAGCCTTCATAAACATAAACAGATTCCCCACCTCCCCTTCCAAGAGCCAGTTAAAGTAGCTGGACACGGACAGTTGTTAAGCATTAACCCGTTTATTACTGTGACATTTGAGATCTAGGCCGAGTTTTGACATTCCCTGCCCTTAAGTTTCTAAAGGGTGCTTATGGTACAGCATCACGTACATGAGTGATGACCAGCTTAGAAACAGTTTTGACAAAGGTGAAACAGTCCTAAATAAAATAATAATATTAAAAAAAAAAGGTCACCCAGCTGTCTTCAGTCATCAAGCTCTGACACCAAAAACTTATCAATAGCTTAAATTACATTTCTTTTTAGTGTTTGGCTGTTCACCCCTGTAGTGGTCAGTTGGGGGAACAAAAGTGGAGATTTATTTTAGCAATACAGGAAAAAAGCTGTTCACTTGTAACAGACCATTTAGCAGACCCGATTTCAAATCTATTAATTCTACTACCTCCAGTTTGGGCTAAATGCATTCTTGTCTAAAGCTAAAGAGATTCTGACCATCCTGTTCAGAGCTACTGTATTTTATGGGGGCAAAAAACCACCAGTATTTGGTAACAAGAGAGGTAAGGAATGTAGAGGACAGTTTTTATGTAAGGGTGTACTCGTCTGAAGACCTGTCTTGTGTTGCTATTTCACCTGCACTGTTTTGGTGAAGCTGAGCTGTCACCAGCAAATCCGCATGACCCGGACTCCCCATCCTGCCCTGTTATTGGATTTTGGCCTCATCAGTCATTATCTCCATAGAAAACACATCAAGAGACAGAGCAGAGAAAAAGAAAATCAGACAGTTTCTTCAATAGGTCTTCTGGGGAGACCTTATACTGACCTTCCAGTACCTGAAGGGGCCTACAGGAAGGCAGGGGAAGGTCTGTTTAAAAGGGTGTGTAGTGATAGGACAAGGAGGAATGGTTTAGGCTAGGAAAAGATAGATTAAGGCTGGATGTTAGAAAAAAGTTCTTTAACATGAGAGTGATAGATCACAGGAATGGGCTGCCCAGAGAGGTGGTGGAGGCCCCATCCCTGGAATCATTCAAGGTCAGGTTTGATGGGGGTCTGAGCAACCTGACCTAGGTAGAGATGTTCCTACTCGAGTAGGGAGGTTGGACCAGATGACCTCTAGAGGTCCCTTCCAGCCTAGAACATTCTGTGATTCTAATATTGTGCTAAACAAGTAAACTCTGGTTTGTATCTTAAACACAGACCTAACCTGGTATCCCATGCCCTTAGTTTATGAAGGATTTTCACCACATGAACTGTACCAGCGATAGTTAAGCGATTCCCAATCAAGAGCTTTAAAATTCTGTGATAAATCATTGCCTTGAGGGGTATAAAAATACCCACATTGCTTTCATTGTCCATTTCATGTTTGCTATTACATTCAGTAGCTCTTTGAAGACAACGACAAACCAAAAAGCTACCAAAAAAAGCAATGGATGTTGCTGTGCTAACAGGCTCCATCCCTGTGTCTTAAACTTAAAATGATTTGTGTAAAAATATAAACAAGTAAATTGAAAAGCACAACTAAAGAAAAGCTATTTCTCTGTCACTACAGAAACCGAGACACATTCAACTCCACCAAAAAGGTTCATCACCCTGAAAACACATGGGCCTGTCTTAAAATCATCTTTGACTTTAGTTTTAAAATAAGCATCCTAATTTACATCCCTTTTTTTAAAAGAAACAAAAACCTGAGATCACCACATGATCCGCTGAAGAACTGCAGTGAGTGACAGGACCCACCAACACGGTTTTGTCCTAGCTGAATGCTGCAGCTTCCAACCGTATGGTACTTTTCTTCCTGCAGAAGTAGTTGTGGAGAAGGTACATGAGTAACTGTGACAGGGAAGGGAATCTAAAACAAGAAAAAAATCAAGAGTTTGCAGAGCAGTAAGTAGGAATAAAGATACCTTGGGTAGGAAATGCCTCGAAAGGCACAAGAACTGTCTAATTGAGGTGAACCATTAGAAAAGCTTCCTAGCAAGACAAAGCCATAAATATTTTCTTTTTTAATGCCATCAATCATACTGAGAAAATCATGAAGTGTCATTGTTCAGGCAAAGCACCCTCTGAAATACATTCAAGAGCATTTGTAGGCAACCGTGAATTCAGGAACTGGATGTTTTGCCAGACTCCGACTCGTTTCTGCATTAACTTCTCCATTAACTTGGTGATTTTGGACATCACTCAAAGCTTGAGCACAGATCAATCCATTAAACGACGATTGGAAAAGACAATAGGATATGGATTTCTTTTATAATGTTGTCTACACTAACAAAATAGAGTAACTAATTCTTTCAAGATCAGAAAAATATTCCAAGCTGTAGCACTACAGCACGCGGCAGTCTGTGAACAAGCAGTGCCCATTTCACTCATGATCTTGAGCAGCTGCTGCTTCTTTCTGTTCGGACGCTGCTTCATCATCTGGTTTCACCAGCGTCGTGGTTAATGAGCTCTCCACGCTGTTTAAGAGCAGCTTTGTTTCTTGGTTATCAGGATCAGTTCCTAGTGGTGTTTTCAAAGAAATTTCATTAGGAAGAGCAAAAGAAGGTAAAGGTGGAATTGAAGGCAGTAGGTTGTCCAACTCAGGCTGCTTGACTGAACCTTCAGAATACATGGTTACATCTCCAGGGTCCAAAGCTGGGGCATTTTCTGGAAAATGGAAATAGTTTGTAAAAAAAAAAACCAAACAAATAAACCTGTCAGGCTAACAGACAGCACCTCTGGTTACATCTAGAAAAACCAGCTCGAATGAGACCCTCGCACGGGCACACAACCAGATACACAACTGTCACATACACGGGCTGCGTGTACTCAGTTCTCCCCAAATGCAGGTCCAGAGGAGGACTACAAAGATGATCAGAAGGCTGGAACACCTCTCCTGTGAAGACAGGCTGAAAGAATTGGGCTTGTTCAGCCTGGAGAAGAGAAGGCTCAGGGGAGACCATATTGCGGCCTTCCAGTATCTGAAGGGGGCTACAAGAAGGCTGGGGAGGGACTTTTCACAAAGGCCTGTAGTGACAGGACAAGGGGTAATGGCCTCAAACTGGAGGAGGGTAGATTTAGATTAGAAATTCAAAGGATATTCTTCACTCTGAGGGTCGTGAGACACTGGAACAGGTTTCTCAGGGAAGTTGTGGCTGCTCCATCCCTCAAGGTGTTCAAGGCGAGGTTGGATGGGGCCTTGAGCAACCTGGTCTAGTGGGAGGTGTCCCTGCCCATGGCAGGGTGGTTGGAACTAGATGATCTTTGAGGTCCCTTCCAACCCAAACCATTCTATGAAATCAAAAAAGTCAGATGGTGCAAGGAGGTTTAATAGACCACAAACCATTTGGTCTGCTGTGTTCTTGCTAGACATGTTTTACTTTGTGTTACAGGCCTTAGTCCCCCCACCTTTCAAAAAGGAAAGGCATCCCATAATCATAGAATGGTTTGGGCTAGAAGGAACCTCTAAAGGTCACCTGGTGCAACCATCACTATTAAGATAACTGCAATTTTGTTTTCACTTTACAAGTCTTAAGACAAGCCTGTGGTACAAAAACTTACACTGATTTTAGAAATACCTACTTTTAAGGTCAGTGTAATTTGGCTCATCAACATTTTCATTTCAAGAAGACACACATTCTGTAATCTTACAAAAAAGCCTGTTAGTTTTTGTCTACTTCTGCATTTGATTTCCATCGCTTTTTCCATTTGGTTTTAACCAATCTCCTTTCTGATTTTCCTTAAAATTGGCTTATTTCCAAAAACTACAATACCCTTGAGCTGGCATGAGTTGGTGCCATCCCAGCAATGAGGTCAGAGGCCTAAAGGAAATGTAGAGTACGCTTACCAAAATAGGCTGAAGTGTCATTGTTTGACATCAAGTTTTCAGTGCCGACTAAAGCATCTGCTGCTGGCACGTTGGAGGAGGCAGATGAGGACACGCTGGACACTTTTGATAAGTTGGTGAGTTCAGGAAGTGAAATACCAGACATATCTAGAAATCCTGAGGGAGAAAACAAGTATTTTAGGTAGAACCATTTTAGACAGGACACAAAATTCTAGATTCAGAGACATGTTGTATCCAGACTGAAGTCAGTGAAGTCCCTTCCCCTTAAATGCAAATAAATTTAACCTAAATGTTAGCCAGCATCGGTGGAAAGACTTCTGCAGAATGTTCACCTCAGTCAGGCTCAGGTACCCAAATTCTACAGCTCTGAAATCCAGTGATGTCAAAAGCTTCAACAAAAACAACCACCAGTGCTCACAGTTCTGCATTTAAGTCTCAAAATTTGCTTAAGGCTATTGGTTTACTTGTATGTCCTCTAAAGAACTGCTGAAAGAAGCACTTAAGAAAATATACCTGGATCCATAACTCTCTGAAGAGGGGGAGGAGGAGAAAGGGAGCTTTCTGGTGAATAACCACTCATTTCTTGATCTCTGGAATGATCCAAGTCCATAACTATTTCGGAGCTGTCACTCTGAGAAGGAGGTGCCAATAATGGAGTCTGGAATAACACAATTTTTATGTTGAAAGCTTCACCTGAAGATGACCTTCCTATGAAAGAAACTTTCCTGTGAGGGTGATGGAGCCCTGGAACAGGCTGCCCAGAGAGGCTGTGGAGTCTCCTTCTCTGGAGAGAATCAAAACCCACCAGGATGCATTCCTGTGCAACCTGCCCCAGCAGGGGGGTGGACTAGATAATCTCCACAGGTCCCTTCCAAGCCCTATCATTCTGTGAAAGCATTCTGACTCACTCTCCAAGTACACCAACTCAGAGAGAACCCGTGATGCTGAAACTGATTGTCCCGCCACTGATTAGGACATGTTCCAACATAGCCTTTTAAAGCCAGTATGTTCTTAGAACACTCCACACTCCATTCTTGTCGGTGTTATTTTAATTTCCTAAGGAGCAGGGCATTCTTCTCAAATTATTCTCATTGACTGGTACAGCTATAATACACAAATCTTCAAATCAGGAAGAAAATACCTGGCAAAAATTTCTATCAGCCAACACTGGTGACCTATCATCTGCTCAGCATCACAAGCTCTTGCTAAAGAAAACTTCACCTGAAGAAAACCGCACAGCAAAACTTTATGCTGTACTCAAATACACTGTATTATGAATGCTCCAACAAGTAGAAACTTTGGCAACCCCAGAGAGCATGCCAGAGATATGAAGTGATTTCTTACCTCTGTGTAGCCATTAGTAGATGGCGCAGGAGTTCCAGCTTCTGCCAGAGGTGAAGGTGGTTTGCTTTCTGGCTTTTTCTTTGATGCTATAGACTGCGTTGGAATTCTGTGCAAATAGCCGTAGCCAATACCACATCCTAAACTGCACAGAAGGAGGTAAAACAAGACCCGAAAGAGTGTTCTTAAAGCAAGTGTTTTACAGTTTGACTCTTCAAACCAAAAAGTGTTTCAGTCTTTAATCTGGAGCGCGAAACACCTACCTGCAAGAATCAATTCACCTACAGTCCTCAAGGAGCACTCTGCAGCTGACATTTAGACATACAGAGCTTAGCTTTCAGTTTAGTATTTTTAAATCTCTACAAAATATATAATCTGAGGTGCTGTGGATTTTGTTCTTGCTTTAACTGAATGTTTGACTATGAGAATGTAGCCAGAGAGTCTGCTACTGGGGAAAGTCCACACAGGTTTTGCCACTGGTTTCAACTCAAACAGGGTTAGACCCAGAACATGCTTAAGTCCTAGTTCTAATGTAATTTTTTTTTTCATGGAAAGATGCAGAGTTTTGTGTGAGACAAGGACAAAGAAACAAGGCTTCACTTGAAAACAAGCTGTAATCAATAGCAATAATTCTCTTAACAGGAGCTCATTCACAGTGAGTATATGACCTGTCATCAGGAAGTGACCGTCTGGAGATCAGTACCTTCCTTCTCCACCCCAAGCTCCATTGGGAGTCACAACTACCTCTCGAATGGAATCTGCTTCGGTGTTATAAACCATCAGCTTCAGCGGCTTCCCCTCATGGGATTCAATCAGTGAGAAGAAATCCTCTGACTGAGGAGAAAGAAGAGAGCAGTAGTTATTCAACTCAGCTGTGCAAGACAAGCAGCTGGAAGCGAGTTAGCATTTTATGTAGTTATTTACTTCAAAGTGAAGTATTAAAAACCCAGAGACAGACTAAAACTCACTAGTATAGCTTTGATCCTTAGGGGCATTTCTTTTTTTATTATCACATTCAAAAAAGATGATGTTTACCTCAACCATAAAGCATCTGTCAAACATCAACCTCCCAAAATGCCCAAACAGTATCCCCATGCATCTGATGTACACACAATTAGATTTATAAAAAAAAAAAACAAACCTACAACATACACTTGGCATGCAGGAAGACAATCCATGCTTGAGGGAACACGTGCCCTACCTCCTGAAGAATCTGATCAGATCCAACAACGTAGTCCGTGTATGGCTGTAGACCAGCTAGAGCTGCAGGAGATGCAGGTTCAACATCCTGTGAAAGAATGAGAAGTGTCAGCTGCACATGCAGCAGGACAAACTATCCCAAGATCAAAAGGGACAGCTGATGACTCCAAAAAAACAACAGAAGGGAAGAACATTTTGTTGATGGGACAAAATAGACAGTCTGCATTGAACAGTCTACATCTAGGTGTGACATCTTCTAAAACATGCTCAATAAGAAAGACCAAGATGCTACCAATTCAAAATGAGACGCTCTGAAGATGCTGAGAATTCGCATTTATTTAAACAACCAGAAACACAGCAGAGTCTTTCCTATTCAGTTCTACTCTTTCAGCTCTCCCTCTTCATTTTAAAATAATTTTTTGGCGCTTTTTGTAACGGTAAGAGAGACACCAATGAAGCCAGAATCTTTTCGCTTTTGCCATCAATTCACCAACGTAAGATGAAAAAACCTTCTCTGCATCACATGCTATTTGGTCCAATTGGGATGGAGTTATTTTTCTTCAGTGATAGGCAACACCAACATTCACCCAGTTCTTGTCCCTACTCAAGTAGCCTCAGACAAACCTTCCAGACCATGTTCCCTTCTTCTGCGTGATTTCCACATTGTTCTGCTACATACAAGTTACTTCTAAACACTGCCCTTTAAAACAAGACTGTATGAACGAGCCACCAAAGAATTCTGTCTCACCAAAACATGCCACACGTGTTCATTGGCTCCTTGGAAACTGCAGAACCTCACGCTGGCTCCAAGAAGACCTTGTCCACCCCACATGTTACTGGGGATCACCTCCACCTCTCTTATTTTCATTGTTTTGATATTGTACACCTCCAGCTTCACTGCTTTCTCAGCATTTGCCTTCAGCAGATCTTTCAACATATTGTTTTCTTTATTCTGTAGAGCACAGAAAAAGGTATACGATTAACATTTAGTTGCATCTGTAACATAGATGTCACGTCTGTGACAGAATTTGAATACAAAGAACCAAAACCGTCAGAGTTTAGGCTCTGTCTTTCACAATTAATCCCAGCAGTTCAATTTTCTTATATTAGAGAGACATCAGTACTGTCAGCTCGTGTCCCTTTACATAAGAACTTGCTATTACTCCGTTCCATCACTTACATACTTGTTCTAATATTGCTGACATTATTTAATAGCAGTTAAGATCTCAACTATGTAGTCTAACAATAAGCAGCAACATTTTACTTCACGCCTCTGATCCCAGCCCTTCTTTTTCATGTTTTATCAAATATTGAAACAAGTTTGTTCAAACAAATTTTGAGCTCTTACCATTGACTCACCAGTTCAATATTCACCTTGTGGCAGAAAATACGTGTGAATGACTAATACCATAAACATTGTGTTAATCTGTTAAGGAGGCTAAAGGGATAAATAAGACTCGTTCCTGAAATCTGGATCCAGCCAGAGGGGAGACTTCAAACACCACCAAGTTTCACTTTACCTTTTTAATGCCAATGTCCAATATAAAAAGTTTTCTTTACTGCAACAGCTTTGGTTTCTACCTTTCATCATTACAATACCCATTTAAAAAAACCCACAATAAAATAGTTTGAGGCTTACAAGCCTAGTGTGTCCTATGGCAATGATGAAGTCAAAGAAAGGTTCCAGTCCTCCTTGTTGAGCTGGGGAGTTGTCTTGAACCTGCAAAACACACATTTTGTTTTCATTATCCACTGATGTCTAGTGACATTAAGTGACAGTGTTAATCTTTACGCCTGATTCAGTGTTTACTTTTGAGCTGAACCAGAGATAAGAGACCAAATGCCAGACTCTGGGAAAGTGTCCACAATTGTGAACTTATTCTTATAAAACTATGAAAAAGGTTGTCCAAATTAAGCTGTAAAAAAACCAGGTTTTGAACACCATAAAGACACAAGTATTGCGATTCAGAGTGCACAGCACAGAATTATTAAATACCAAAGACTCTGGAGAAGGCCTTAGTTTGCAAAGTGCTGCTTCGGGATTTTCTTTCACACTACTACCAGCCTGAGCACATCGAGAGTCCCCAGTTATGCTACAGGCATTTTTTACATAAACACAATTTACAGTTAGGTTCCCATAATCTACTGCACTTAGTCTAGGAACACGCTACAAATGCATGGCTAACCACAAGTACTGGTCAAGAAGATTGCCATCAGTTACAAAAGATTCGTAAGAAATAAGAGCTGCAACATCTCCGTTTCATTATAACCAAGTCACCATAAAATAGCCGTAATAAATATAGAGAATACCTGTTAAAATGCATTCACACGAGGATAAAACCCACCAAAAGCTGACATATGCAGAGTATATGAGAGTACATCCATTTCAAAGTGTACTCAAAAAGCAGCGTGGTATTAACGGAATCTTTGCAAATGTGCCAACGGTTTGCACCACATTTAACTTTACTTTGTGTTAACTCAGTAGTACAGCCCTTAACATGCAATCTATTTGGCTCCTGAAAGCCACTCCATGATTTAAGTGACAAGGTACACCATCTAAACTAAGAAGTTCATTGCTAGCAAAGTTAAAATTGCTACATGTAACTTTTGGTCCTCTGTTACCAAACAGCTATATTTCATTTATTCTTTTTAATAGATGAAGTTGTATCAGTATTGAGGCTTTTGCTGGCACAACTGTCTATACAAGTGATAAAATATATTTAAGAAATAGCAAAATTACCTGAGCAAAAGCTTTTAAAGGAAAAAAAACCCACAAAACCACCATACTATATTATTAAACAGTCAAGACTGACCACTGTAATCACTATAGAAAGTATTACCTTTCACCAAAACCCTAAACTGCATCAAAACCAAACTACCAGCTTATACTGAATTTAAGATTAAAAAGGCTAAATGGTTAAAAAAAAGTTTACTCTACAACCAAACTCCAAATAACGTGCTAGAAGCCTTACAAAGAAGTACACGGAAGTTATTAAGGAGCTCACGACATTGTTGTTTAGATGTCTAAAAGCCACACAGACTCCCACAACAAGCCGTAAATTGCAAAAAATCCTGCAGTATTTGATTGTTAAAATATTGCCATATGAAAAGTCGGACGAATTCCCTGTAGAAAAAAAAAAAAAAATGACCTTGTCTCCTACATACCAAAATCATCCTCCAGTGCAGACAACTGAGTTGAATCCTGCACTTGACATAAAAGGGGGAAGCATTAGGAGAGGAACGCTCATTTCTGGTGGAGTCAACTCAGTTCAGGAGACTGACAGAGGCAGTTTACATAACAACCCCGCTACCCCAACCACATCTTGTGATGTTGAGAAACACAAACTGCTGCTGAAGTGTAACGCGGCAGACGGCAAACCCTTTTCCACTCTTATTTCAAGGAGACCACCGACTAAACGAAACTGTAACTTACGCAATGACCGTTACCAGCAATGCCCATCTTTAAGCTCCAACACAGACATTTAAACCAGTGTTCGTGCAGTCTGCCAGACAGTTACAACGAATTTGCACCTAGGCGCAGCACTGAGAGACACAGCCCCTCAGGAAACGACTGGCTGGAGCAGGAATGGAGCCCCAGCCAAGATGCTGTAAAGATCCGCAGCGAGATTGGGCAAATCTCCCTGTCAAGGGAACTTGCAGGGCTGCAGGGAGGGCAACACTGCGCCGAAACTCTTTCAAATCCCTTCGAGGCTCCGAGGCCGCCGGGGTGGGCGTGAGGCCGCGCCGGGCGGGCACCCACTGCCCGGCGGGAGCGCCG